>JBBBDQ010000185.1:3137500-3265000 GCA_037127315.1 Ascarosepion bandense
GACAGAACTTGTATTTGCAAAAAATTTATAATAATTATATTATGATGTCTTATTTTACAATTTTCATTTTCTTTTTTCTACGTTTTTCAAATCTGTTTCTTCGCTACATTTTTTAATACTTTGGCGTTTTGGTTTCTGTCGTAAAACAACGCCGGTCTTTGTCAATCACGCTTAAATATTTGTTTCCAAGTGAAATGGAATTGTTTATATGTCTCAAAATTAGTTTCTTTCATTTTAATCCTCTTCTGTTCAAATTGAGTCTTACTGGCGCCAATTCTACAAAAAACTATGAGACTTAGCGTAAAATCTATCACAAATTCTTACGTCAATGCTTGTATTTATTCAAACAAAACGAATTCCATTCAAATTTGTAAAATGAAAAAAGTATCATGGGAATTTTATTCGAAATAAGAACATCTGCTCTTAATTTACTGATGAATTTGTTATTGTATTTATTTTTTTCTAATCAATATATATATATATATATATATATATATATATATACTGATACTGTGATTAATTTATGTCACTCACTTTGTTTTGAAAATATTTTTATTAGCTTTCCTCTGTGGTCAGTCAGTTAAATACCATAAGTGATACACGCTTGGATGATCATGTCTCTTTCGGGACATGACTGATTGGGCAGTAGTTATCCCTCAGTAGGTTGCCATTTCTTTCCTCTATGGTACCTAGACTTTATAAATTTGACTAGTGACATGTTGTTATCTTTTTTCCAGTAGAAATGCCCGGATGTAACTGTAATTTATATACTAACACTTTTTTTTCTCGCTTGTAGATCTTTCATCCCGCTTCAAGCTTTCCAGTCTACATACAAAATATTAATTAATATTAATATTAATTAATATTAATTGTAATATCAATCGTTATAATGTATTTAATTAATAATCTATTTAATTTATAATCTATATACTTACATAGCCAACTCTTCTTAACAATATTCTTTCCGTCACATCCATTGCATCATATATCTTTTTATAAACATGTCGCCCCAAACAATCCATTTTACTTCCACTGTTGTGCAAGGGGTTACAAAGGAGAAAAGTTATGTGAAAGAGTGACAGGTTATAGGGGGTGTCAGAAGGGGGTAAGTAAATTATGAGAATACTGATGAGAGTGGAGTGTACGGAGAAAGGAGCATAAGAGAGAGAGGATGCAAGTTAGATAGGAGATGATTATTGACTTGAAGATTGTAGCTGTCGGGAAAGTAAGTAAACGGAAGGGTATTCCACGGGCGGGAAGTGCGAGTAAAGAAGCTGAGGGAGTAGAATTTGCGTTTACAATTTATTGGTTTCACAGTAAAATGGTGGGACCTAGTTGCTAATTTTGTGGCTTGAGGAAATTTATACATTCTCCGGTGAATTTTGTCAAGGACCACTAGGTGGATAGCAGGAGTACCCGACCAGCTATGGTAGCAGAATTCAATGCACGGGTGGTTGGTAGATTTGTATATGTACAGGATTGTTTCAGGCGGGAAAATTTTCCTGGCCCTGCACAGAAAACCGACCTTCTTAGCAGCGGATTTAGCTATGGATTGTATTTACTCATTCCACGGTGTCTTTGTGAGAGTTAACCTGAGGAGGCGCAGTATTTTACTTTCAGGGAGACTAGCCTGATCCATACTAATGGCGGGTAGGATCTATTGTCTGTGATGATTAATAGATAGCAGCTTCGTTTTGGAAGCATTAAAATTCACCAGCGATTTATTACCCCAGTTCACCAGGGATTGGAGGTTCTTTTTGAGCTCAACAGAGAGGTTTGCTTTGTCACCCTCGGCAAATCTTTGATCGAGGCGAGAATAAAACGTAGTGTCGACGGCGTATATGCCTACTTGGGATCTTATTACATCGGGGAAATCGTTAATGTATATAAGGAAAAACGTGGGATCTAGAATAGAGCATTGAGGAACACCCGCGTTCGTGTCATATTATTCGGAGGCATGAACTTTATTGCCTTGCTTGGAGTGAAATAATTATAAAGAATATTTCATTTTGAAATGTCAGCTTAATAATATATGTTTGTTCATCTATCTATCTAAACTTATTTATAAATGGAACTTTTTGTGTGTGTGTGTGTGTGTCTGTGTGTGTCCGTTACCTATAGACTCCGAAACGGCTGGACCGATCTTCTTGAAGATTTACGCAGTTGTACTATAAGCATCTGCGAGTGTCCTTAGCTGGGTTTTGTGTCGAGGTACGCCCGATACATATCGAAAATCGATAATCGAAAAAATCGGGTTATAGAAGGAGTGATCCGATTTTAATTAAATTTGATACACTCATAGACAAAGACATAGGAAACAATATTCAGAAGTTTCAAGGTTGCAGTTTTTACAATAGTGCAGAAAATCGATAATATATATATATATAAAAGGCAAGATGCTTGTGTGTGTCACTGTTTATCTATCTGTATGTCCTTTATACAAATATTCTTTACGCTGAGGACTCCAGGACCATGGATTAGTTTTAAAGCTTTCATTATACCCGAGCAACGCCGGGCTATACTGCTAGTTTATTAATAATGTTGATAACTTTCAGTAAAATACTTCTGTTGCAAGCTTTGTTACACATCATCAGAGATGTTTCCGGCCATGTTTTATTAGGGGTTTTGGGTCATAGCTACTCTCTACGGTGACCCAGCAGCCGATACCGATCAGATATCGACTTGTGTGCCATCTGCCTGTTATTATATTCTTTTCCGTTTTTTTTATCACTCTCTGCGACTGCACATGGCAATTTATAACCAGCAATATACGCACTTCCATAGAAAAAGCAAACGCACTATCGATTTCGAATTTGTATGGAACATGGCGATGTGATCGGCTTGAAATGGTAATTAACTACTTTATTTCCTCTCAACGAGATATATACGTACATGAACACACATTCAAACGCACGCATGAATCACATTGTACTAACTCCCATACTATTTCCAGATATGTTAATCCTACAATAAAAAAATGCAAGCTACTCCCTGTGTCGACTGTGTGTTCGTATATATATATATATATATAGAGAGAGAGAGAGAGAGACTTCATTGTTGAATGAAAAGTCTACATTGGTGGGCACACAGATGTTAGATCATAGCCATAGATCACCCGTAGAGTACAATGGTTCGGGGTACCCTAACTCTGCTACCTACTCGAGACCCCATTATTGGGTGAATTTTTATGTCATACCAAGGTTTTATGTCATAACATAACGTCTATTGAACAAGTGAAGAGGCTCATCCCTTGTTCCCTGTTTAGGATGTGGTTTCCGGCTTTGTTTTCCAATCTTTTTACTCTTCTTTTTTCTTTTTTTTTTCAATTGGAGTAGATAGACGAAACTATCGCCCGGTTGACACTCCATCCATGTTTATTGAACATGTGAAGAGGCTCATCCCTTATTCCCTGTTTAGGATGTGGTTTCCGGCTTTGTTTTACAATCTTTTACTCTTTTCTTTTTTCTTTTTTTTTTCAATTGGAGTAGATAGACTAAACTGTCGTCCGGTTCACACTACCCCCAGGTCTATTGTTCAGGTAAAGAGGCTCATCCCTTGTTCCCTGTTTAGGATGTGGTTTCCGGCTTTGTTTTCCAATCCTTTACTCTTTTCTTTTTTCTTTTTTTTTCAATTGGAGTAGATAGACTAAACTATCGCCCGGTTCAAACTCCGCCCACGTCTATTGAACAGGTGAAGAGGCTCATCCTTTGTTCCTTGTTTAGGATGTGGTTTCCGGCTTTCTCTTTTCCAATCTTTTTACTCTTTTCTTTTTTCTTTTTTCTTTTTTTTCAATTGGAGTAGATAGACTAAACTATCGTCCGGTTGACACTCCATCCATGTTTATTGAACAGGTGAAGAGGCTCATCCCTTGTTTCCTGTTTAGGATGTGGTTTCCGGCTTTCTCTTTTCCAATCTTTTCACTCTTTTCCTTTTTTCTTTTTTTTCAATTGGAGGAGATAGACTAAACTATCGCCCGGTTGACACTCCATCCATGTTTATTGAACAGGTGAAGAGGCTCATCCCTTATTCCCTGTTTAGGATGTAGTTTCCGGCTTTGTTTTACAATCTTTTACTCTTTTCTTTTTTCTTTTTTTTTTCAATTGGAGTAGATAGACTAAACTGTCGTCCGGTTCACACTCCCCAGGTCTATTGTTCAGGTAAAGAGGCTCATCCCTTGTTCCCTGTTTAGGATGTGGTTTCCGGCTTTGTTTTCCAATCTTTTACTCTTTTCTTTTTCTTTTTTTTTCAATTGGAGTAGATAGACTAAACTATCGCCCGGTTCAAACTCCGCCCACGTCTATTGAACAGGTGAAGAGGCTCATCCCTTGTTCCTTGTTTAGGATGTGGTTTCCGGCTTTCTCTTTTCCAATCTTTTTACTCTTTTCTTTTTTCTTTTTTCTTTTTTTTCAATTGGAGTAGATAGACTAAACTATCGTCCGGTTGACACTCCATCCATGTTTATTGAACAGGTGAAGAGGCTCATCCCTTGTTTCCTGTTTAGGATGTGGTTTCCGGCTTTCTCTTTTCCAATCTTTTCACTCTTTTCCTTTTTTTCTTTTTTTTCAATTGGAGTAGATAGACTAAACTATCGCCCGGTTGACACTCCATCCATGTTTATTGAACAGGTGAAGAGGCTCATCCCTTGTTTCCTGTTTAGGATGTGGTTTCCGGCTTTCTCTTTTCCAATCTTTTCTTTTTTCTTTTTTTTTTTCAATTGGAGTAGATAGACTAAACTGTCGTCCGGTTCACACTCCCCCAGGTCTATTGTTCAGGTAAAGAGGCTCATCCCTTGTTCCCTGTTTAGGATGTGGTTTCCGGCTTTGTTTTCCAATCTTTTACTCTTTTCTTTTTTCTTTTTTTTTCAATTGGAGTAGATAGACTAAACTATCGCCCGGTTCAAACTCCGCCCACGTCTATTGAACATGTGAAGAGGCTCATCCCTTGTTCCCTGTTTAGGATGTGGTCTCCGGCTTTCTCTTTTCCAATCTTTTCACTCTTTTCTTATTTCTTTTTTCAATTGGAGTAGATAGACTAAACTATCGCCTGGTTCACACTCCACCCACGTCTATTGAACATGTGAAGAGGCTCATCCCTTGTTCCTTGTTTAGGATGTGGTTTCCGGGTTTCTCTTTTCCAATCTTTTTACTCTTTTCTTTTTTCTTTTTTCTTTTTTTTTCAATTGGAGTAGATAGACTAAACTATCGTCCGGTTGACACTCCATCTATGTTTATTGAACAGGTGAAGAGGCTCATCCCTTGTTTCCTGTTTAGGATGTGGTTTCCGGCTTTCTCTTTTCCAATCTTTTCACTCTTTTCTTTTTTTCTTTATTTTCAGTTGGAGTAGATAGACTAAACTATCGCCCGGTTCACACTCCACTCACGTCTATTGAACAGGTGAAGAGGTTCATCCCTTGTTCCCTGTTTAGGATGTGGTTTCCAGCTTTCTCTTTTCCATTCTTTTTACCCTTACGTTGCCCCCTGCGCACCAGTGGCGTTACCACCTTGCTTGGGGTGTTATGATTTAAAAAAAAAAACTAAGACTTACATTTCCGTTCCGTCAAAAAAGAAAAAAAATCAACCGCATCTTTTCGTTTTCTTATTGCCTGCCAATCACTCGATTAGTTTCGTCATTAGCATCGAGATACATTTTATGCTGCCATTGTAATTGAGTGTAGGCCCTCTTCTTTCCCAAGCTTGTTACATCTAATTATGACAGTATTTTGCGTAGTGACGGCCCAACAAAACCTCTTCGTTCGACTTCAATCGGTTGGTAATGCATTCTTTTAGTATATGTAACTATTTCCCACTTTTCTTTTTGTGAGATTTGTCCACATTTTCTTCCGAAGTGACTGATAATTCTAACACAATGACTTGCAGGGTTTTTTCCAAATGAATAATCGTTGCTTATATATTGTATATTTTTATATTTTCACTGGGAATCTTAACGGCCTACCTATGTATACTATCATTTGCCAGTCCGGAGCAGAACTGATGGCCACATTTTCTTTTTCTGTCATGTCTTTAACTGTCTTCTGAATCTTTAGAATTTATCGTTTTATTTCGATCATATCGGTTTGTTTGGAGACTTCTCTAGTCTACTTCTGCGACGGCTCTTAAAATTCCCATGGCACCACTGGCAACGCCCCTCACTTAATGCTATTGGGCTAGCTCTCAATAACTTTTGGAGGGATGCTTATTTCAGGCACCACGTAAAAATTCGAGACTCACTCTTTTCCCACATGTCGATGTTTGCCGAACTTGGAAAATGTATCAGAAACTGCTTGTACAAGGAATTATTGGGTTTATAATGCAGAGGATATTGCCTCGGAACGTGAAATCGGAAAGGCATGTCTGAAGTCCAGTTGAATTCATTCTATTCACTAACTTGTCCACTTTACACAAACATTGTTTCGAGCTCTGTAAAACATTTCTCGGTAGCAAAATTACGATTGAATATTTTACCGAGACACTGAACTGTTTCTTTTGCTTTTAACCGAAAGGTAATGTTTCCTGAAATTTTCAAACAAAATGAGAGGCTGCTCTGATCAACAGTTGAATAATATCGGGGTTCCTGTAGTGTCATTTCGCCCATGGAAGGGCGTCCCTGCATGAATCTCCGATAGGCAACCCCGAGGCCACATTATGCTGCAGGCAGCGCCAGTCTCCATCCTTCACCTGCTGCAATTAGTGACCATGTGACTCTACTCTAGAGTTCTCTCTCTCTCCCCAATTAAACCACTATGAAACCGTACAAACGAAACAGCAAGACTAAACCAGCTAGTCATAAAACGCCCAAACCTATCTGCGTTTCCTTCATAAACATCGCAGTAACTTTAACAATGTAGAATCATTCCTCCAAACTAACTCACCCGATATCTTAGCGATATGTGAAACTAACCTTGACCTTTCTATCTTCTCCTCGGAGATTTTCGTTCCTGGTTACCTTCCCCTATTCAATGTCCATATTCATGGACTTGGTGTTTATGTCAGCGAACACCTCCCTCTAGCCAGGGTAACATCTCTCGAATCCCTGGATCATTCTTTCATGTGCTTCCGTCTCTCACTTTTAAGCTCGGTTAGCTATCTCTTCTTCCTCTACCGCTCCCCCTTCTACGGTACTTGATAGAATCACTACTAATATCGACAGAGCCATTTCTTCTCACCCATCTGCCCATATATTTGTGTTTGGCGATTTTAACGCCTACCATACCAAGTGGCTTGAAAACTCTGTCACCGAACTTGCTGGGATCCGCACCATGTATTTTTCAATAACCCAAGTTCTAACGCAAGATGTGGACTTCCCCACACGTTTCTCTAATAACCCTAACGGAAGGGACGCTTTACTAGACCTCTGCTTCACTTCCAATCCAGACTCTTGCACTACCAGGCAGCTCTGCCCTCTCGTAAACTCTGACCACGCCGTAGTATCCGTCAACTTCTCAATCCACTCTTACTCTACCCAAGAAACCCAGACCAGCAGAATATCATACTGCTACCAGAGAGCAGACTGGGATTCATTCCGAGACTTCCTCTGTGACGTCCCCTGGAACAACGTTTTCGGTCTTCCGGTCTGATGTTTCCTCTTGAGTTAAGGCTGTCATCGATGCTTTCATCCCGGTCAAGAAATTCCAGCTAAAATCAAATTCGCCCCCCTGGTTCTCGCCCGCTTGCTCACCGCCATTTCCCACCGGAACCATTTCTTCCGCCTCTATCGAAGCTACTCGTCGAACTAAAACAAGCACATTTTCGCCTCAGCTCTTACTAAGTGGAAAAAAATACTGAACGAAGCTAAGAGGGTGTTGCTGCCAGAATGAAGTAACGCATAGCATGCTCTCATTTCGGCGTCAATGATTACTGGTGACACTGCAAAAGCGTGCTCAACAAGAGCAAGATTTCACTACCCCACTAATCAATAAATTTGAAGTTCTCACATCCCGAGCGGACAAGGCTGAATACTTTGCCCGTAGATTCTCTACCAATTCGACACTGGACCCGTCAGGAGTACCTACACCCGACTTCCCACATAGAACTAAGGCTCAAATAAACAGCGTCCACGTTACACACTCGCTGGTCTCAAGATAATCTCAAAACTTGACCCTCACAAAGCGAGCGGTGGGGACGGAATCCCAATCAGTCCCGAAGAAATGTGCCCCAGAACTCTCTTCTGTCCTCTCTAAACTCTATAACCTCTGCCTATCTGCTTCCTGATTTCCTGCCTGTTGGAAGTCCTCCTCTGTAGTTCCTATATTTCAGAATTCTGGCGTACCCTCAGACCCCGCCAATTACCGCCCTATCAGTCTCCTTCCGATCTTCGGCAAAGTTTTCGAAGCCATTATCAACGCCGAGGTGATTCAGCATCTCATGGCCCACAGGCTTCTCTCGGACAACCGTACGGTTTTCGCTTCACCAGGTCTACTGCTGATATGCTAACGACCATTACCGAGTACATATACCAGGCTCTTGATAAAAATGGCGAAGCCCGAACCGTTGCCTTGGATATCTCCAAAGCGTTCGGCAGAATCTGGCACGCTGGCCTTTTGTGCAAACTGTGGAGCTACGGTATAACTGGACATTTGTTTGATCTTATCCAGTCATTCCTCTCTAACCGCATATTGAAGGTAGTATTAAATGGGCATGCCTCCCAAAACAACCATACGAACGCGGGCGTCCCTCAAGGTTCTATCCTAGGTCCCACGCTCTTTCTGATGTACATTAATGATCTCCCCGATGCCATTAGATTCCAAGTAGGCATGTACACCGATGACACCACAATCTACTCTCGCCTCGATCAAAAGCCGGTCTGGGCGACAAAGCGAATCTTGCTGCCGAGCTTGAAAAGGACCTCCAATCCATAGTGGCCTGAGGTAGGAAATGGCTCGTAAATTTCAATGCCTCTAAAACGAAGCTGCTATCAACTAACTACCACAGACAATTGCATCTACCTCCCATTAGCCTGGAACACGCTTGCTTCCCAGAGAGTAAAACACAACGCCTCCTTGGACTTACACTCTCGGCGGACCTCAAATGGAATGACTATGTCGAATCTATTGCCAAATCCGACGCTATGAATGTTGGTTCTCTGTGCAGGGCCCGGAAGTTTTTCCCGCCTAAATCTATCTTGCACACATATATAAATCTACCATCCGCCCGTGTATTGAGTACTGCTGCCACATATAGTCGGGTGCCCCAGCTACTCTTCTTGGGCTTCTTGACAAAATACAACGGAGAATCTGTAACGTGATCGATACTGACTTGGCAGACCGGCTGCAACCACTCTCTCACCGGCGTGACGTGGCTACCCTGTGCCTCTCCTACAAATACTTTCATGGCTTCTGCTCCGATGAACTTAGAGCAATGGTTCCACCTAAATATGAATTTACACGAGATACTAGATTTGTAACTAGGTCCCACTCTTTTACAGTGAACGTAATTTCTACTCCAACAGCTTCTTTTCTCGCACTTCCCGCCTGTGGGCTTCCCTTCCACGTGTCTGCTTTCCCGACGGCTACAAACTTCAGGTGTTTAAATGTAAGGTCAATAGACAACTCCTATCACACTAACTTGCATCTATTCTCCCAACACTCTCACCATCTACCCAACCCTCATTCTCGGTATCCTTACCCGTTTATCACCCTCCTTCTGACATTTCCCATATCTAACCATCCTTTCTCACCACTCTATGTAACCCCCTGCGCAATAGTGGCAGTGAAATGCCTTGCTCGGGGTGAAACGATTATAAAAAAAAAAACAATCCTTATTTTCAATACTAATTACCGCATTTGTTTTAGTTTAATCTGCATTCTTTCTCAAGTCATGAACTTTTCTGAAGCCTGTAATATCCACCGATATCCAAGAACGGAAGATATAGGTCATCGATACATACATGGATAGAAATTCGTCGTACTTTGTAATATTAATATATTATTGGTTATTAATATATTTAAGTTTTAAAACGTGCGATTTTGTGCAGTGGATTCTTGTTCTCGTTCGATCCCCTATGCATTCGGATTATATTTTGGGGGGGGGGGGTTGCTTCTTCGAAAAATTTGTGCGCTTTTCCAATTTCCACATAAAATTTCTTGGAGCCGTTTTGAATACCTTATTTTTCCTGCTTTTTCGTGTTAAAACATAAATTTCGCGCTGATTTCCTCATTTTTCTCGTTTTAGTTTCCCTGAATATCTTTAGCGATTTTTTCTGGAAAAGAAAAATGGAGGAATAAAGAGAAAATGTTACTTAGTATGTATTCTTTGGGCCAAATTCCACAGTGAATCTTCGCACTGATTAGTTAAAATAAACACACATGTAAGTTTTATATCTTCACACACATAAATCGCAAACCCAAGGTTTTTTGTATTTAAATGTAAATCATTTGGACAACCAACATTAAAGATTGCCTGATGAAGAGAATCTATCTGGAAACATAGAAATTTCTGTGTCGCAATGCATAACCATATGGTTATATTAAGCTCTATAATATTTATTATATTGAGCGTTGTTCATAATAAAATAAATGCCGGGGCACTCAAAATATTAAAACCTTGAGTCCTCGTCACCTGGATTTAATTTCCCTGTAAAACTTCTTAGGTCCGCTTGAAATACGTTAATTTGTCCTGCTTTTCCGTGTTAAAACATATAAATTTCGTGCTGATTTCTTCAATTTCTCACTTTGATTTTACCTTCCCGTCAAAGGAATTATGACTTACCAAAGTGTATTCGTGCGCAATGAGAACAGAAAAGCAAAACCTACAATGTAAAGAAAGAAAAAAAACATGAAATATGTATTAGTATTAAAATCAGATATAAATTCAGCATTAATTAAGATGATAACAAAATTCAAGATTCGTTTAATGATATATTCGGCCGAAAACGGTTTCAGGATCAATAACATTCAGTCAGTTAAGTACCATACGTCATACACGCTTGGGCGATCATGTCTCGAAAAAGACATGACTGACTGGGCAGAAGATTATCCCGCAGTAGGTTGCCATTGCTTTCTGCGGGAGACTGGTTGCCAGCCAAAGCTGTAGAACCCAATCTGTCTCATAGCTAGAGGAGGAAGAGATGGGTTATATTATTAAGTAAAAATTAATGGGGGATCAGTTTATTACTTAATAACAATGGGAAACCGATCCCCCACTTTATGTCCAATACAACTTTTAAATATGTTTCCAACTATTATATTCAGTCAGTCAGTTAAGTGCCATACGTGATACACGCTTTGGGCGATCATGTCTCGAAAGAGACATGACCGACTGGGCAGAAGATTATACTGCAGTAGGTTGCCATTGCTTTCTGCGGTAGACTGGTTGCTAGCCAAGACAATAGAACCCAACCTCTCCTGTTATTCAACCTATAGCTAGGCGGAGTAGAGATGGATTAAGGAAGGAATAGACGGATTAATACGTTTCCCAAGGGTATTTGCGCGTAAGTAAATGGAATGAATTCGGCTGGAATTCGAAATCGGCTCCCCCATTTCGAATTTCGAACTCGGCTCCCCGATCAATAACATTACCGATCTAATTTTAGATCAATTCACCCCACGCAAGGCGATGATGTCACTTCAAGATTATGATATTCCCTCAAAGTAATTGGTTAATAGGAGTGAAAAAGAATAAAAAACAACCAGTATTTTAATCCTAAACAGAAAAAAAGATAAATCTCTATATCACATATATATGTGGCCTCCCTCTGTCTGTTCTATAAATACTTTCATGGCTTCTGCTCGAACGAGCTTAAGTCACTGATGCCTCCTCAACAGTTGTTTACTCGTGCAACCAAACTGGCAACTGGGTCCCACCCATTCACAGTCAGGTTAGCAAAATGCAAACGACAATTCTACTCCTGCAGCTTCTTGTCTCGCACTTCCCGCCTGTGGAACTCGCTCCCATATTCTTGCTTTCCTGACGGCTACAACCTCCAGAAATTTAAATGCAAAGTCAATACTCATCTACTAACCACTGGACTCTACCCCTGTATAACCTTCCCTTTCTCTCCACCTATGTATCTGTCATCGCACCTGCTTTCTCAGCTTTCTGTTGTTCCTTTCTAACTAGTTTGTACTCCTCACTCTTTTCTAATTAATCTTTTTACATTTATGTAAACCTCTGCATATCAGTGGCGTTTACGCCTTGCTCGGGGTGAAATGATTAAAAAAAATATGACGGTGAAATAACGGAAAATATCGGTAGATCCATCTTTACACTGATGAGCCACACAACTAAACATATAAAAAAAATCTTAATCAAAAGAGCTTAGGGAATAATTAACAGGACAGGGACAATTTAAATTTTTAAGGATAACGGAACCTAAACCTTATTTTAATGGTTAAATGTGCTGTTATATGCATCTGAAAAAAACAAAAAACAAAAAACAAATAGATATGTATAACTGTCCTGTCACCTCAGGAACCATTATATATATATATATATATATATATATATATATATATATATATATATAAAACAAAGATTTCGATATTTAAGTCAGTTTGATAGCCATTTCTACGAGAAAAGCCTCGCTTCTTCAGCAACGGTGAAACGAAAATTTTATATACTCAAATTCATAGGTATTAACAGATTTTATACCGGGGTAGAAGACCCAAAAGATTATCTATACACAAGAAAATAAAATGGGGTAGGATTAACAATTTTTGAATTAAAGGAAGTAAAAAGAGGAAAGCAGACAGATACTTATATCTCGAAGAAGTCATACCCCTCCCTCATACAAGAGTCAAAAGTTAAAATTTAGCCATGTCAGACATGGCTAAATTTTAACTTTTAAACATATAGTTTATATATCATTCACGAAGAATTACTTGAACTGCGAGTAAGGTTTGATTGCTATGACAAATATCTTATAATTATATATATATATATATATATATAATCATTATTAATCTATGACAAATTTTTTATAAAACATAAGTCACTGTTAAAGAGCAAACACGCAGCAAGAGTTTTCATAATTGTCTCTTTTCTAATCACAGTTTAGATGTGGCACACGACTGAAAGTATGCCAAGACCAGTGAGGAACGAACTAATTATTGAGTTTTAATAATTGTAGCAGGACAAGTTTTACTCGCCATTAGACCACGTCGAGGTGCCCGGAGTTTTCATGACTGGTAGTAACGTTTAATAACTGGTAGTAAAGAAAATATTTGAGTCGACGATATTGTCTCTATAATGAAGTGAGCCGATATTGCCTCGCTCTTGTCTATCTCTCCATGGTGTGACAGGTGGAATATATATATATATATATATATATATATATATATAATCTCGCTGCTGACCTTGAACGGGATCTACACTCTGTGGTGAATTAGGGGTAAGAAGTGGCTTGTCAACTTCAATGTGTCTAAGACCAAGCTGTTGTCTGTCAAACATCACAGGCAACCTCTCCTGCCTCCCATAAGCATGGACCAAGCGATTCTCCCTGAGAGCAACACACTACGCCTCCTCGGCCTTGCCCTCTCCTCAGACCTCAAATGGAACCCCTATATTGAATCCATAGCTAAATCTACTGCCAAGAAGGTTGGGTCACTATGTTGATCCAGGATGTTTTTCCATCCTGCATATATACAAGTCAACCATCCGTCCGTGCATGGAGTACTGCTGCCATTTATGGTTAGGTGCCCCTGCCGTTCTCCTCAGTGTTCTTGACAAGCTCCAAAGGAGAGACTGTAATGTGATAGGTACTGATCTGGCGGCTCGACTGCAGCCATTTCCCCACCTTCGAAATGTGGCCTCCCTTTGTCTGTTCTGTAAATAATTTCATGGCTTCTGCTCGGACGAACTTAAGTCACTGGTGCCTCCTCAACAGTTGTTTACTCGTGCAACCAGACTGGCAACTGGGTCCCACCCATTTACAGTCAGGTTAGCCAAATGCAGACGACAATTCTACTCCTTCAGCTTCTTGTCTCGCACTTCCCGCTGTTATATATCGCCGTATGACGACAAAACAACAAACACGCATATATAAAAATATAAGGTTATATTTTTATTAATGACGACGAATTGTGTGGAATAGAGAACGGGAGGGTGAGGGCGCATATAGAATGGCTGACGGGAGTGTAGTCTGCCTGTGTTGTCTCTCTCTGCTTCCACCGGCCGCTGTCTGCTACTCTACTGGCGAATCCGTGTGCCGAGGTCTTTTTATAATCTTCCAGAACCGGGACTTTTTCTTCCGGTTTTGCCTCGCCCACGCACGCCCACGTAATTCTCAGAGACACCTGTTCTGTTTGCCTCTGTAGTTATTTCCGCTGCTGCCGGAAATAAGGTCAAACGACATCCGTTCCTTTCAACGACCGGAAACACCCTCGCTTGCATCAGCCTTCCTCGGGTGGGGCCAGATTGTTATATTACATTCCTCGCCCTCCCATTTTCCAAAATGTTCACCTAAGAACATTTTAAGCGCAACACCCTCACACTCCTCCCCATGCCACACAAGCCCGACAATTGTATAAAACATGTGCACGCCAAAACAACAAAACATGTGCATGCCGAAACAAAAAAAAACAACAAAAAAATATATAGGGGAGCCTACATCGGCAACCCAACAATGTTCGTGTCCATCGTGAAAATTGTTCTACCAGCTCGATGTTTCATTGTTCATTTTTTTTTTTTTTAATATCCATTTTCACAGAATTGGGCAAAGTTCTTAAAAATGTTCATTTTCTTTCTCGACTCTGTCCATAAGCGTAGACGCCTCGATGCACGACCACATGATCATAGGCGGTAACCGCGCCCCAGTTTCTAAACTGACATCGAGTAAATGACCTTTGACCAACACCATGCGTGTTTCTGCTCGAGTTTATTGTTACACATGTAACTTCATTTAATTTAATTTAATTTCAAACATACTATGTTTGAACACAGAAAAATGGCCATTATCTGCAGTACATATCATTCATAGTCTGACCGAGAAATGTTCAATAGAAAATGAAGAAAATTACCCTGATTCCAACGTTAATCCGCATGCAATTTACTTGTGGAGGATTAGAGGTTTCATCTATATTAATTTAGTCTAAAAAAATGGACCCGTGACTCGTAGTTCCTTAGTTTGTACAATGTTTTCTATTCCTTGAACTACTTCCTCTGGATTCGAATCCAAGCATATCTGATTTGTTGACATCTCTCTGTTTAACGCAGAGACATTTGAGTGTTGAACACCCGTTGACCCCGGAGTACTATTCACAACGGATAACTCCCTTTCCTTTCCCGAAGCACTGTTGCTTCTTTCACACTTAAAAATCCGCTTCCTAGCTATTATTCCAAGGATTATCATAACGCCGACTATGCCAGCAATGACTCCTATCGTCAACTTCTTCGGGAGTTCTTCATATCCTTCACTAAATCTTTCCATATCTATCTGTTCCAAGGTATTTACTAGTTGGCGGATAGGAATCTCCTCCATATCGCGCAATTCTACCGGCATGGTGTCCACTGAAAAATTGGGAAATTTCTGCGTAATTGGGGACCAAACCACTGAACCAGAGACGTATAATTTACTTTATGCTTTAGATACTATTAATAATTTTTCACGTTTGTATCTTCCTAACTATTTCACTTAAACTATCGTTAATCCTCCCACTGCTTCTTTCCCAATCCTATAGCATATCAGCCAATAAGTCTACAAGACTTTTCAGTTGTTCTTTCTTTTTGTTCCGATCAACTGTGGAATCTGCAGGTCTATCCGTGTCAATATAAAGTTTTCAGAAATTAATATATCTTCAAAAGATATTTCCCAAGTCACATAAATGAAAATTCACAGAGGATGTTGAATTGATGGGAACCTGCACAAAAGCATAACTCACAACCATAGAAATGTAAATCATTTTGTAGTGTACAGTCATTGAAAAGAAATCCAAAAAAAAAAACCTAACACTGCACAACCCAACGAAAACATCGTTATCAACAAGTTAATCCAATTATCCACTTTAAAGAGTAGACGAAACTTCCTTTACATGATTTTACATCTCACTTACTCAATAAAAGTAAGATTAATTAAGCAACATACCAGTAAACTCACTTCACATATATGGTAAAATATTAACAAAAAAATAAATCATTAACTCAGATGTTTTATACTTACAGATAGGTAAATATCTCAACTTTATTCCTCCCGTCAACCCCAACCTATGCGCTCTCCGCTAGGCGTACTACTCTCTGCATGTAGTCCTGCACCCCCTCCGTTCTACCCTTAATGTGTTCGACACCGAACAATCCACATTTCTCAATTCTAGGGTCAGATCGGCAAAAGTATGCTGTTCCATTTTTTTTTTCTAACTAGACTTATTATAAACAAGAGCAGAACACACACACTATCAAATCAAAGAGTCACCTACCTTGGCTGATGTCTATAGTCGTGCGGCTGCTTCTATTTTCGTCTTCTTTTTTCTTTCTATCTGGTAGTTTTAAGTCCGTTGAATTTCAATCGTCGCCGTGGCAACCAGCTCGCATCTAACTGTTTTATTGTCTCAAAACAGCAAGTCACTAGGCACCAATTATGCGTCTTAATGACTGAGCCGGTTAGAATAGCGAACAGAGAATTGAGAGAGCGCGCTTCTAATGGGTTGACGGGAGTGTAGTCTGATCTGTTGCCTCTCTCTGCTTTACCGGCCGTTCTCTGCTACTCTGGTCTGTCTGTCTGGTGAATCCGTGCGCCGAGGTCTTTTTATAATCTCCAAACCGGAACTTTCGGCTTTGCCTCGCCCACGCACGCACACGTAATTCTCAGAGACACCTGTTCTGTTTGCCTCTTGTAGCCATTTCCGCTACTGCCGGAAATAAGGTCAAACAAACATCCGTTCCTTTCAACGACCGGAAAACACCCCCGCTTGCATCAGCCTTTCCTCGGGTGGGGCGGGATTGTTATATTACACCCGCCTGTGGAACTCGCTCCCATATTCTTGCTTTCCTGACGGCTACAACCTCCAGAAATTTAAATGCAATGTCAATACTCACCTATTAACCACTGGACTCTAGCTCTCTCCAACCCCTATACCCTTCCCTTTCTCTCCACCTATGTATCTGTCATTGCACCTGCATTCTCAGCTTTTTATTGCTCCTTTCTAACTAGTTCGTATTCTTCACTCTTTTCGAACTAATCTTTTTACAGTTATATAGCCCCCTGCTCATCAGCCCCCCGCTCATCAGTCTTGCTCGGGTGAAATGATTAAAAAATATATATATATTTATCTACAAACAATGATCTTTATTATCATAAAGCGAATTGTGATTATTGGGCACCGAATTTACTAGCTGTACTTGTGCCAGGGCAAAAATTAAAGATTAATTTTTAATACACTCCTGTGTCACTGAATGATATGTTCTGGCAAATTTCATTTCTCGTTAAGCGTTTAACATATCTGTTTTAAGAAACCTCACTGAATATTTTATATAAATTTGCTGGCTATATATATATCGTAAAAAGGGAACGATTAAAAGATAAACAGATTAGAAAGAAAGAAGGTAAACCTTGAATACAAACCATGTAATATATTTACAGATCTTTGTAGAGAACACTCTTTTTACTTAATTCTCTAAAGGATTGATGTGTGTTTTTTGTTTCTAATATGAAATATGGAGTTTAGAATTACCGATCTAAATAAATATTTTATCTGTTAATAATTCCGTAGATTTATCGGAATCTCTAACCTTAATGAGCGTTGTTACATGAAATTTTGAAGTGCATATCTATGTGAGTAAAATATAAAGTCTGTGTTCAGGTTAAGGATTAAGAATCAAAAGCAAGATCCCTTAAATAAACAGTTTCATGGCTTCTGCTCCAACGAACTTAAGTCACTGGTGCCTCTGCAAGAGATATTTACTCGTGCAACCAGATTGGCAACTGGGTCCCACCCATTCACAGTTAGATTAACCAAATGCAGACGACAATTCTACTCCTGCAGCTTCTTCTCTCGCATTTCCCGCCTGTGGAACTCGCTTCCATATTCTTGCTTTCCTGATGGCTACAACCTCCAGGAATTTAAATGCAATGTCAATATTTATCTATTAACCACTTGACTCTAGTTCTTTCACAACTCTCATATCCTTTCCTTTCTCACCACCTTTGCAACTGTCATCACACCTGTAATTCCATCCTTCTCTTGCTCCTTTCTAACTGGTTCGTCTTCCTCTTCACTCTTCTACTTAATCTCTTTACTCTTACGAAGCCCCTTGAACATCAGTGGCATTACCGCCTTGCTCGGGTTGATACTATTAAAAAAAAATAAAAATAAAAATAAATAAAGGGAAACATAACTGTGTTTTTGTAAATATACCGTATTTCTAAAATATGTTATATTTGATGAAGTTGACTGTTTCTAGTCACGCATAAAACGCAAGGGAAGAGAAATTCTTTCCAATTGACTCGTTAATGGGCAAACCAGCCTGTTTCTGGATCGAATGTTTTGTCGAAATTCAAGGCTGACAATGGTGAAAGGGTATGATGCGACCTGTGCTTGAGAAGAAAGGAAACGATTTTTTTAAATAAGGGAAGCGAGTTGATGTTAGTGTCCAAATATAGAAAAAGTGGGTATAATAAACTAGAAACTCCCAATGAATTTTAAAAACTTAAATATTTATAGGAGTTGATATCGACTCAGAACGAGAAATCGGTGAGCCTTGTTCGAATTCCACTTGAATTCATTGGATTCACTTATGCACAAATACCCATGGGAAAGCTATTAATCCGTCTCTTACCTCCAGTTAAGGGTTAAATAATAAGAGAGATTGGATTCTATAGCACTGGTCGCCAACCACTCTACAGCAGATAATAATGGCAACCTACTGCGGTAAAATGGTCTGCCCAGTCACTCATGTCTCTTTCGAGACATGATCACCCAAGCATGTATCACGTATGGCACTTAACTGAATGAGTATATAAATGGGACCAGCGGACATTCTTTCAAATTATTAATTTCCACTGATATGCAGAAACACTGAATGAAGAAGATGATAGATAATAATATAATATTTAACTAATCATAATTATCCCCTCACACACACACACGCATATATATATATATATATATATATATATATATATATATAAACTTTAATATGCAAACTTCCAATATATTTGCAAAGCCGATGTCGTTTAAAACAGGTTCAGATCAGTATGGTAGTTGGTTACTTCCTGATGTAATAGGCTGTCTTAAGTCCAATTCAGGGGTTTTTCAGCATATGCCCATTGCCGAAACGAATGAAAGATGCTCAAATACTCACAGGTCTCTACTTTAATCAGCCTTTTATAATCATTGGAAAGAATGCTCCTCCTATGTTCTTTAGTTGATGTATATTTTATATATGCTGGCAACCTAACAGTTATCGTAACGGAAAATATAAAATAATAGGGTAAACTTGGTTCTCTAGTCTTGGTTGGCAGATATGCTACTGTGGAGGAAATACGAAACAACTGAACTTTATAAAGAAAAGGAAAGCCAGGAGAGCTATCTTTGCTTAGATCCTGATGGAATATACAATTAAAAATATACGCTATAGGCGTTCAATAATGTCGACAGGTAACACGTTTATTGTGGATTTTTTAAAGCGTTTATAGCTTCAGTGGCGTTAGAGAATTAGATGAAATATTTTTAAAAGCGAACGTGCACTTTGAAAATACAACGATAAAATTAAATACGTTCTCAAAAGCATTACTTTTAAGAAATGAATAAGCTAATGACACCTAGATGTTTTTTATTGTATTAACATTATTTTTCGAATATACAGTGGAACCCGTTGTATACGAACATTCCTACTCCCATCAAAAGCTGGTCGCATACGACAGGTAGTCGCTCACTAAAGATCGTATGTTTCACTCTCCAGAATGTACATATTTTAGTATTTTAACATGTAATCTTGGAATAAATAAATGAGAACATAAGATGGTCTAACTTTGAAAAAAATTATTCAGCATAATTATATTTTAACATTAAAAACGTATTTACAACGATTAACAAAAGAAATAAAAATTATATATTCACACTGGTGTAGGCTTAAAAAATCAGTTATTGCAGTCTGGGTGGTGTTTTTTTTTTTTTTTTTTTTGTAATGTGACCGTTTGGATTCTAATTGATGTTGGCAAGTATTTATTTGGTCCATGATTTCTTGGTCTTCATGAACCAAATCAAATCATTTCAGATCATCGAGATGAGCACTGGCAAGCGTGTAAGTTATCACATCTCGAATGAGCTCATACTTTTCTTCTTCCTCGTCGTCAGACTCTATTGTTTCTTGAATCAGATTTCCCCTGAGTAGCTCTTACTCCTCCCAATTGTCTCCCAGGGTTTTATTTGTGATCATGGCATCATCCAGGTTGACATAATCAACCCACCTCGCATCATCCATGACCATTGTGACATCATTCCGTATTTCAAATGTTACTGTAACAAGAGATACCCTCCTTCTGACATTTCCTATATCTAAGCACTCTTTCTCTTCACCTTCCCCTATGTAACCCCATGCGCAATAGTGGCAGTGGAATGCCTTGCTTGAGGTAAAATGATTAAAAAAATAAATATATATTTCTATACACTGACTAACAACAAGAACTATGGGAGTTTATTTATTAGAGTGAAAATAATTAAACTGTTATAAGTGATACTAAGTAACCTTTAAGAATATGTGTTTAATGTACGTAATTTAACTCAAGATGAAAACAGTTATAGTTCTGTTTTTGAGAAAACGACATTTTTTCTTCGGCTGCTGGAAAATCATCACCATCGCATTAAAGGTTCAGTATCATCACTTAGGCTGCTGGGGATACTGACGGTAGAGGAGTCTAATTGAACAGTAACAACTGATGGACGTCGAAAAAGTCGCGATTTATACGTCGAAAAAGTTCGCGATGTATACGTTTTCAATTTTTTCTTAGAAATGAGTGATAGCAAAAGAGAATCTACGATAATATATGTAAAAATAAACAAATATACAATAAAGAATGACAACGATGAGGGGAGAGAGAGAGGGGGTGGGGAGAGAGAAAGAGAGTAAAATGATTGAATAAAAATAATGAAAGAGATAAACATTGACAATTTAAATTGCACATAGATGTGGTTTTTCCTCTACGCCTGAATTTATCCAAGTAGGTACAGAAACCAACAAATCTCTTGAACTTATCAAATGTAATAAGTACATGTAAATACAAAACAGCCGCCGTTTGACCACCGCCATTTCAACAAATAATAAAGATTTGACACTTCACTACAATAATAAAACAACGAGAAAATGTTTCTGGCTTAGATTAAAGGAAAATGAAATAGATTACTAACTTAATTTCTCCTAATTTAGAAGTTAGGACTGTACTACCAAAATTAATGTTTGTTAAAGTGGTCGCTTGACCAGTGATTTTTATTCTTTCATGCTGGTAGGTGGTCGCATTTTGGAAGAGATAGCTCACTAGGGGTCAATTAACATTAGCAAATCATTCGTGCATAGAAAAACAGTCATTAATAGCAGCTGGTCGCTAACGTACGGGGTCGCATACACCAGGTTCTACTTTATTTGGTTTATACTAATTCCTGAAATGGTTGTAATGTCACTGGTAGTACCTTTGCAGCAAAGCGGTCGACCCTTGTTTACTCAGGTAAATTTGTATGCGGATCTGTTCTGTTCCACGGCTTATAGCCAACTTATGGAAACAGGAAGTCGTATGGTCAGTGGCATAGACATTCTAAACAGTGTGAGTTTAGTCGGAAAGATTTTCTAACTAAACAGGTGAAGGTGAACGACTCTTCCCGACACATCTATAGCAAGAGAGCATCAGCCAATCGCAGCGCGGGCGTAGAAGCATCGCTTCGGAGGTCAACAGCGGGCGGAGGAACATCTAAGAGGAGGAACGGGTAACTTGAATATCACCGGTACAAACGGAACGGGCAAGGCATTGCATTATTCTGCCTTGAATGTCGCCATAAGACATGATTGTGAAGTCGGGCGGAATGTTAACCACAGCGGTCTGAAATGCAATAACTGAATTTGAAATTTTCTAGGTGAGTGCAATTTAACCAGTTAATGCGTAATATGGATTGATCGGATGAAAATTATGCAAAGTTTGTTCTGGAACCAATCATTAAATATCACAGACACACACACACTCACACACCACACGCACGCACGCACGCACGCACGCACACACACACACCCACACACACACACACACACACACACACACACACACACACACACACACAAAAAAAAAAAAAATTCATATTTTCGACAAAACCCAAAGAATGATCTTCAGTGTAATTGATCCTGACTTGGCATCTCGATTGTAGTCACTTTCTCACCGACGTGACGCCGCTTCTCTCTGTCTCTTCAGTAAATATTTTCATGGCAAATACACTAACGAGCTTTTAATCTCTGCTACCCAGACCACGAGAATTTATACGTGCTACCATATTGACATCTAATTGCCGCCGTTTTACCGTTGAAATAGTTAATTATAACCGCCACTTATACTCTGACAGTGTCTTTTCTCACTCTTCTCTCGTATGGAAATCCCTTCCAATTACTTGCTTCTCTAATAGCTACAATCTGTAAAAAGTGAAATACAACTTCAATTGTCATATGCTATCTATCTTGAATCCGGTTCATCTTTTGTCTTTTCTTCAATACCCCTATACCAATTTTTTTTCTTTCACTGTAACAACACCCTTTGGACTAGAGCCGGTCCCGCCCTTCTTAGGATAAAATGATTAATATATATAATACATAAATGCTAAAAGCAAAGATTAATAAATTAATCACAACTAACAATGCGGAGTAAGACAAAATAAAACTTAACAAAATAATTGTGGACTATAAACCAGATTCTATCAAAACACACAAGCCTAACTTTCCACTTCGCCCTATTTTATCACAAATACCTACTCCTGTATACCAACTAACTAAAACGCATAACCAATTAACATACATACGTAACAAATATAGCATTAAATCATCTCTTGAACTTATACAAATATAAGAGCAGTTCCTGCGCTCCTTGCAATTACTGGCGAGTTTGTGAGTGTAACATTTTTCTTTTTTATTTCACTCTTGTGGAATTATATGTTTACACCCACCTCACATTTTAATATTTTTCAATAAATTTATTTTTAAACGAGTTCCAGTATTGCAAGTATCCCTTTTTGATCTTGTCCTCTTCTTTACCCCTTTGTAATTTTGTGCCAACGAAACCCTTGACAAGTGTTGGCTGAAAGGTTCCTCGGGTTTGGGAAAAACAAAATGACGTCTACTCTTTTTAAGACAAATATATATATATATATATATATATATATATATATATATATATATATAACGTAGAATATTTGGTATTTAAGTCAGTAAATTCCGATAGAGACGAACTCAAAAGAACTCAATGTTAAATTTATTTATTTATTTAATTTAACGGAGTAATATAATCCAGAAAAAAAATTAGGAAAGAAGGAAATTACTGGAAAGTAATTGAAACTCACCTGAAGCGAGATGAATGTGCAATGCTCCTCATGCCAATGACATTTCCACCGAGCTTCTCTACGGCATATGACTTTATTAAATTTCTTTTAATGTGTTCCTCTCGAATTCATATTTAAATTTTGGGTTATCTGGAGAAAATGTGTACCATTTCGGGACCTTACTCTCAAGGCTTTCACTAGCACACCGGTTTCCCTCCCTTATGTGAAGCCTTATAACGATATACTACCGTGTTGTAGACCTACTAGTTCAAATGTCTAACGGCGAAACTAGATTTACGAAAAACTTTGAAGAACGGCAAATCTCGCGTTCCGAAAATGCAACGTGAACCTCATTACGAATGTCATGCCATCATGTTCGCTGAAACGCCCCACGAAATATTTCTTTTTTTCTATATCCACATAGAATTATTTTCATTTACTTCTATTAGGCGTTTTATAATTTTGGCTCTATTATGCTCTTTGATTCCAATTTGGCCCAGAAATTTGTACAGAGTGCTTGCAACGAAAAGCCTTGCCCCAATTCCGACTGCTCTAATAATTACATTCTTCTTCTTCTTCTTCTTCTTCTTCTTCTTCTTCTTCTTCTTCTTCTTCTTCTATGTGCCCTGTCCTTTCAGGACTTAGGCGATCATGGCTTTCCAACCCTTCCTTTATCAGCTCTGATTCTAGATTTTTAGATTTATTAGTTTTATAATTGTAGCTTTGTTCTGTCCGGCTTTCATATGATTAATTCAACCAGGATGATTTTAGAGTTCACCCTTGATAGAAGAACAATATCTGATGGCAGACCTTTACTTAGGTACCTCCATTAAATTGCTAAAAATAAACAGCATAGTATCAATAAAAATGTCCACAACTTTACAAGAACGAATTGTTTTCATCAAAATGTTTATATTATTAAGAGGAAAAATCAAAGTAATTTTTATTTATTTTTTAAAATCTTTTAATCTTTTTCTAACATGTTCGAAATTTTCGCAAAAATTGTTTTGATTTCAATTAGCAGGTAACGAAAACGTTACAACTGTTTTCAATGGAAAACGTAATGATTACATCACTCACTTTTTCGGTGACATACACATTAATTTGGAAATTCTCGTAAAAATCAAATAATTGTTAAATTTTAATGAATTTTTCAGTACTTATTCACTAATGATTGAAATTATTATTTTTTTAAAGATCTTAGTAAAATTATTTTTTTATATCTGTTACTCGCCTCCACGTAAATCCATGAAATTTTAATAATTTTTAATTTTCTGGAATCTATAATTTTATTAGCTGAACGTAGGACTCATTTGGGAATATAAATCATTATTTTTTTATTTTAAATTTTGCAACAATATCCAAAATTCCGCTCCGAAGATTAAAATAAAAAATGCAATAAAACTCTGATTATTATTTAATTTGATAAGCTTTTAATTGTTTGAATAAATAATAAAGATGAAGGATATTACAGTTTGATGAAAAAATATTTCGATCACTAATGAAATTTTAAAAGAATTGTTTTCATTTTTTTTTGTTATTAAAATAATTTATGAAGTTTTAAAAGTATTTTTAAATCTTTAAAAGAACAGTTGCGGTCAGAGTTTTTAATTAAGAATTGATGATTATTTTGCCTATGGAATATTAAAAAGTTTAATAAAAATCGTTCAGCATTCATATTTTTAAAAGAATTAAAAATTATATTTTTGTATGTAAATATGTTCATTTTTTAAACACAATGTTCCATAGGGGTCAGAACAAGATTCCATAGGGGTCATATTGATTTTTAGACGTTAATAAGCATTTTGGATTATTCCCCTTACATGGAAAACCACAGAAAACCGCACTTTTATTTTATTATTTTAATTTCATTCTTTCTTATTAATTTGTATAATTATTTTAAAAGAAATTTATATTTTTAATTTTTATTTATTTAGAAAGCATATTCAAATGTCTGGCAATTTGCTTTAGTAAAATTCTAAAAAATAGCATAAAATTGCTGAAAATATTATGTTAAATTTTTAATCATACTATGTAGTTAAAAAACAAAAAAAGAAATTAAAAATTGAACATTTTACGTTTTAATGTACATGAAATTTTGTCACTTAGCTTTCTTGACAGCTTTCGACTGTTATTAAATGATTCGTCACCACCGATAACACTGATAAGAGGACTACCGTAGTTACGAAAAGCTTTTATAAAATATTTTAGGCAGTAAGCAACTACCACCCTATAATAATCAGATAAAGGTAAGTTTTAATTTAAAGAATTGTTTTAAATAATGTTTCAGTTTATTTTTGCTTACTAGAATTACTAAATATAACTTCTGAACTTTCAATTAAAGCTAACTTTAAACATTTATTTTTAAATTTAAATTTAAATTTAGATATCGAAAAATGACTGGAGGTATCTATCTTTACTTGGTGCTATTTTGTGGTAAGCATGACGCCAACTGGGAAAGTCTGCAGATATCTCCCAAATGCCACCACAAGTAAGGAGATTTTTTCCGAGTATAGCTTGACATTTGCTTGTTTGCTTTGAACCGACGTATATTTTTCTCTCTGCGACAAATTTCCGGGTTGAATTTGATGACTCAGACTTCATATATTTCTTTATAAATTTGAGGAGCTCATCCAAAAATCTATTGTGTAGCCAGGTATGTCTTGCATTGACAATAGCTGTTTTACATGAACTAAGGCCATGTTGTAATGTTTGTTGATTTTGCTTACACAAGGGACATGTAGGATTGTTCTCTTTCTGCCATTTAACAAGATTGTTCTTAGATGATATCAGCTAATATGTGGAACATATTAAAAAACTCAAGCTGAGTAGACTTATCTGCCAAATGTCCTTCCAAGTAATATATTTCTGCAAAGCCTCCTCCCAGTTTGTTCATTTGCCTTGTTGAGATTGTTGTAGTATTTTTACGAGTCTTTTGTTATCTTCCTCGTTCCTTACAATTTGGATGACCATGTCTCGGCGACCTTTACCAGAAGTTTTTGACCACCATTGTCTTTCATTTAATTTTATACCTTTGTTTCCCATCTTGAGTGTACCCAAAGACTTCATTGAAAGCTAGGTTGTCTTTTGCACTTGTTATCAGCTCTCGGATTTTCCACTTTCTCTCGATTTTTAATGTAGGATTTAATGCTTTTACTGCTTTAGAGTCATCCGACATCATTTGAAGTCTGAGATTTCTGGATTTATACTCTTCCATAATTGATTTAAATGGCAACTTTAGCTTTGCTCTCCGCAGTACAATGCAATATCAGACAAACCTGGAGGGAAATCCAACCATTTTCGGATATGTTTGTTTATCTTTCTTTCCATTGACTCAATTCTACTCATTCCAAATACGTATAGAATTAGAATGCTTTACGCACTATACCTTGGATTTTAATTTTAGAGAACAAAGATCTATCTTATGGAGACTTTCTTGTAACGATCTGGATGGTTCTTTTACTTGGTTGGTATCTTTTAAGGATTGATCGTACCACCGACCTACACTTTTCAGATTTTTCTGATACGGTAGAGATCCTTTGATCGCCTACTATAAAATTTATGTTTTGATTCAATTTTTCTTTCCTAAGTGAAATACTTCTGGACTTGTTTAGTTTAAATTTCATTCTACACTAACTTATCAGGTCGTCCATCAAGCTTGACCCTCTAGGGCCATTCGTATCATATTTGATACAGTATTTCCCTATAAGGAAACATTTGGTATTTCCCTATCAGGAAACATTTGGTATTCATTGACTGAGCAGTCAGTACTGCTTTCATTTGAAATTTATAAAATATTTCTCTTAAAAAATTTTTCAGGAAAATATTTCTTTCAAGGCTTGTTTTCATACTGTATCAAATATGATACGAATGGCCCTAGAGGGTTAATCTCAGTCTGTTTATCTATCTATCTATCTATCTATCTATCTATCTATCTATCTATCTATCTATCTATCTATTAACCCTCTAGGGCCATTCGTATCATATTTGATACAGTATTTCCCTATAAGGAAACATTTGGTATTTTCCTATAAGGAAACATTTGGTATTCATTGACTGAGCAGTCAGTACTGCTTTCATTTGAAATTTATAAAATATTTCTCTTAAAAAATTTTTCAGGAAAATATTTCTTTCAAGGCTTGTTTTCATACTGTATCAAATATGATACGAATGGCCCTAGAGGGTTAATAATATAATATGATTAAGGCTTCTACTTGTCATAAAGTGGGGGATCAGTTCTATATTGTTATGAAGTAATAAACAGATCCCCCACTAATATGATACGAATGGCCCTAGAGGGTTAATATCTTGCAAGTTTAACTTTTTTGAATGAGAGGATTGTATTGTATTTTCATCCATGACCACCTTCACTGGTGACATTTGGCAACCTTCCCCAAGTTCAATAGCATCAACCCTGTTTTTTGTCGCTTTGAGAATCAGCTGAATTGCTAGAATGAAAAGTATTGGTGACGCTGTGCATCGCACCGTAATTCCAACTCCACTTAGTCGTATAGTTTTTTGTTGTGAAATGCATAATGAAAATATCAAAATAAGTTCCTAGCATATTAGATATTTCCTCAAGAATATGGCACATTTGTAATGATAATTGTATCATTTGGTGGGGAACTGATCCGTAGGCATTAGCTAAATCCAACAAAATGACATTCAAACCTTTTCTTTTAATGTTTGGTTTATGAATGGCCTCCAGCATCATGTTTCCATGCTCCAAGCAACCAGCTATTCCTGGAACACTACCCTTCTGTACTGAAGTATCAATATACTCGTTTTCAAGAAGATATTTGATCAACCTCAATGCCAAAACTGCGAGAAATGTATTTCCTTCTACATTGAGAAGCGAAATTAACCAAAATTGACTGATTTCCTTGGGTTTCTTTTCTTCGGCTATGTAAACCTCATCAGCTATCATTCATTGTTGGTTGATATAGTAATTTTTCCATGCTAACTTTAAGTTAGTATGTAACCACTTAAAATGTCTAAGCCATTTTTTGCATAGAAGGAAAGGTATTCCGTGAGGGCCAAGTGTAGATTTATTCCTACTTTTGTCGACTCTGTTTCTTTTCTTTTCGCGTGTGGGTTGTTTCACGTCAAACTTCACTTTAGAAACGACTGTTTAAAACAAATTACTATTATGATATAGAAGAATATGTCGTTTCGGATCAGAGTACATATATATTAAATGTTCCTTTAGAATATTTTCTCTATTTTAAGCACACCTGATTTAGGTTGATCCAATATGTTCCTTGCATATTTCTAAAGATACTGGAAGAAACGCTCTTGGTCTTTCCTCCGTTTCACTCGTCTCTTCCGTAGATTTTCCGCTCTGCTAAGTGCGTTGTGTTTCTCTTTAAGATCCTGCCAGATTTTAAGCAAGCCTTCTTTCTCGTTAAAGTTTGTGAAACGGATTTTCCGTTTCAGATTTCTTTTTTTTTTGCTTATCAAATCCTGCGTTAACCTTTGACGTCTGTACATTTTGGGTGGTGGCTTATCATTTTCCTCTTTCAAGACGTAGATTTCCTTACAAATACTATAGATTATTTGACTGCTTTCGTTCAAACGTTCGTGATATATCTTTATTCCTTGCCCTTTATGTAATATTTTGCTAATGACGTTATCTAGCATACACCACGCTTCCGAGTCGGATGCTGGTAGAATTTTGATTCTTGGCAATTTAGGTTGCGTCACATCCTTGATTTAACAGATTGGATATCCTCAGCACTGTGGTATGCATCCTGGCATTGGTTTTCTGACGTCTTATCTGCGTTGACAAAACGCTGCTCCTGAACTGTTATATATATATATATATATATATATATATATATATACAGTAATGTGCAAACATATAAGGACAAGTAATTTTATTGAGTTACTCGACAAATGCTTTAAAAAAAATCCTTGTTACAAAATAAATCTAATATTTAATATAATAGCCTTTGGCTTTGATCACAGCCTTCATTCTGTCAGGCATTGACATCACAAGCTTCATTAATGTATCTAGTGGTCTCTCCTGCAAGCAGCTTGTATTTATTCCGAAAGTGTGTCTTGCGAAGTAATATTAGATTTATTAATATTTTTCTCCAAAATATTCCATAGATGTTCAATTATGTAGTTTCAAAATGACTTGTTTAATAGAAGATAGGAAAAATTAAATATAACTTCTTTTTAATACATTTCTTTTGCACCTACTTTCAAATAATCAATATCTATTAATAATTTACTTGGCTTTCCAACCTGTATTTGAATTTCAGTGAGGGCTTTAGGAAAATCAGCTCTGTCCTAATACTTTTACACACTACCGGTAGTGTGCAAAAGAGTTAGGACAGGGGGGATTTTAAACTTTATTTTGATGCCTTTGAAAGATAAAATAGTTATTGCCATAATACTTTTTCACAGTACTGTATATATTAATGTATGCTATATAGATGAGTAAGCGTACTGAAAACCAGTGTTAGAACTTATTCAAATATAAAATAGACTCTGAGGTCAGCATAATCCGTTAACTGTCTGTTTCACGCTTAACATATTCTTGTGGCCGTGTGTGTATTGTTTTTGCACGACTATTTATATATGCTAGTCACTGGTGGATGATGTATAGTAAGTTTTTGTATTATGTTTACAGTTATTTTTGTAGGCGAAACGGTTATGTTTCCAAGTATTCTCCAGACAATTGATTAGAAATAAGCCTGCGTCCAAATGTGCTTATCTGTTTATTATTCATTGACTGAGACCTCACTTCTGTAGGCCAACCAGGCCTGTCTTCATCTTCAACGCTGCTCCGTCCTTCTTTAAACCATTTAGCCAACGTGTAGAAAGTTATTGGCTGGAACACGTGGCCCCATACACAGTTGACATTCTTCTATGAATTTCAACTTGTTTGCACCCTTCAAAAACTAAAAACTTGATAACTGACATCTATTCAATCCTGGAGCATGCTTCTTGGACGGCCATCTTTGTTAATTTCCAAAACTTCTCAAAGTTTTTTTTTTCAATCTGCAAAAAAAAAAAAAAAAAAAAATTAAATCCCTTTGAAAAAGAAGTAACCTTGTAAAAGGTTTTATACCGAAAAATTAACCTTATTTATTGAATGACCCTCGTAGAAGTCCAAATACCGAAAAATTCACATTATTTATTGAATGACCCTCGTAGAAGTCCTTATACCGAAAAATTCACCTTATTTATTTAATGAGCCTCGTAGAAGTCCTTATACCGCAAAATTCAGCTTATTTCTTAAATGACCCTGGTAGACGTCCTTATACCGAAAAATTCAGCTTATTTATTGAATGACCCTCGTAGAAGTCCTTATACCCAAAAATTAACCTTATTTATTGAATGACCCTCGTAGAAGTCCTTAAACCGAAAAATTCACCTTATTTATTGAATGACCCTCGTAGAAGTCCTTATACCGAAAAATTCACCTTATTTATTTAATGAGCCTCGTAGAAGTCCTTATACCGAAAAATTCACCTTATTTATTGAATGACCCTTGCATTTAAAAAATCAATTCCATATATTTTATAATTGAAAAATAGAAAGTAGTGCTATTGGTGAAAGATAATATGTATATTTATTAACGTCCTCATTTAGTGTATTGCTGCCACATATGTTCTAGGGCAATTGCTATCTATCTATGAGCTCCTTGATAATATCCAAAGAAAGATCAGCATTGTTATTAGTTTTCTCCAGTCACTTTCTTCGTCTTCTTCTTCTTCTTCTTCTTTGTACCTTGTCCCTTCAGAACATAGGCGATCATGGCCTTCCACGTTTACCTATCCCTGGTGGCTCTGAGCACGCCTTCTCCTGTGGTGATACCGAGCAAAAGCGATGGACCGATGTTTGCGCTTTCACGACCAAAAAGCAAATGACCAAAAGTCGTCGCTGTGCCGCCGGCTCCGCGCAGATGTTCCAGTTGAAAACTAAAAATTAATTAAATATTAAATCTCCAGCTCGCCAGTCTACGCGAATTTTATCTATCAGCCAATGAGACGCCCAGAACCAAATACAAATGTGTAATCTCAAATGAGTTGCTGTGATCCAAAAAGAAGATATAAAAAGCCCATACAGAAAGCATCGACGGGTAGACCGACTCGACGAGAAGAGAGTAATTAGTATCTACCTAAACCCAAGTCAAGCGGCTTACTACGCTCGCCTCCCTTACCTCTTTCCTTCTTCCCTGCCTCAAAAACTACTTACTGACCTCAGGTGCGAATACATCAAAGAGTTTCCTTACTTACTCGCTCCCAAATTCCTAAGCATTAATTCTCTTTCAGCATTTTATTGCTATGAACATTTTAACCTTCGTTGGACCTATACTGCATCTATTACTTCATTTGTAAAAACATTAATTGATATTTCTTATATATAAAATGTTATCTTTCAAGTCAATTTGCTTTTCTTGGTTTATAACCTTTCTTTATGACTTATAGTGGGCTATCTACAACAAGGCCAAATTCCATTAACCTGCAACAGTATATAACTACCCTTCACTAGAACGGACTCTCTACTACTAACAGAAAAGAATAGATAGGATAAGCAACCCACAATACTCCTGTTACTTTATGCAATCCTCGTTCCCTCATCCACCTGATTAGGTTCTTCAAATATGTTATCCGTTGCTTTAGCCTATCTCTTTTCCCCTTTATCTGGCCTGTTAGTATCAGGTTCTCCAAGCCTTTCCTCCTCATTGCATGTCCCAGGAACTTCAGCTGTCTCTTCCTGATGCTCAATATTAATTTCCTTTTTGTTTCCAACATTTCCAAGACCTCATCATTGCTCACATGCTCGATCCATGATATTCGCAGCATCCTTCCATAAAACCACATTTCAGTTGCTTCAAGTATTTCCTTCATCTTTGAGTATATTGTCCAGCATTCACTGCCATATTGAAGGACGGACAGCACGTAGCAATCCAATACTCTCTTCCTAGTTTCTTTCTGTGTTTTTCTATGAATACTTTCATTGAAACAGTTTGATAGAACGATTGGCTATGGAATCTGGACTTTAAGAAATCCACGCGTAATATTAGACGGGCGTCGAGATCTTATTAATTCTATTTGATCTGGCGACTCGACTGCAGCCACTTCCCCATCGTCGAAATGTGGCCTCCCTTTGTCTGTTCTATAAATAATTTCATGGCTTCTGCTTGGACGAACTTAAGTCACTGGTGCCTCCTCAACAGGTGTTTACTCGTGCAACCAGACTGGCAACTGGGTCCCACCCATTCACAGTCAGGTTAGCCAAATGCAGACGACAATTCTACTCCTGCAGCTTCTTCTCTCTCACTTCCAGCCTGTGGAACTCGCTCCCGTATTCTTGCTTTCCTGACGGCTACAACCTCCAGAAATTTAAATGCAAAGTCAATACTCATCTACTAACCACTGGACTCTAGCTCTCTCCCCACCACCGTATAACCTTCCCTTTTTCTCCACTTATGTATCAGTCATCGCACCTGCTTTCTCAGCTTTCTATTGCTCCTTTCTAACTCGTTTGTACTCCTCACTCTTTTCTGATTAATCTTTTTACATTTATGTAGCCCCCTGCACATCAGTGGCATTTCCGCCTTGCTAGGAGTGAAATGATTAAAAAAAAATTACAATTTTCCTGACTAGGTATAAGCATAAATGCTTCATGCTTTTCAGTTAAGTTTAAACGCAATGTCACATATTGGGACGGATTCGAGACGTGTGACGGGAGCTAGTCATGTTCTCATCTACGCAGCGACCCTGAGCGTCCTAGTTATGATGATAGACTACATCCGGTAGCAAGGCTTCTGATCGGGAAGTTTTCAAGAGCATCGAATTACTTCTTAATTGCTGTTGTTACCAGATCCACCCTGATCCGAGGTTCAAGCATCTGTTCGGGTTCTAGCTATAGTCAATTTGTGTAACTCCCCTCAGCTAAGTTTAAACAGAATGTCAATCAGTAAAGACTATCCTCTTCATTATCTTTTTTTACCTTGCTCATTATTAATATTCCTTTTGCAAATCCTTCTACACCATGTAACCCCTTGTGTCTTATTGGCTTCTATACCTTAAATAGAGTGATAAGAACTAAGAAATATGACTACCTTTAAATGGTACGTTTCTTGTGCCATACGAAGTAAAAAACTATTAAATAATTGCTCTTCTCTCAAGCATGATGGCTTTTGTTATTTCGGTCTGCATTCTCTTACGGTATATTGAATGGAGTTGGATATTTATGATAACTTTGTTATAAAAACTTGCCGGACACATGCCGGCTTTTTATACAAGTTAAAGAAGAATCATGAGAGACAAGAACATCTGCAATAAATCATTGATCAGACTATTGCGTGCGTTGGCCTTTTCAATAGACAAAAGTCGAACATCAACAGCGAAGAATCAACGTATTATTAGAAAAGTGATTTTTCAGAAACATCCTGAGTATTTCCTACAGCATTACAAACTGAACTGTGCATGACAGCGTAAAACAAAAATAACAGGTCCATTCAAAAATCTCATGCCCACCATCAAGATCAAGAAATTAAAATCAGAATATCGTATCTATTCAACTTGTACAGAGAAATTATTCTTAAGACCCTAGCTGTTATGCGAGGACTTGCCATCGGAGGCCACAATTTGAACAACATAAGGTACGCAGATGATACAGTGCCCATAGCAGACACGGAAAAGAAACTACAAGACCTGCTACTGAAGGTATCTGAAAAGAGTAACAAGAAAAGACTACAGATAAACAGCATGAAAACCGAATGCATGGTCATCAGCAAAAAAGGCAGCCCAAAATGCCAAATACAGGCAGTTGATACCAAAATCAAGCAAGTACAAAAATTTTAATACCTGGGAACTGTGCTAACAGAAGACGGAAAATGCGACACAGAAATCCGAAGGCGAAATGGCATGGCGAAGGTACGTTCCAGAAGTTGAGTAGAGTATTAAGAGACAAAATAATTTTGCTGAAAACAAAGGAAAGAGTACTGGATTGCTATGTGATATCAGTTTTTCAATATGCCAGTGAATGCTGGACAATATCATCAAAGATGAAGGAAAAACTTGAAGCAGCTGAAGTATGATTCTACAGAAGGATGCTGCGAATATCATGGATCGAGCATGTGAGCAATGATGAAGTTTTGGAAAGGATGGAAATGAAAAAGAAAATTAATACTGAGCATCAGGAAAAGACAACTGAAGTTCCTGGGACATTCAGTGAGGAAGGAGGGCTTGGAGAACCTGATACTAACAGGACAGATAGACGAAGAAAGAGACAGGGGAAAGCAGCAGAAAACATATCTGAATGGTCTGATCAGGTGGATGAGAGAAAAAGGATTGTTTGGTGTACTAGGAGAAAGCGTGCTAAGTGCCACCAGAGATAGAAAGACATCGCCTACGTCCTAAAAGGACAGGGCACGTAGAAGAAGAAGAATGAGTGTCAACAATCTTACAATGTACAGATGAGGCAAAAAAAAGTAGCCCGAGGAAAAGATCAGTTGACAACATTAGAGAGTGGAAGATTATCCTCAAAGACTCACATATTGGGACGCATTCGAGACGTGTTAAGGGAGCTAGTTATGTTCTCATCTATGCAGGGAACCTACGCGTCCTAGTTATGACGATAAACTACATCCGGTAGCAAGGCTTCTAATCGGGAAGTTTTCAAGAGCCTCGAGTTACTTCTTAATTGCTGTTGTTACCAGATTCACTTTAATCCGAGGTTCAAATATCTGTTAGGGTTCTAGCTATAGTCAATTAGTGTAACCTCCTCAGCCTCAAAACTCTATGAAAATTTAAAAACCCATTTTTATAGTAAAAGTATCAGCAATACATTATTGAAAATATATTATTAGTAATCCATGTTTGCAACAAAAAAGAAGAAAAACATTACCAGCAATTCCTTTTTGAAAAGAAATAAAATATTACCAGAAACACATTTGACTCGCTACAAAAACCTTCTTTACAAAAATACGTCAATGAAACCTGATCTAGAAACAGATTTCTTGCAAAGAATGCATTCAATTCATACAAAGCTATCCTAAAAATATTACCGGCATTAAATAACCCATTGAGGTTGATATGCAAAGACTAAACAGAGAATATATGACCAAACTCAGTCATGGGAATCATTAGGATGCAAACTAGAATCCCTGTGTCATAAAAATGTCATTTTTTAGATAGTTTTAATAGAGAGATGCAATGGAAAAAAAGCTTCTAACAATATAACCAGAGATCTAATAAAATGGAGATAATATTCACAACTAAAATGGAAGCCAATGAACCTTTTAATTAATCCATTCTATAAATATTTTCAGCTATGATTTATAGATTACTCTTGGCATAATATAATTCGCTTTTCGCTCAATATTTTTTCATGTTAAAGACTTTTTGTGTTAATATAAGAGTGAGATGAGCATCTAAACTTATGTATAAATGGAACTTTGTCTGTCTGTGTCTGTGTTTCCGTTACCTACAGACTCCGAAACGGCTGAACCGATTTTCTTGAAAATTTACACAGTTGTACTATAAGCGTCTGCAAATGTTCTTAGCAAGACTTTGTGTCGAGGTACCCCCGATAAATATCAAAAATGGATAATCGAAAAAATCGTATTATAGAAGGAGACGTCCGATTTTAATCAAATTTGATCCACTCATAGACAAAACAAAAGAAACGATATTTAAAAATTTCAAGGTTGCAGTTCTTACAATAGTGCGGAAAATCGATAATATATATATATATATATATAACAGGCAAGATGTTTGTGTGTGTGTCTGTTTATCTGCCTGTATGTCTGTATTTTTTCAGCCTTTTTACTTTAGTTTTTGCTTCGGGTTTGGCTCTAAGTAGGTATAATTGTAGGTCTTAGTCTCAGCCATGATACCATTTACTCAGGGGACTTCTTTAGCCTTCAAAATTCAGTTTACGACGAAAAAGAATTATTTGATATCGATACCAGGAAATGAAAATTTGACTTACATCCATTCATTTTTCTTTCAGTCTACGGTTTCGCTGGAAACAACTATTGCTCTTTAGTCTTTCGTGCCAACATCCAAAGAGACTGTGCTCCAGGACCATGGATTAGTTTTAAATCTTTCATTACACCCGAGCAACGCCGGGCTATACTGCTAGTATTTTATGAAAGAAAAAAAATAGCAACAGAACGACAAAATGAAGAACACAAAGTTTATTTCAAGCCCGAGTTGAAGTAAGAAAATAATAAACAAAGGTATCTTCTTACCTTACATGAAAGGCTTGAACAAATAAGACTGCAATCTGAGAAACGTAAAATTAAGGAATTAAATGCTTTATTTTGTTTGGGAAGTAATTTTTACTAAATGCTGATGAATATTTTATTTATATAAATTACTGAAATTGCTACTAGAAGTAATCACTTAAAAACGTACTAACTTGATTCGATCTACTTTCCGTCATACTACAGATGTGACAAAAATATATAAATGAATACATCATAAATATATAGATAAATACAAATTTGTAACTATTAATTATTTGATTCTCATCTTGGTTGCCATTTGTACGAAGTTTCGGCCGTTGTACACTCCGGCCTTCTTCAGGTGCTAGGAATTTCGATTCAAGCCCTTTATTACGATCACTGAGGAATATCATTCTAATTCCTTGAGCGAAGCCTCTTTTGGTAGTCCTGAGTTATCTTCCTTTAACCCGACTCTCTAAGTTACTTTTTCACCACTGATGTAGCCTGGTATTGATCTCAAAACTCTTTGGATCAACTCACTGGAACTAACCAACGTCTATAATCACTCAGGCCGATTGTTAGCCGCCTAAGCTGGTGTGCCACCCTTGAGACGATCCTTGTAGATATAATTGACCCACTGATAGGAAAGTCACCATAGTATGTTTGAAACCCCCCCACTTCGTGGAACTTATCGACGATGCTCCGATCCAATGCAACCATATGTTGAACCTGGATGTGGTGAGTCTGTTCCCCAAGGTACCCATGGTAGACACACTATTGGTAGTCAGGGAGAGACTGGCCTCGGACTCATCCCTAGAAGAAATTACTAAAATTCCGCTATATAACCTGATGGAGATGCTGACTTTTTGCGCAGAAACGACACACTTCGGATATTTATTTTTAATCATTTCACCTCAAGCAAGGAATCTCACTGCCACTGTTGAGCAGGGCTTACATAGTGGAAAGTGATGAGAAAGAGAGGTTAGGGGGTTACATGGGGGAAGTGATAGGAAATGTCAGAAGGAGGGTGATAGACGGGTAAGGATACCGAAGATGAGGTTTGCGCGGATGGGGAAAGTGTTTGAGAGAATGGATGCGAGTTAGTGTGTTAGGAGGTGTCTAACCTTACATTTAAACTCCTGGAGATTGTAGCTGTCGGGGAAGCAAGTATATAATTGTGGAAATCGTACGAAATTCTATCTTTACAAATGTTAGATCAGAGTAAAAATGAAGTATTGCTGGAATATGTGCCGAAGATGTATATTTTTTTCGTTATAGCATTTCCAGTGATCCAGAGTGTGTCTCCTAACTTTTAGCTGATGAATTCTTTCGCAACTTACAATATTTCCTACAGAAGAAACTTTTCTTCCCTCATGCTATTTTCAGGACAGATGTTTAGATTATCTATATTCTTTTTCTTCTTCTTCTATGTGCCCTGTCCCTTCATGACTTAGGTGATCATGGTTCTCCACGTCTCCCTATCCCTTGTCGCTCTTAGTATGTTTGTTCCTGTTACTCCTGTCAACCCCCGTTCCGTCATCTATCTGATCAGGCCCTGCAAATATGTTATCCGCTGCCTTCCTCTGTCTGCTTTCCTTCTATCTGGACAGTCAGTATCAGGTTCTCCAGGCTCTCCTTCCTCATTGCGTGTCCCAGGAACTTCAGTTGTCTCTTCCTGATGCTCAGTATTAATTCCCTTTTTGTTGCCATTCTTTCCAACACTTCATCATTGCTTGCATGCTCAGTCCACGATATCCGCAGCATCCTTCTGTAGAACCATATTTCCGCTGCTTCCAGTTTTGTCCTCATTTTCGATGGTATTGTATGATATTGTCCAGCATTCACTGCCGTATTGTAGAACTGACATCACATAGCAATCCAGCACTCTTTTTTTTTTGGTTTCTAGTGAAATTTTCCTGTGTTAGTACTTTACCCAGCTTCTGGAACGCGTTCTTTGCCATGCCAATTCGCCTTCGGATCTCTGTGTCTCACTTTCCATCTCCTGTTAGAACACTTCCTAGGTATTTAAATTTTTGAGTTAGGTCATAACTTTGCTGCTAATACTTTCCATGCCACAGGTGCGAATCATTTTGAAGCCCATAATATTCAATTTCGATGCAGAAAGCTCAATTTAGATAACTTCTCTGCATGAGGTACAGCTTTGAATAGGTTTGATATGGTTCGATTCACATTTCTCCCTCACTATTTTAGTGAAGAGGTTTATACTTATTTCTTGTCTAAGAATGGGTTTCCAGTTCTTTCAAAAGACTACTTCAACACTTCACATCTAATGTAACCGCGTAAACTCAGGAATTTTATTTACTTTTTAGTTATTTATTTTTCCTCAATAAGAATAGATAGGTACGCCAATAGTTCGATTCCCACTCCTCCAGTTCATTTGAAATATAGTAAGATTTAATCTCTTTTTTCATGTTTATTATTGCATTTCAGGTCGCTTCTAAAGCTTTTGGCGGACCTGAAGCAGACTACCACCACATTTAATTTCTTTGTTTTTCATTTTTTTTTTCAGCGCAGTTCTATCGATTACCTCCTTAGCCTTTGAGTGCAATATTATCTTTTACACCTTAAACTTTACGAATGACAAAAGAAAATAGCAAAAATTTCAATATTTAAACAATTTTAGAGGTTGGGCCAGTTTCTCATACAACCTTATAGTGGTTTAAAAAGGGAGGATCGATTTACTTTAACGTTGTATGAGAAACTGGTCCCCCAAACAAATTTCTTTAAATTTGTAATTTTTTATTTTTTATTTTTTTTCGATAATCGGAAAGTTTAAGTAACAATCGAGAGGAATGCGTTGAAAAAAGTAAAAAAAAAAAGAAGAAACACAACGTAATTAACATAAACAAAGCGACCCCATCGCGAGTGGTTTGAAAATGGAGGATCGATTTACCTTAACGTTGTATGAGAAACTGACCCCACCATCAAATTTGTTTAAATATTGTAATTTTTCAAAAAACTTTTTGGTATTCGGAAAGTTTAAGTAACAATTGATAGGACCGTGCTGAAAAAAGTAAAAAGAAAAAAAATGAAAAACAACGAAATTAAACGTGGTGGTAGTCTGCTTCAGGTCCGCCAAGTTTTTTTTAAAACTTTTTCCTCTATATATAAGAGTATATAACTTCGCCTATCGTCCGGTTCACACTTCTCCCCACTTCATTTGAAGATATATAGAAGTTATTCGTATTTATCAGTTTAGGACTTTGATTTCTGGTTCCTTCTAAAGTTTACTTTAACTCTTCATTTCAAACGTTCCCGTCGAAATCCGGCAATTTTATTTACCATTTATTTACTTATTTATTTATTCATTTTTGCTCAGTATCGGTGAGCCGAGTTCGAATTCCAGTTGAATTCCTTGCATTCGCTTACGCGCAAATACCCTTGGGAAAGGTATTAAGCTGTCTCTTCCTTCCAATTATAGGTTAAATAATAGAACAGATTGAGGTTTATAACCTTGGCTGGCAACCAGTCTACCGCAGAAAGCAATGGCAACCTATTGCGGGTTAATCTTCTGCCCAGTGTGTCATGTCTCTTTTGAGACATGATCGGCTAAAGTGTGTATCACGTATGGCACTTAACTGACTGAATGAAGCTTGCATTCCTTCTTCTATCGTACGGTTCACGCTCTTCCTCGCTTTTTGGAACAGGTGTGACATCTGGCCCCGGATGGCTCGCTGCCCCTGGTCCGGAACCTGTTGTGATGATGATGACCTGACGATGACCCGAACCTGAGTTGATTGATGCTATCAAAACGACACCAGTTATCACGACGCTCTCGGGTTGCTAATCGCGCACACGCTGTGTTCTTTGATCTCAGAAAAGTTGCGTTGAAAACTCGGTAGCCGTTTCTCTACCACTTCAAACCAGACCAGACATTCGTGTACACTTGTGTTGAAAAAATAAATACAGCACCAAAAAAAATAAAATAAAATAAAATATGAATAAGTTCGAAGAAGCCTGTATGAGTTACGAAAAAAAAGCCTTTATATATATAAAAAAATAATTAATTATAAAAGCAGAATGTACAATAGCCGAATTTCAAAGTTTACAACGGGGAGAAGGATTCGTCTAAATAATCAGAGCTTTCAATTTTCCAAATAAAAAAATTCTTTTCATAACGGTGCGAAGTTTTCATTAAGAATGATCAGAGCTCACAATTTTCCAAATAAAAACAAGTCTTTTCAGGGCTTTTATCAAAGCTTTACAGAAATAGCCGATGAAGAGCAACGTGGCAGCTGATGATGACGGCCGTGGTGTCGTTTGGTCTCTGTCACTCGGTAGCTCTGAAGAACACCCAAATTCTTATTTTTCTTACTGGGGTCTCCATTTTTATAGTTGTCCCTAATTCTCGTGGGGGATACCGGAATGACCAATGAGGTTATTTTCCACCTACAAAATTTAAGGTGTTGTTATCGCTCAACGAATAAAATATCAAAAAGTAAAATTAGAGAAAATGAGTCATAATGATAGCTGAATATCGGTGTTTGATCAGATTCGATAGAATACCGGGGGTATCGAATTCCGACATCGGGGAAAATTAGTCGTTTGAGATCTACTATGTTTGAGATTAAAAATTATAATTTTACGAAGATAGAGGAAAATCTGCAGCAAGAACCCCGATAAAAGGGCTGAAATCCTGATCTTGATCAGACCTGATCGGATATCGGGGTATCAATTTCCGATATCGGGGGGGGGGGCGGAATCGGAAAAACTTTATAGCCTATGACTTGACCGGAAGCCTAAAGAATATTTGTGTGAAGTTTGGTGAGAATCGGATAAAAATTGTGAATTTGTGTAAAGGACAGACAGACAGATCGACTGGTAGACAGACACACATACAAACATCTTGCCTTTTATATATATAGATATCAGCGGTGGGGGAATAGGAAAAGATTAGTAGCCCATGACCTGCCCGGTAGCCTAAAGAATATTTGTGCGAAGTTTGGTGAGAATTGGATAAAAATTGTGGATTTGTATAAAGGACAGACAGACAGAGAGATAGGTAGAGAGACACACATACAAAAAACTGGCCTTTTATATATATAAATATCGCGGGGAAATCGAAAAAGATTAGTAGCCTATGACCTGACCTGAAGCCTAAAAATATTTGTGTGAAGTTTAGTGAGAATCGGATAAAAATTGTGGATTTGTATAAAAGACATACATACATACATACAGACAGACAGACAGACAGACCGACAGATAGACAGACACTGACACAAATATATTGCCTTTTAGATATATATAGTTCCCTTTATAATTTACAATTTTTCCGATTCCGCTTTCGTTAGATGTAGAGATGGCTTAATGGGTAGCGGTTCGGAATGAGAAACCGAGGCACAATGTTTCGGATTCCAGTCAGGTTCGTTAAAAATCACTTCCCTTTGGAAATCTATGAATCAATAACTTCGCCCCGTTTTGCCTTAAACAGAAGAATTCATATCGAAAAAATTCTTGTTATTCTACAAAAATTTTAATGTCATATTCATTCGTAAAAATAAATATTTATTCTTAAAATCCAAAAAATTTTACAGCTTTAAATGATTTACGAAGGGTTAAAAATAAACAAACAAATCAGTCAGTTCTCTTAAAGTTAATAACTAAACGGAATTCAGTAACTTTCTACCTTCAGTGATCCTCGGAACTTGTACTGGGTAATTAATATATATATATATATATATATATATATATATATATATATATATAATTCCAGTTGAAGAGGACTCAAGGTTTTATTATTTTGAGTGCTCTGGAATTTATTTTATTATAGACAGTTGATTTGTATAAAGGATATACATACATACGTACAGACAGACAGACACACACTGATACAAATATAATGACAATTATAGAGCTTAAAATAATTATATAGTTATGAATTGAGTGTATATATATATATATATATATATATATATTAGATTGCTCTGGTTATTTATTTTATTTTATTATAGACAGTGCTCAATATTATGTGTATTAAAAGCGTAATATAATTATATATTTATGAAATAATTGTGTATATATATATAAAATGTTTTTCATGTCTACATTCAACTTATAAATTCCCTCCAAAAATATACAATGTTGTTGGAAAAAGAATGACACGATTGTAAACTACGCTGTGGGAGGTTCCAAAATGCACTTCTTCACAAGATATATATATATATATATATATATATATATACAGAGAGAGAGAGAGAGAGAGAGAGAGAGAGAGAGAATGAGAGAGAGTGTTAGATCTTGTGTTTGCATGCCTCAAACTTGTATTAGGTTATATATGGGGAGAAACTGTCAGTTTTTATATTCAATTCTACATCTAAGTATTGGACAAGTTTTTTTAGTCATTTCGATTTTTTTTCAAAGTCGAGGCTTTTGAAGAGTTTGAAATGCATTTCTTTCGTTTTTTTTATTTGCTTTTCTGTTTTTCAGTACTGTTATGACAAAACAAGAAAAATGATTTTCAAACTCTTTTCCATGAGTTATTGAGAAATATATATATATATATATATATATATATATATATATAGATAGATAGATAGATAGATAGATAAAAACTGACTGAGACATAGAGATATGCAGATAAATAGTTGATATTTAGGGACAGACAAACACTAGAAAATCTGTTTATACAAAAATGAATATATCTCTTTATGTGTGTGTGTTTCTGTGTTTCCATTTTAACGCACCCTACTCCTCCGAAACCCTTTGTCCGATTTCAACCAAAATTGCGTGATTTGTCGATCATGACATAAAACTTTGATGGACACAAAAATTCTTGAATCGATGTACAGAGTATGGCAAATATCACCGAAATGCTTAGAATTGCGAACTCTTCTCCTCCAAGACGCCTGATGAGAAAAAATCAGGTAACTTGTAGATCAACGTCCGAACCATTGATATCCATAAAATTTTTCGAATCAATTTACAGGGTTCGTCAAAAATTAACAACAATATAATTTCAGGTGGTCTTTTGTGCACCTTGATGAGGCTTCACTGAAGCTCAACCAAAATCGGGTCACTTGTAGATTAAGGTCTGATGCCTTGATATCCGAACAAAAATTTCAATTGACACAAAGGATGTGGCACAAATTAATGGAAAATGTTGCGTTTTGAGATTGTTTATTTCTTCGAAACGCTTCCAACAAAAATCGGGACATTTTGTAACTTTTATCTTGTCATATGCCATAGCAATCTCACCTTTTCTATACCCTAAGAATTTGCAGGTACAATTCATCTACTTCTTCTGCGTTACAACGTCATTGTATCACATTACCGTAATGCCACGCCCCATTCGGCCAATTGTACATATATCATTTAAGTTTATTAGCAAAATTGAACAAACATGAATTCTGTTTTTTCAAATACAAACAAAAACCAATCCTTACTTCGGATCTTTTTAAGTTACGCGTCACGCCAACGTCAAACTGAGCTTTTAAAATAAATACTTGACCTTACCATTTCAAAATAACCACAAAAAAAAGCAACAACAGGATATACATCTAGTAAGAGATAAATCCGTTAAATATAAATACCCACATAGAAAAAGAAGGATGGACGTAAGCAACAAAATCGATTCATAATTCAGAAAAAATAAACAAAGAAACTTAATTTACACATTCCTATTGATAAAATAGCAGAAATATTATAGAGAAAGAAAGAAAAAATAACAAATAAATCAAACAGCGAAGCCGATCATGAAAGAATTAATTAAACCATTATACATTAAAAAAATCGATTGGTAATGAAACTAAAGATAAAAGCATTGAAAAGCTTTAAAAAACAAAAGTGGACATGAAATAAATAAAAAAAAACATTCCCTGCAAAGAAAGGGATAAATATAAAGACGAACAGATTTTACTAAATAATGATACACAAATTTCTGTCTGGTTTCGGTTCCATCGCTCGCTTCACTCGTGGGTTTGAAGCTTCCAGATAAATATAAACAGAGTCTTAACTCAATGTTCTCTCTCAGTTGCACACGTCACCAGGGTCACGACAAAAACAAAAACTGCCAGCCATTGTCTCAGACCCTTTTTATGGTTAAGAAACCATTGCCGACGCACCAATCATCGCTGTCGGTCTCATTCCCACTCAGCATAAAATGACAGGTCGAAGAATATTCCTTTCTTTGACCAAACTTGCGAGGACGCAGCTGACGAGATGACGAACTCACTGAATGTTTATCGTCACATCCGCTTAAGAGTACAAAGTAATCTGTATCTAAAAAGATTTGAAGGTGTGTCTGGAACACGTATCAAATTTTGCTCTCCCGCGAATGTAAAATTATGGAAAAATTTGTATTTCTTCGGCGCCATTACAATCCAATTACTTCATTTTTGAATCGCAATCGGCCGACTAAATAAGTCGAGGTTAATCATTCATGGAATTTTAATTTTTCCGTCTGCCTTTTTCTTTCAGATTATACTAAACATTTCTAATTTAATATATCTTCAAACCGCTCCAACCTATCTACAGGGTGTTTAAAGGTCAAGATAGAGATTTGATACTTAATAGGTGTTAACAGAATTGATACTTGTTTTTGTTTTGTTTTTCTTCATCAGAATTTAGATAGTTGAACGCCTGGAATTTTATTACGGATACAATGAAATCCAACGAACGAAAATCGCACATCTTTTTAGTCATTTCACTTCAAGTAAAGAAATGAAACCACTTAGACATAAGAGGTTCCTGCAAATATGAGAAAGACTCTATTAAGGAGAGAGTTGGTTGGTTGGTTGGTTGGTTGGTTGTTTTGTTTTTATGGCAAATCAACCTCGGCGGGTCATTTATTGCCAACTAAACTTTATTTATTTATTGCTAGTAATACCTTTTTCTTTCAACAATTTTTATTGTTTATATAAGTTTTTGTGTCTAGTAATACATTTTTCTTTTCGAGTATCAAGATTTATTTGGATTTGTTTTTAAGGGCAGGGTCCATAAGTCCTACCCTTGTTATTTAACCCATAACTGGAGGGAGGAGACGGATTAATACCTTTCCCAAGGGTACCAGTGCTTAAGTGAATGCATGGTATTTAACTGGAATTCGAACTCGGATCACCGAGTTCTCTTTCCGAGAGGATATCCACTGCACCACAATGCACATCCGTCACTATACGCTTACAGCACCTGCTATTCCCAAACGGTCACCCATCTAAGTACTGACCAGGCTCAACGTTGCTTAACTTCGGTGATCGAGTGAGAACCGATGTATTCAACGTATCCGTGGGAATTGTGGCTGAAGCCGAGATAGCAGGTCAGGACTAATAACATTGCAAATTCTTATTTGGATTTTTTCGAGAATCTCTGAATATATATCTAAACTTATTTAAAAATGGAACTTTGTCTGTGTGTGTGTGTGTGTGTGTGTGTGCGTGTGTGCGTGTGTGTGTGTGTCCGTTACCTATAGACTCCGAAACGGCTGAACCGATTTTCTTGAAAATTTGCACAGTTGTACTATAAGCGTCTGCGAGTGTTCTTAGCTAGTTTTTGTGTTGAGGTACCCCGATAAATATCGAAAATCGATAATCGAAAGAATCGGGTGATAGAAAGAGTGGTCTGATTTTAATCAAATTTGATACACTCATAGACAAAGGCATAAGAAACGATATTCAGAAGTTTCAAGGTTGCAGTTCTTACAAAAGTGCAGAAAATCGAATATATATATATATATATATATATATATATATATATATATACATATAAAAGGCAAGTTGTGTGAGTGTGTGTCTGTTTATCTGTTTGTAGGTCCTTTATACAAATCCACAATTTTTATCCGATTCTCACCAGACTTCACACAAATATTCTTCAGGCTGAGTCTGAGCTCCAGGACCATGTATTAGTTTTAAAGCTTTCATTTCACCCGAGCAGCGCTGGGCTATACTGCTAGTAAGTATATTAAGTAATTATATTAAAAATGAAGGCGTTTTCCTTGACGAATTTCTTCTTAGTATCAAGAAATTTATTAGACAGCTAGAAACGATCAGAAGAGAAATAAGTAGACACAGTCAGTCAGTTAAAGTGCCATACGTGATACACGCTTGGACGATCATGTCTCGAAAGAGACACAACTGACTGGGCAGAAGATTATCCCGCAGTAGGTTGCCATTGCTTTCCGCGGTAGACTGGATGCCGACCAAGGCTATAGAACCCAATCTGTCCTGCTATTTAACCCATAACTGGAAGGAAGAGACGGATTAATACCTTTCCCAAGGGTATTTGCGCTTAAGTGAATACAATGGATTCAACTGGAATTCGAACTCGGCTCCCCGGTTTCTCTTTCCGAACCGATATCCACTGTACCACAATATGAATATATTATTCAAGGAAACATGTTTGAATGTATATATAAATTTGTATATGAATTAAGACAAACTCTATTGATATATCTTTTCTTGTGAATTTATTTTAGTTATATCTGTATTTTTACAAATATTTCTAGAGTTTGAAATAGATAAATTGTCGCCATTTAATGTTTTGAATTTTGTGCAGGGCCGTTGTTTTTTGTTTTAATCTATCAGCTGCACAGTGTAGTAAAGTCAGTTGGGTATCGTCTGTAAGAAAATGAGCAATATTTTTCAATTATTCTTCTTCTTTGTGCCTTGTCCCTTCATGACGGAGGCGATCATGGCCTTCCACTTTTACCTATCAATGGTGCCTCTGAGCACGCCTTCTCCTGTTACATCATGCAATCCCCGTTCCGTCATCCACCTGATTAGGTCTTTCAAATATGTTATCCGTTGCTTTCCCTTGTCTCTTTTTCCCTCTATCTGGCCTGTTAGTATCAGATTCTCCAAGCCCTCTTTCCTCATTGCGTGTCCCAGGAACTTCAGCTGTCTCTTCCTGATGCTCATTATTAATTTCCTTTTTGTTTCCATCATTGCCAAGACCTCATCATTGCTCACATGCTCAATCCATGATATTCGCAGCAGAACCACATTTCAGTTGCTTCGAGTTTTTCCTTCCTCTTTGATGGTATTGACCAGCATTTACTGCCATATTGAATGACGGACAGCACGTAGCAATCCAGTACTCACTTCCTAGTTTCTAGCGTTATTGTCCTGTTTCTTAACACTTTACTCAACTTCTGGGATGCTTCCTTCGCCATGCCAATTCGCCTTCGGATCTCTGTGTCGCACTTTCCGTCTTCTGTTATAACGCTTCCCAGGTATTTAAATTTTTGTACGTGCTTGATTCTGGTATCCCCGACCTGTATTTGGCATATTGGGCTGCCCTTTTTACTGATGACCATGCATTCGGTTTTCGTGCAGTTTATTTCTAGTCTTTTTTTGTTACTTTAATTAACCTTTCTAGAAATTCGGAAACGGCATGTTCTACTGCGTGGCATTTCAACGAAAGTTTTAATACGAACATTCCACAGTGTTTTGGTGTTATTCTGAAAACAGTGAAGAAGAATGAGTTGGATAAGTTTCATAGCGATTACGAAGGTATTAGTTTGATTGCTACTGATGGCGATGTTATTCATTTATTCATCTTGCCACAGGATCAAGACTCAGTACAGAAACTTGCATTAAATGACTTGAGGTAGTGCTGTCCTGCGTCAAGAGGGTGGCTGCCGAGAGGCCCTTTGTTCGACCACAGGACTCTGCCACATATGCAGGCGCACCCAGTCATGTTTGTCAAACAATTTCTGCCACAACGTCACCCCCGTTATATCTGACAACATATTTTTGCACTTTCATATATTTCTCCAAAACGATTCACTCAAAATCAACCACAATCGTGTCACTGGTAGATCAAGGTGTGATGCATTGACATGCGGATAAATTTTCATTTGGTATACAGAGTGCGACAGAGATTAATGGAAAATGTTGCTTTTTGTAATCGTCTATTTCACCGAAATGCTTATTTTTATTCTAATAGTAATTGGGAATTTTTGTGACCTCCTTCTTATCATATACCATAACAATTTCACATTTTCTACAAGGTGCCAAACCCTCCGACGTTGCAGGAACAATGCATCCACTTCTTCTGTGTCACAATCTCATTGAATCAAATTCCTGTACGCTTACCCGTTCTTCTAATTGTACATACATTATTCTCGTTTATTGACAAAATTGACCAATCATAAATCTCGTTTTACAAATACAAGAAAAAGCCATTACTTACTTTGCATTTTTTTTAACTTACGCGTCACCGTAACCTCATACTGGCGCTTTTTGAATAAACACTTGAACTTTCCATTTCAACATAGCCACAAAAAAAAAACAAAACCCGAGCCACGCCGTGCTATACAGCTAATAACAACCTAACTCTTCAAACTGCAACCCCCTTTGATTATTACTTGAGGGGTGGAGTTGAGCGATGGATTAACAAAATTCTTTGTAATACCAAACATGAACTGAAAGCCAGGATTACAGTGGCATTAGACAAGGATACCATCTAGAAGAGATGCAAGAGATCCCGAAGTCTTCTGGAGGCCGTGATTGAAGCCAATGACGATTTTATTGAATAGATTTACTCTGTAGTATTTCAATATATTTTTATGCAATTTTGGTAAATATATTTCTTAAAATGGTATGTCAGTGTTATTTCTGTTGTTGCATCATTTACACGACATCGCACCGTGTATATGTGTGCAATTTCAAAGACGTGTAAAACCGTATCTGTAAAATCACACTTCCACAAATCTCAACACAAATATTCGGTCACTGAGCCTCGATTTATGAAACGCAAGATATTTTATAGAAAAAGCCCTTTTAGTAGCTTAAACAAAAATGAAAACGATAAATCAAATGTCGCTGACAAGAACTCCAGCCATGCCCGAAACCCGATCGTTCGGTATGAATCTCCTTCTATAATTCACAAAAAATTCATATCACGACCAAAATATGAAAATTAATCAGTTAAGCACCAAATCATCTACTTTGTAAATAGCTTTTTTTTTTAATCATTTCACCCCAAGCAAGGCATCCCACTGCTACTATTGCGCATGGGGCTACATAGGGGAAGGTAAAGAGAAGGAGTGGTTAGATATAGGAAATGTCAGAAAGAAGGTGATAGATGAGTAAGGTTACTGAGGATGAGGGTGAGAAGAGAGTTTGAAAGAATGGGAGCGAGTTAGTGTGTTAGGAGGTGACTCCTGGAGATTGTAGCCGTCGGGGAAGCAATCATGTTCAGTTCGTCAGTTAGGTGCCATACCTGATAGGATGCCATTGCTTTCTGCAGTAGACTAGTTGACAGCCAAGGCTATAGAACCCAATCTGTTCTATTATTTAACTCATAACGGAGGGAAAAGGCGGATAAATACCTTTCCCAAGGATATTTGTGCGTAAGTGAATGTAAGGAATTCAACTAAAATTCGTACTCGGCACCCCGATTTGTAGTTCCGAGTCAATATCCACGACACAACAACGGACTTACTTTCTCCAAAAGAAAAAGGTAAGATTACTGGAAAACTTCATTAATAAACTTTTCCTTATCCGTTATATCTAACGATATACATATATATAAGATATATATATATAATCGATATATATATATATATATATATATATATATATTATATATATTATATATATTAATAGACAAAACTTGTCTATATTATTCAATGAAACCTGCATATATATAATATTATATATATATATATATATTATATTATATATATATTATATATATATATATTATATTATATATTTATATTATATATTTATATTATATATATATATATATATATATATATATATATATATATATATATGTCCAGTCTGTAAACGGCGAGAATAATCCAACAAGATCCACTTAATATAAAATATTAAGTGTTATATTTATATAGAGAATTCAAGGGATGTTATCCAGAGCAGTATGACATTTATGAAGGAAAACTCAACACGTCATTTCAATTGGTTATAAATTATAATTCATTTCAATGAGTTTAATTAGCTCATTTCATCAGGCCACACAATATTCCTTCCATTTGGTACAAAAAATGTTTCCAGAATCATCATTTTCTTTAACTGAAGAGAAAGATAAAATAATAAGATTTTAAAAAAATAAGAAGAACAAAAAAAGAGAAAAAAGGAAAGAGTGTCAGGACAGTGGCATTGGTGTCAGATCAGCTGGGGGTATTCAGACCAGTGGTGAAGATTCTAACCGCTAAGTCATTAGCAGTTTATTTCTAATTCTATGGATACGTATGTGTAACCCCATAAATCAAACCACCCATGTACACTAACTTATATCCATATACACATATGCACACATCCCCACATATATATACAAATGTGACTTTGTTCATGCTTATACATAATTACCGACCTACATTTTTTCATGTCTACGTACGGATCTTTTGTTCGTATACTCACATATATACATTTCATAAAGACGGGATTTCCGCGCGTATAAATAATGTTATATATATATATATATATATATATATATATATATATATATTGTGTGTGTGTGTGTGTGTAAAGGAAAACTCAACACGTCATTTAAATTGGTTATGAATCATAATTCATTTCAATGAGCTTAATTAGCTCATTTCATCAGACAACACAATATTCTTCCATTTGGTACAAACAATTTTGCCGGAATAAGCATTTTCTTTAACTGAAGGGAAGGATAAAAAATATAAAAATAAAAATATGAAGAAGAAAAAGAGAAAAAGGCAAAGAGAGTCAGGACTTAGGCATTGGTGTCAGATCGGCTGGGAGTGTTCAGACCAATCGTGAAGATGTTGATCTCTGAAAAAACTTCTAATTCCATAGATACGAGAATATGTGTGACCCCATAAACTAACCCACCCATTTACACTAGCTTATATCTTTATAAACATATGCGCACATCCCAACATTTACATACAAATGTGACTGTGTTTATGCTTATACATAATTACCGACCTACATTTTTTCATGTCTACATCCGGATCTTGCGTTCGTATACTCACATATATACATTTTATAAAGACGGGATTTCCGCGTGTATAAATAGTGTTATATATATATATCATAATGAATTATAATTTATAACCAATTTAAATGATGTGTTATGTTTTCCTTTATATATATATATGTTTCTGTGGGGGTGTATTCACATTAGAGACTACGATTAAATTTACTTACATGAATAAGGATTGATGTAATATGTAGCAAAATCCAAACTTTAATCAAAAGAAAAAATAACGCACAACATTGTTAAGATATTTCTGTAAATATCCACAAATAGCATAAAAATGATTGATTTATTTTTATATAAATATTAAAATTGATTGCATCTATTTTCGGTGTCTTTGCTTTGAGTATTACCGTTTCACTTTTCTTTTGTGCTTTCAATTTCGCTTAGAAGTGCATTTCCTTGCAACATCATATCCATTGTATGATAAATAAAACACATCTTAACCCCGAGACAAGAAATCGATTTCTGTTTGTTTACCAAAAAGTTGTTAAACGCTTTAAATAATAATAATAATAATAATAATAATAATAATAATAATAATTGATTATTGATGTTGGCGTATTTACAAACAGCCTTAAGACATGAGACAGATTTTTGGTTTTATTCTGATGATTTGAATACGGATTGTATGGGATCAACATGTCGATTAAATGCCGAGAAAATATCAGGAAGAATTTTTTTCTAAACGATGAAAACGAAATTTATAATAGTATGAAAAATGTTAATAAACCAGCGTATGAAAGCTAACAATAACAGACAGATTAATAAAAGAAAAAAAAATCGATTACATATGTAAAAAAAAAAAAAACGTTGTTGGGATGCTAATGATGAAGAGCGAGAAAAGCAAATAGAAATTGAATAATACGTGTACCGTATCCACGCTTCCACCAGCCGGCCACTAAGTGCTGAGTACTTACATTGCCTCTCCATTCTCGTTCGCGTCGGTGAGCACTAAAAACGTTCACAATAAATCAAGAGGAGAAAACAAAACGCTCTGTAGAGAAACGCGTACTACAAACCCTGCGTTCAATAAATTTACGTCTTTTATCCCGGCTTCCCTTTGCCCGTTCTCAGTGCGTAGGTAGGTAGGTAATACGTGGGACAGTTATATTACAATAACATCATAATATCTCTTCCCTTTGACTAAATCCCTGTCAATCTTCCCCAGCGTTTCTCAACCTTTTTACCCTTGTGTAACTCATGTCTCAAGGAACCCCTGGACAAAAATAAAATTATATACCATGTTTTTCTCATTTTATTTTCATCTTAGTTCACGTGGTAGATATGAAAATGTATATTTTGAATAACTGGTTTAAGGATAAATTAATACATTGTCAAAGTTTTTGACTACGCTAACTAAAATTCATAATGTACATTCATCAGGGTATTTTCATTCGCACAAAAATATTCTAAACTCAAACGTAAAAAAAATAACAAACGAATATCATATAATCTATCTAAACTCTAATCTTATTTATAAACGGAACTTTGTCTGTGTGTGTGTGTGTATGTCTGTGCGTGTGTGTGTCCGTTACCTATAGATTCCGAAACGGCTGAACCGATTTTCTTGAAATTTTACACAGTTGTACTATAAGCGTCTGCGAGTGTTCTTAGCTAGGTTTTGTCTCGAGGTACACTCGATAAATATTGAAAATCGATAATCGAAAAAATCGGGTGATAGAAGGAGTGGTCCGATTTTAATCAAATTTGATACACTCATAAAGACAAGAAACGATATTCAGAAGTTTCAAGATTGTAGTTCTTACAATAGTGCAGAAAATTTATAATATATGTATATATAAAAGGCAAGATGTTTATGTGTGTCTCTGTTTATCTGTCTGTATGATCTTTATACAAATCAACAATTTTTATCCGATTCTCATCAAACGTCACACAAATATTCTTTAGGCTGACTCTGAGCTCCAGGACCATGCTTTAGTTTTAGTTTCATTATACCCGAGCAACGCCGGGCTATACTGCTAGTATATATATATATATATATATATATATATATATTAACCGAAGGAAAACAGATAATTACAGCATCAGTTTATTATTTATTTATCCTTCAGCGGCAATATTGAAAAGATATAAAATAAATCAAAGCAAAATGTCCTCTGAACCAATAAATTATCTCCCTTGCGTTTGCGGATACTGAGGAAATATTTTGAGTAAAGTTAAAGTTCCGGGAAATCCGGTTGAGAAACGCTGATCTACCCATAGGCACATGTTAGCAGTAAAAACAGGGGACATCTGAACCATATGAGATTACAGTCTATCCTCCTCTAAAGGTAGACCACAGTTCACCTTGCTCGATTCATATTGTGGCTATTAATACATACTTCTTCTTCTATGTGCCCTGTCCCTTCAGGACGTAGGCGATTATGGCTTTCCACGTCTCCCTAACACTAGTGGTTCTTAGCACGCATTCTCTTGTTACTCCACGCAACCATCGTCCCATCATCCACCTGATCAGGTCCTTCAAAAATGTTATCCGTTGCTTTCTCCTGTCATTTTTCCTCTATCTGGCCTGTTAGTATCAGGTTCTCCAAGCCCTCCTTCCTCATTGCATGTCCCAGGAACTTCAGTTTTCTCTTCCTGGTGCTCAATATTAATTTCCTTTTCGTTTCCATTTTTTCTTGCAGTTTATTTGTAGTCCTTTATTATCACTCTCTTCAGCTACCTTCTGTAGGAAGTCTTGTAATTTCCTTTCTGTGTCTGCTATCAGCACTGTATCATCTGCGTACCTTGTTGTTTAAATTGTGGCCTCCGATGACAAATCAAGGCATACAAATACTGGTACATGGAGAAGTGTCCAAACAATATATTCATAGGGTAATATTTTAACAGAACTTCGCCGCAAACAAAGGAATAACGCTACAAAGACGCAAAGGATTACTCAGTCTTTAAAAAAACAATGAGAGCAAGAAAAAAAAATGTAATTAACAAGACAATAAGAGAGTTTGATTCTCACTGTGTACCATATACTTTTAGAGTTTTGAAGGAGATACTCGTCTCAGAATGTGTTAATAGCGAGTTAAGTGCCATATGTGATACACGCTTTGGGCAATCATGTCTCGAAAGAGACATGACTGACTGGGCAGAAGATTATACCGCTGAAGGTTGTCATTGCTTTTTGCGGTAGATTGGTTGCCAGTCAAGGCTATAGAACTCAATCTGTCCTATATTTTAACCGATAACTGGAGAGAAGAGACGGATTAATACTATGGTCCTCATCCTTATTGCTATGTATATGACGTGTCGGCCATTGTATGCTCTGATCTTCTTCATGTAATAGAAATTTCGAAACGATCTCTTTAGTACGATCACTGGGGTATATCATCTCATTCCATGTGCGATGTCATTTTTGGTAACCATGTAGTTATCATCCTTTAACGTACCTCGCAATGACACATAGCCCAGTGGATATAGACGTTGGTTAGTTCCAGTGACTTGACCCCAAGAGTCATGTGTTCAATACCAAGCTACAGTAATGGTAAAAAAATAACTTAGAGAGAAGAAGTCTGGAGCGGACAATGGCCGAAACGTCGTAAACATGGCAATAAACATGAAGAGAATAACCCAAACAATGTAAATGGTGTAAATACTATCTCATTTCAGAACTCTAGAGAAACACAGATCCAGATAAGAATATTGAATCGTCAACGTGACAACAATCGAGACTAGACCTTTCTTAATTTTATCAGATTTTAATGGATACCTTCTTCCATGTGCCCTGTCTTCAGGTTGTAGGCGATCAAGGCTTCCCACTTCTCCCTAAACCTGGTTGCTCTTAGCATGCCTTCTCCTGTTACACCATGAAACCCTAGTTCCATCATCCACCTGTTTAGGTCCTTCAAATATGTTATCCACTGCCTTCCCCTGTCATTTTCCCCTCTATCTGACCTGTTAGGATCAGGTTCTCCAAGCCCTCCTTCCTCATTTGCATGTCCCAGGAACTTCAGCTGTCTCTTCCTGATGCTCAGTATTAATTTCCTTTTCGTTTCCATTTTTTCTAGGACCTCGTCATTGCTCACATGCTCGATCCATGATATTCGCATCATCCTTCTGTAGAACCACATTTCAGTTGCTTTAAGTTTTTCCTTCATCTTGGATGATAATGTCCAACATTCACTGCCATATTGAAGAACTGACATCACATAGCAATCCAGTATTCTCGTCTTTGATTCTAGCTAAATTGTCATGTTTCTTAATATTTTACTCAACTTCTGGTATGCTTCCTTCGCCATGCCAATTCGCCTTCGGATCTCTGTGTCGCACTTATTACTGTAAAATCATAGAAATGTCGTGGTGACTGTGCAGGCGGGACTGAAATAAATTCTATCTTTATACATATTTACAGAAAGCGTTCATGTGTTTGTAATATCATGTGTTTAATCTGCTACAGTAGATGTCACTCAGTTTTCGTGAAGGCACTTTATACAAAAGACTCTCTGAATGCAAATTTATATTCTAAATTCTGTAAGCTGGATTGAACTATGATACTATTACTCCGATTTCTGGCTAGCAAGCTTGTCACACTAGAATCATTTCAATTGAGCAGTGTGTTCGAGTCTCACTGTCTGTCCCATACATTTGGCCTTGTGTCACATCTAAACGGCGTTTAGAAAACCAAATATTACTCTGATTTCTGACGACTTGACCGAGTGGGTGGGGTTTGAATAACTTTGGCGTGGATTTCTGCCATTCATGAATGATTTATTTTCAGCAAATGGTTTAATGTAAGAATAAAAACATACGAAGACAGTGCATTTGCAAGAATCACCGTTCCAGAAGTTATCATTGGGTAAGGCTACTACGTAGAGATGCGTGGTTGGCTAGTCATTTTTTATCTGCCCCATCTAACACGTTTTATCCAAGAAACGATATTACCTGTACAGTCTCTTACGAAATAAAAAAAATAAAAATTCATCATTTGTCGTGTTGCGGTGTTAAGATCAGAAATGTCATCATCAATATACAATGATATTTTTAAAAATAGACTTAAAATCACACATGTGTAATCTAAACTTATCTATAAATGGAATTTTGTGTGTGTGTGTGTCTGTGTGTGTGTATCCTTTACCTATAGACTTCGAAACGGCTGAACCAATTTTCTTGAAAATTTACACAGTTGTACTATAAGCATCTGCAAGTGTTTTTAGCTAGGTTTTGTGTCGAGTTACCCCCGATAAATATCGAAAATCGATAATCGAAAAAATCGGGTTATAGAAGGAGTGGTCTGATTTTAATCAAATTTGATACACTCATAGACAAAGACATAAGAAACAATATTCAGAAGTTTCAAGGTTGCAGTTCTTACAATAGTGCAGAAGATTTGATATCGATACCAGGAAATCAAAATTTGACTAATATCCATTCATTTTTCTTTCAGTCTACGGTTTCGGTTTAACTATAAACAACTATTGCTTTTTAGTCTTTCGTGCCAACGTCCAAAGAGACTGAGCTCGACCATAGATTAGTTTTAAAGATTTCATTACACCCGAGCAACGCCGGGCTATACTGCTAGTTTTACATATATACATTCTTCGTAATTTGTCAGCTGTACTCGTGAGTACATTTATTTTAATTGTCTCTTTAATGAGTCTATCGGATTATTATTATGTCATTTTTCATCATATTTCGATTTCTGCTATGGTCGCACGACCACCCAAGTCTGCTGGAAGACCTAAGGCAGGTCGTGGCGTGTTGTTATGGCTCCATTTCATGTTTTTTTCTATCTCCCCTATCATCCCTAGCGTTACATCGACAAAGTTTTCCTTAGTGTGTGGGCTGTACCTAAGACAATTTTTTGTATATCTCTTAAGCTGGGGTTTCCAAGGATTCTTTCAATGTGTTGTTTTGTTCCATTTTTTATCATTCCAAGTGCACCTCATGAACTTCATCATGATAAATGTCATATAATCTACGTCCTTACGAGGAAACATTTTTCATTCAAGCAGAACAGCCATCGGAATCTCTCGACTGTTTCTGTAAGTTCTACAACCTCAGGTATAGAGCAGCTTTTATAAAATATATGCAGTGCTATACAACGCATAAGCAATAGTATAGCAGCATTTATTCTGATTTTATCGTTGTGGAGCTAAATTGCGACAGTGAAGAACCTAATACTCTCACGATTACTGCAACAATAATGACCTGAACATCCTACACTCTGGCATCATCAGTCTGAACATCGCTGCATACAAGAAAATTTTGTACAAGTCCAGTAGCCGTAATCACTCATACCAGTATTGATAGAGGTTTCTTTCTTAACATTTTATTTGAAAAAAAGTTTTGAATGTCAATATCTTAATTATGACATTATTTTGTCTTTGAGTTACATGTGAATGTTGTTTACGTCATTTAGGCATATTTCCTTTTTTATATCAACATTCAACAAATATAAGCCCCAAGAGTCACTCTATTTACTGTGGGATATTGTATGAGCATTACAGTTGCAAGAAGGACACTTTATGAGGTTAACGGCTAAACCTCAAATTGAAGAGGTCAAGTATTTGGAGTAATTCGGAAGCATCTCGATTGTGTAGCGCCAGTACACAATATTCGAAGAAGGATGGTCTTCAACGAAATTGACAGGTTTCATTCAATCAAATTCATTTTTAATCATTGATATTAGAATACCATTTCATCCCACTGACAATTTAGACAATTTGGAAACTGGTTTAGAGACATTCATGACATCTACTTGAAAGACACGATCTGAATTGGCCATTAAAGAACAAGAGTCGAATAATCAGGTTAAGGTTTTGATTTACAAAATGAATCTGATATAAGAATTCTCTTTCTCATTCGAAAATCACCAACGTAATAAAATAAGTTCAATATGCACTTAAACGACGACAGCATTTTCGCGTCGACTACCCTGTCAAATAATAATATAAAAAAATATATTAATCAATATAGCACATAAGAACGTATTCCAACAAATATTAGACAAAAACTTGTAGACAAAAAAGAAACAGTCAGTCAGTTATTTGCCATACGTGATACACGATTGAGTGATCATGTCTCGAAAGAGACATGACTGACTGGGCAGAAGATTATCCCGCAGTAGGATGTCATTGCTTTCAGTGGTAGACTGGTTGCCAGCCATGGCTATAGAACCCAATCTGTCCTGTTATTTGAGGAGAAGGTATGTTATTAAGTAGCAATTTGTGGGCGATCAGTTTATTACTTCATAACAATAAAAAACCGATCCCCCACTTAATACCCAGTAGAAGCCTTAATCATGTTTCTAACTATTATATTCAGTCAGTCAGTCAGTCAGTCAGTCAGTCAGTTAAGTGCCATACGTGATACACGATTGGGTGATCATGTCTCGAGAGAGATATGACACTGAGCAGATGATTATCCCGCAGTATGTTGCAATTAGAAAATCACCAACGTAATAAAATAAGTTCAATATGCACTTAAACAACGACAGCATTTTCACGTCGACTACCCTGCCAAGTAATAATACATCGCTCCATACAAGATATTTTTCACCGTGATATTCAACGTTTACAAGACCCAAGAGTTTAAATTTAAGCTTTGTTTAACATCTCGTCTGTAAGAAAATTGTTGTACCGTGGAAAATTATTCGTCATACACAAGGATGTGGAGAAAACTTTTGAAATCTTTCGAGAGTAGAAAACGAAGTCTCAACAGCTTCTGCTCATATATAGCTACAGTACACTATTTCGAATAGCCGAGTTCGAATTCCAGTTGAATTCCTTGCATTCACTTACGCGCAAATAGCCTTGGGAAAGGTATTAATCCGTCTATTCCTTCCAGTTATGGGTTAAATAATAGGACAGATTGGGTTCTGTAGCCTTGGTCGGCAACCAGTCTGCCGCAGAAAGCAATGGCAACCTACTGCGGAATAATCAGTCATGTCTCTTTCTGCGGTAGACTGGTTGCCGACCAAGGCTATAGAACCCAATCTGTCCTGTTATTTAACCCATAACTGGAAGGAATAGACGGATTAATACCTTTCCCAAGGGTATTTGCGCGTAAGTGAATACAATGGATTCAGCTGGAATTCGAACTCGGCTCCCCGGTTTCTCGTTCCGAGCCGATATCCATTGTACCACAACGCACATCCCTTCATGAATATCAAACAATCATTTTATAAAAAGCTATGGATTCCATCATTCCTGTACATCATCCTTTTGATGTTTACGGCTTCATGTTAAATAGAATGTAGTCGTTCCCTTTGGCTTTCTTTTCGATTATTTCTTTTTACTTTTTCTTTTTGAGAAAAATGTTTCTTCGACAGAAAAAAGCCTGGCTACTTTGAGACGAATATTTTTCTTTGATCATCGGAATTGTTTAAGCTATTCATTTAGATACAGCGCAAAAGCAGGACATTTTGCCATGGAGAATGAATAATAACGGACAGATCACGAGGGTTTTAGGGACACCTTTTCAGCAAATGATATAACAATAGATAAAACAATTGCTTACGCTAAAACTTTCTTTACATAAATGAAATGATTGTATTGTGATGAAAGACAAAAAAAGGTATGTTTATTTAATCAAATTATTTTCCATTTTATTCTATGCCTTTCTTTCATTGTCAGTTTAACCTGTTTATCCTATTAGAAAAAAATAAAGTTTTGCATTAACAAACTATGCTTCAACTACTTTTTAGAGACAAGAAAGAAATTTCATTTTGTATGGTAAGCTCAGTTTGTTTAACTTAGTGGTCATCTTCTGGAGAAATGTTTGATAAATAAGATGTTGGCTTCAAAACCTCATAATCAAAGTTGGATAGCGTTTGACCAATGGACTGTGAACTATGAAGGCATGTGTTGTGAAGTAGAAAAACAATTAATTACTATTCACTAGTCTAGAATTTTTACTGGCGAGAGGTTTCAAGTTCTAAAAAAAGATTGTCAATGAGGCTTTCAGATTTTGTTTAACTATTCAATTGAATATTTATGACTAAAACAAAATTTCTAAGACCATAGTTCTGATATTAATATTTTTGTCAAATGTCAAGCTGATGTTTAACTAAATTTTTCCTATTGTCATCTAATTTGTACTCACAAAATATATTCAGTACATGTTCCATTTTTTATCATGTTTCGAGGGCTACGAATATTTTTCTTCCGAATAATTGCAAGATAAAGAAAAGTGTTTAACGAGAAGTAAAGGCGAAGTCAACATAATGTATCTTCCCTGTATCTTTTATATAAATTTTATCATAGTAATTTTTCTGATGAACGTACCTGTACTTTATAAATTTAAGCCCACTATTAGATTAGGGATGTGCGTTATAGTGCATTGCATATCGGCTCGTAACGAGAAATTCGAATTCCAGCCGAATTCATTGCATTCACTTACGCGCAAATACTCTTGGGAAAGGTATTAATCCGTCTATTCCTTCCAGTTATGGGTTAAATAACAGGACAGATTGGGTTCTATAGCCTTGGTCGGCAACCAGTCTACCGCAGAAAGCAATGGCAACCTACTGCGGGATAATCTTCTGCCCAGTCAGTCATGTCTCGAAAGAGACATGATCGCCCAAGCGTGTATCAGGTATGGCACTTAACTGACTGACTAGATTAGCGGCTAGGTGTCATCATTGTAAAACTAAAATGATTATATGAAAAAGGTAGGTTTTATAATAACTGTTTCTACTCTCGCTCTTCTCGCTTGTGGAATTCTTTTCCGGCTTTCCAGTCAACTTTGTTCTTTGAAAATTTAAATTTAGTTTCGGTCATTAGATTATATCTTCCTTATTCTTGTTATTAAATTATCCACTCTCTTTAACAATGTTTTTTATTCTCATAGTCTCTCACACACAGTAATACCTTGAGTCTTAGTGGTTTCATTACCTTCCTTGGAGTAAAATGATTAAAAATATTAATGCTAATAAGCTTTTGTGAATTCTGTAAAAAGTCAGCAAGCATAAAATACGTTTTATATGGAACAATATCAGTGACTGAAATATTGTGGATACTTTTACTCATGTATATTATTGGGAGTGTATTTTTACTTCTGTATAATATTGGGAAGGTACATTTAATCCTAAATGATATTGGAGATTTATTTTTACTCCTGTATAATATTGGGAAGGTACATTTAATCCTAAATGAAATTGGAGATTTATTTTTACTTCTGTATAATATTGGGAAGGTACATTTAATCCTAAATGAAATTGGAGATTTATTTTTACTTCTGTATAATATTGGGAAGGTACATTTAATCCTAAATGATATTGGAGATTTATTTTTACTCCTGTATAATATTGGGAAGGTACATTTAATCCTAAATGAAATTGGAGATTTATTTTTACTTCTGTATAATATTGGGAAGGTACATTTAATCCTAAATGAAATTGGAGATTTATTTTTACTTCTGTATAATATTGGGAAGGTACATTTAATCCTAAATGATATTGGAGATTTATTTTTACTCCTGTATAATATTGGGAAGGTACATTTAATCCTAAATGAAATTGGAGATTTATTTTTACTTCTGTATAATATTGGGAAGGTACATTTAATCCTAAATGAAATTGGAGATTTATTTTTACTTCTGTATAATATTGGGAAGGTACATTTAATCCTAAATGATATTGGAGATTTATTTTTACTCCTGTATAATATTGGGAAGGTACATTTAATCCTAAATGAAATTGGAGATTTATTTTTACTTCTGTATAATATTGGGAAGGTACATATAATCAAAAATGAAATTGGAGATTTATTTTTACTTCTGTATAATATTGGGAAGGTACATTTAATCCTAAATGATATTGGAGATTTATTTTTACTCCTGTATAATATTGGGAAGGTACATTTAATCCTAAATGAAATTGGAGATTTATTTTTACTTCTGTATAATATTGGGAAGGTACATTTAATCCTAAATGAAATTGGAGATTTATTTTTACTTCTGTATAATATTGGGAAGGTACATTTAATCCTAAATGATATTGGAGATTTATTTTTACTTCTGTATAATATTGGGGAGGTACTTTTACTTCTGTATAATATTGGGGCCACTTTTACTCCTGCAAGATTTTGGGAAGGTAATTTTAACCTGTATTATATTGGGGGTACTTTTAATCCTGTATGGTATGGTGGGATATTTTTATTCCGTTATAATATTTTGGGGGTACTTTTACGCATGCATAATATTTAATACACTACCGGCCATAATAATTAGGATACCCCAGTCTTTTAAAGAAATGATGTATTTCGTACTATTTTTAGTATTTACTGCCAAGTGGATAATTCTAAATGAAAATAGAATGGTTCTTTTGTTATTATTACGTTGCAAAATATTACAAGGCAAATAGCGACATTTTATCAATCGCACCCTGTAGATTTGATATATATATATATATATATATATATATATATATATATATATACTACCGGCCATAATTATTAGACAATCCCAGTTTTTAAAAAGAAATGATGTATTTCATACTATTTTTAGTATTTATTGACAAGTGGATACTTCTAAATTAAAATAGAATGGTTCTTTTGTTATTATTACTTTGCAAAATTTTACAAGGCAAAGATAAACTCGTCCGAATCACCTTAAATTCTTTTTCATTCATTCATTGATGAAACTACAGTATAAGTAAGTATTAAATATTTATAAATTCATTTGATGCACATCCATTGCTAAATCCGCAGCTATGAAAGTCGGCTCTCTGTGCAGGGCCCGGAAATTCTGAATCTATCCTGCAGTTATATAAATCCACCATCCGCTCGTGTATTGAGTACTGCTACCACATCTGGTCGGGTGCCCCTTCTATTCTCCTCGGGGTTCTTGACAAAATACAGCGGAAAATCTGTAATGTGATTGATACCGACTTGGCTGAGGGCCTGAAGTCACTCTCTCACCGGCGTGACGTGGCATCCCTGTGCCTCTTCTATAAATACTTTCATGGCTTCTGCTCTGACGAACTTAAATCACTGGTGCCCCCTAGATGTGAACTTGCCCAAGATACTAGATTGGCAACTAGGTCCCACACTTTTACAGTGAAACCGATGAAATGTAAACGCAATTTCTACTCCAACAGCTTATTTCCTCTCACTTCCCGCCTGTGGAATTCCCTACCGCATGCTTGCTTCCCCGACGGCTACAATCTCCAGGAGTTTAATGTAAGGTCAATAGACACCTCGTAACACACTAACTCACTCCCACTCTCTCTAACTCTCTCCCTATGTCGTCTATCACCCTCCTTCTGACATTTCCTATACCCAATCCCTCTATGTAACCCCCAGCGCTATAGTGGAAGTGGAATGTCTTGCTTGGGGTGACATGATTAAAAAAAATACTTTTGTGCAATATTAACAAAGAACCATTCTATTTTCATCTATAATTACTCACTTGGCAATAAGTACTAAAAAATAGTACGAAATACATCCGGATATTTGGGGAAGATAACTGTTATCAGTTTATAGTTGTAGAGGGTTACTTTCGGAGAAAATTTGTGTGGATAGAAGAGGAAGATAACGGTTAAACTTAGACTTGAAAGGGTTAAGATTGCAGTGATCCGGGAAACAGTCTCTTGGGAATCGGTTCTATAGAGTAATGGTTCGCAAGAAGAAGATGCTTGAGAGAAACTTTTCACCAACGGAATACGGAGGAAATGGAGGAGCTTTTCTGCAATTCGGGTAGTATGCCGGGTCCTGATTCGTGAGAGCGTTTCACTAAGCAAAAGAATTCAAATTTAAAATCGACGCATATACGGGTAATCACATCACTTATGCCAAGGTTTTACTGAAGACGTAAAAGTTTGAAAACCCAATTTAGTTATCAAAGAAATAACAGATAAGAAAGGAATATGAAAAGGAGACAAGTCAAAACTAATCTACAAGAATACGAAAATGTCTTTTTTTGTTCCGATAAATTATTGATTTTAATTATAGATAAAAAAAAATGAAAGAAACGTTAATATAAATGAGTTTTTATTCTATTTTAGAAATATTAAAATATAGTAAAGAAACAAGTTTTTTTCAAGATAAGTGAGTGTACTAATCACCATTTAAAAAATGCCCATGTAAAAAAAAAAATAAAATTCTAATTTATAAATATTCAAAATAACGATAAAAACATATATTTTTTTAAAAATAATTAAGAGTGCAATTTAAAATTTTAAAATTCAAGATAATATTACTATTAATATTTGTCAGTTAAGTGCTAGACAAAACACAAGCTTGGGTGATCATGTCTTGTATGAGACATGACTGACTGGACAGAAGTTTTTCCTGCAATAAGTGGCCATTTCTTTCAGTGGTTGACTGGTTTTCAACCAAGGCTATCGAAACCAACCTTTCCTACTATTTAACCCATATCTGGGGGAGGAGAGACAGATTAATAGTTTTCCAAGGGTATTTAAGCCAAAGATAAAACAATGAATTCAAATGGATTTCGAACTAGGTTTGTCCGATTTCTCATTTCGAGACGATATCCACCGTAACACAACACGCATCCTATTAATACTATTCATGCAAAAAAATGCAAGGGAAATTAAGATGAAAGAAACACTAGCAAAAATGAATAAACAATAAATAAATAAAAATAATAAAATTCAAGATAATATGACTAATAATAATATTAATTAATGCAATAAAAACTGCATAAATTAACATGAAAGAAATAGCAGTCAAATATGATGAAGTTGATTTGCTACAATAAATACCGGGTCCTAGTTCGTTACCGTGTTTAGCAAATAATTCTGATTTAAACTCGACTTATATACGGGTAACCACATAAGGTCAGACAAAGTTTTGATGAAGACGTAAAAATTTGAAAACCCAATTCCGTTGTCAAACAATAACAGATAAGAAAGGAATATAGAAAGGAGACAGTAAGATGTCAAAACCAATCTAAATCGTCATTATGTTTTAACGCACGTTGACATACTAGAGTGGGTTGGACAAGGTTTTCTTAATGACACTTTTTCAGGCCGCCCGCTTTTGTATAAAGCCTGACCGTAATCACAACTTCCTTAAATCGTCTTTGATAGGCTTGGTTCATGGTCTACCAATCCCTATTTTGGTCGTCGACATCAATAAACCTTCAATTACTGATCGGGTTTTCGATGTCCATTATCTCAAGGCACTCAAAGCATTTAATTTTTGTTTGACGGATAACATCTGTTATATTGGCAATACTGTTACATTGGCAATACTGGTATGGTGAAACACACATATTCCTCAGATAATGAACTCTCCCTTCTATATTAATAAGAGTTAACAGGAAGTTAACTCGAGGTGTTCTTGGGAAGATCATAAGAGTTCTTAGGAGTTTTAGAGAGTTCTTGAGTGCTATTGAAGTTCAGTAGAAATACTAGGCAGTTCATATTAGTTGGCAGTTAACCGAATACTAAGGAGTCAGCTTTCAGTGGAAGATTACGAAGTTCCTAACATTTTGGGTGCGTTAAGTCGATTCGCAACCGACATAGCCCGATTGTAACTTTCAGTGCGAAAACTACTCCACATCAAATGCCTAGTATATTTTCTTTTATTTCTTATGATAATTTTCTATCCCTAAGACTGATATTACCCATCCACCGTTCTATTTGCAATCATTTCTGGTAATTACAACTTTCTTTAAGCGGTCAAATTTCACTACCATCTAACAGAGGTATATATATTTTGTTTAATCATATCACCCCCAGCAAGGCGGTAACGCCACTGATGTGCAGGGGGCTACGTAAGAGTGAAAAGGTTGGAAAAGAGAAAGCCAGAAACCACATCCTAAACAGGGAACAAGAGATGAGCCTCTACACTTGTTCAATAGACGAGGGAGGCGTGTGAACCGGGCGATAGTTTAGTCTATCTACTCCAATTGAAAAATAAAATAAGGAAAAGTGAAAAGATTGGAAAAGAGAAATCCAGAAACCACATCCTAAACAGGGAACAAGGGATGAGCCTCTACACCTGTTCAATAGACGAGGGAGGAGTGTGAACCGGGCGATAGTTTAGTCTATCTACTCCAATTGAAAAAAAAAATAAGGAAAAGTGAAAAGATTGGAAAAGAGAAAGCCAGAAACCACATCCTAAACAGGGAACAAGGGATGAGCCTCTACACCTGTTCAATAGACGAGGGAGGAGTGTGAACCGGGCGATAGTTTAGTCTATCTACTCCAATTGAAAAAAAAATGAGGAAAAGTGAAAAGATTGGAAAAGAGAAAGCCAGAAACCACATCCTAAACAGGGAACAAGGGATGAGCCTCTACACCTGTTCAATAGACGAGGGAGGAGTGTGAACCGGGTGATGGTTTAATCTATCTACTCCAATTGAAAAAAAAAATAAGGAAAAGTGAAAAGATTGGAAAAGAGAAAGCCAGAAACCACATCCTAAACAGGGAACAAGGGATGAGCCTCTACACCTGTTCAATAGACGAGGGAGGAGTGTGAACCGGGCGATAGTTTAGAAGAAGCAAAAGTTGCCTAAATTATTCTTCCAACTTGAACTTACAAGAGATATTCAACTTCGTTCTACGCATGCAGCTGCACTTAAACTGTCTCCAAGATATAAAAACTCATCAACAAATTCATATTCAACATTTTCAAGCTTAAAAGTTTTTGTTTTGACCAGTTGTGACTGGTAGGTCCAAGAAAATTCTACGTTTGAACTTTAACACATTTTCTAATCTACCGTTTAGTCCACTATATCACTGTGCACCCAGTGATTAAAATAATTGCAGAAAACAGAGTTTGAACCAGACACCACATGGATAATTTCCTAAGTAGAAAGACAAAACGCAATTGACATGACTGATCACAACATTAGTTTTAGGCAAATTAAGCGCAAGCCCCTAACTTTTTATACTATTCTATATAATTTAACATCTATACTATTTTTATATAATTATTTGTATTTTCCTGAGGTGAAAGTCGAAACTCGATTCATAAACTTAGTCGTAGACATATCCACCTAAACCCTTTTTTTTCTATAAAATTTTTCTATACTTTTTTGACTTTCCTGGGGTTAATGTCGAAACTCGATTCACGTAACTGATCATAATCTTAGTCTAAAGAAATATTAACCGTACGCCCTTTAATTTCTATACTATTTTTATATACTTTTTTTAGATGAAAGTTGAAACTCGATTCACGTCACAGATTATAATCTTTGTCTTCGACAAATTCACAATAAGCCCTTCACATTCTATGCTATGTTTATATACTTTCTATATTTTCTTATGGTGAAAGTCGAAACTTGATTCACGTCACTGATCATAACCTTAGTCTTAGACAAATTCTCCATAATCTCTTTACTTTCCATACGGATTTTATATACTTTGTAAATTTTTCTTGAGGTGAAAGTCGAAGCTCGATTCACGTCACTGATTATAATCTTCGTCTTAGACAAATTCACCGTAAGCCCTTTAGTTTCTATATTATCTTTACATACTTTCTATACGTTCCCGAGGTGTAAGTCGAAGCTCGATTCACGTCACTGATTATAATCTTCGTCTTAGACAAATTCACCGTAAGCCCTTTAGTTTCTATATTATCTTTATATACTTTCTATACGTTCCCGAGGTGTAAGTCGAAGCTCGATTCACGTCACTGATTATAATCTTCGTCTTAGACAAATTCACCGTAAGCCCTTTAGTTTCTATATTATCTTTATATACTTTCTATACGTTCCCGAGGTGTAAGTCGAAGCTCGATTCACGTCACTGATTATAATCTTCGTCTTAGACAAATTCACCGTAAGCCCTTTAGTTTCTATATTATCTTTATATACTTTCTATACGTTCCCGAGGTGTAAGTTGAAACTCGATTCACATCACTGATTATAATCTTCGTCTTAGACAAATTCACCGTAAGCCCTTTAGTTTCTATATTATCTTTATATACTTTCTATATGTTCCCGAGGTGTAAGTCGAAGCTCGATTCACGTCACTGATTATAATCTTCGTCTTAGACAAATTCACCGTAAGCCCTTTAGTTTCTATATTATCTTTATATACTTTCTATACGTTCCCGAGGTGTAAGTTGAAACTCCATTCACGTCACTGATTATAATCTTCGTCTTAGACAAATTCACCGTAAGCCCTTTAGTTTCTATATTATCTTTATATACTTTCTATACGTTCCCGAGGTGTAAGTCGAAGCTCGATTCACATCACTGATTATAATCTTCGTCTTAGACAAATTCACCGTAAGCCCTTTAGTTTCTATATTATCTTTATATACTTTCTATACGTTCCCGAGGTGTAAGTCGAAGCTCGATTCACGTCACTTATTATAATCTTCGTCTTAGACAAATTCACCGTAAGCCCTTTAGTTTCTATATCATCTTTATATACTTTCTATACGTTCCCGAGGTGTAAGTCGAAGCTCGATTCACGTCACTGATTATAATCTTCGTCTTAGACAAATTCACCGTAAGCCCTTTAGTTTCTATATTATCTTTATATACTTTCTATACGTTCCCGAGGTGTAAGTCGAAGCTCGATTCACATCACTGATTATAATCTTCGTCTTAGACAAATTCACCGTAAGCCCTTTAGTTTCTATATTATCTTTATATACTTTCTATACGTTCCCGAGGTGTAAGTCGAAGCTCGATTCGCGTCACTGATTATAATCTTCGTCTTAGACAAATTCACCGTAAGCCCTTTAGTTTCTATATTATCTTTATATACTTTCTATACGTTCCCGAGGTGTAAGTCGAAGCTCGATTCACGTCACTGATTATAATCTTCGTCTTAGACAAATTCACCGTAAGCCCTTTAGTTTCTATATTATCTTTATATACTTTCTATACGTTCCCGAGGTGTAAGTCGAAGCTCGATTCACATCACTGATTATAATCTTCGTCTTAGACAAATTCACCGTAAGCCCTTTAGTTTCTATATTATCTTTATATAGTTTCTATACGTTCCCGAGGTGTAAGTCGAAGCTCGATTCACATCACTGATTATAATCTTCGTCTTAGACAAATTCACCGTAAGCCCTTTAGTTTCTATATTATCTTTATATACTTTCTATACGTTCCCGAGGTGTAAGTCGAAGCTCGATTCACATCACTGATTATAATCTTCGTCTTAGACAAATTCACCGTAAGCCCTTTAGTTTCTATATTATCTTTATATACTTTCTATACGTTCCCGAGGTGTAAGTCGAAGCTCGATTCACATCACTGATTATAATCTTCGTCTTAGACAAATTCACCGTAAGCCCTTTAGTTTCTATATTATCTTTATATACTTTCTATACGTTCCCGAGGTGTAAGTCGAAGCTCGATTCACATCACTGATTATAATCTTCGTCTTAGACAAATTCACCGTAAGCCCTTTAGTTTCTATATTATCTTTATATACTTTCTATACGTTCCCGAGGTGTAAGTCGAAGCTCGATTCACGTCACTGATTATAATCTTCGTCTTAGACAAATTCACCGTAAGCCCTTTAGTTTCTATATTATCTTTATATACTTTCTATACGTTCCCGAGGTGAAAGTCGAAGCTCGATTCACGTCACTGATTATAATCTTCGTCTTAGACAAATTCACCGTAAGCCCTTTAGTTTCTATATTATCTTTATATACTTTCTATACGTTCCCGAGGTGTAAGTCGAAGCTCGATTCACATCACTGATTATAATCTTCGTCTTAGACAAATTCACCGTAAGCCCTTTAGTTTCTATATTATCTTTATATACTTTCTATACGTTCCCGAGGTGTAAGTTGAAACTCGATTCACGTCACTGATTATAATCTTCGTCTTAGACAAATTCACCGTAAGCCCTTTAGTTTCTATATTATCTTTATATACTTTCTATACGTTCCCGAGGTGTAAGTCGAAGCTCGATTCACATCACTGATTATAATCTTCGTCTTAGACAAATTCACCTTAAGCCCTTGCTGACATTATTTTGAGTATACTTTCTATACGTTCCCGAGGTGTAAGTTTGTGCTTCATTCACATCACTTATTTAGTGGTTCTTCGTCTTGTGACAAATTCACCGTAAGCCCTTTAGTTTCATATTATCTTGATATACTTTCTATACGTTCTAGGTGTGTTTCAGCTCTATCCACATCATCAATATAATCTTCGTCTTGTACAAATTCACCGGTAAGCCCTTTAGTTTCTCATATTATCTTTATATACTTTTCTATACGTCTCTAGGTGTGTCGAAGCTCGATCACGTCACTGATTATAATCTTCGTCTTGACAAATTCATCAAAGCCCTTAGTTTCTATATCTTTATATACTTTCTATACGTTCCCTTGAGGTGTAAGTCGAAGCTCGATTCACATCACTGATTATAATCTTCGTCTTAGACAAATTCACCCAAGCCCTTTTTGGTTTTGTTATTATCTTTATATACTTTCTCTATACGTTCCTGAGGTGTAAGTCGAAGCTCGATTCACATCACTGATTATAATCTTCGTCTTAGGATAAATTCACCGTGAAGTCTCCTTTAGTTTCTATATTATCTTTATATACTTTTCATACGTTCCTGAGGTAAAGCCTGAAGCTCGATTCACGTCACTGATTATAATCTTCACCTTAGACAAATTCACCGTGAAGTTCCTTTAGTTTGATATTATCTTTATATACTTTGTTACGTTCTGAGGTGTAAAGTCGAAGCTCGATTCATCACTGATTAAATCTTGCTCAGTATCAAAATTCACCGTAAGCCCTTTAAGCCATATTATCTTTATATACTTTCTATATTGCCCTTGAGGTGTAAGTCGAAGCTCTGGATTCCACGTCTTTCACTTGATTATAATCTTCGTCTCCTAGGACAAATTCACCGTAAGCCCTTTAGTTTCTATATTATCTTTGAGGACACTTTCATACGTCTCGAGAAAGCTTCCGTCAGCTCGATTCACATCAATGATTATAATCTTCGTCTTAGACAAATTTACCCGTAAGCCCTTTAGTTTCTATATTATCTTTATATACTTGATACGTCTCCTTGAGGTAAGTCTGTGCTCGATTCGTCATTGATTATAATCTTCGTCTAGGACAAATTCCAAGTCTTCTTTAGTTTCTATATTGATACTCATACTTTTGTTATATGTTCGAGGTGTAAGTCATGTTTGATTCATGCATCAATTGATTATAATCTGTCTTATAATAAATTCACCGTAAGCCCTTGTAGTTTCATATTATCTTTATACTTTCAAGAAGGTTCCTCCTCGAGGTAAGTCGAAGTCGATTCACATCATCATTTATAATCTTCGTCTTGTATTTGGACCACCAAAGTGCCTTTAGTTTCTATATTATCTTTATATACTTTCTATACGTTCCCAGGTGTAAGTTTGAAGCTTGATTCACATCACTGATTATAATCTTCATCTGTACAAATTCACCGTTAGCCCTTTAGTTTCTATACACTTTTATATACTTTATACGTTCGAGGTGTAAGTCAGTCGATTCACGTTCACGATTATAATCTTTCGTCTTGTAATAAATTCACTGCAAGCCCTTTAGTTTCTATATTATCTTTACATACTTTCATACGTTCCCTATAAAGTCTAGTTCATTCATACTCACGATTATAATCTTCGTCTTGTACAAATTCACTCGCAAGCTCCTTGGTTTCATATTATCTTTATATACTTGAGCACGTTCCTGAGGTGTAAGTCGAAGCTTGATCCTTTACACTACCGATTATAATCTTCGTCTGCATAACCACCGTAAGCCCTTAGTTTGTTACTATCTTTACACTTTCTATACGTTCCCCAGGTGTAAGTCGAAGTCGATTCACGTCAACATTTATAATCTTCGTCTTAGACAACGCATCAAAGCCCTTAGTTTCTATATTATCTTTATATACTTTCTATACGTCTTAGTGTGAAGTCGAAAGCTCGATTCACATCACTGATTATAATCTTCGTCTTAGACAAATCTGACCGTAAGCCTTAGTTTCTATATTATCTTTATATACTTTCATACGTTCCCGAGGTGTAAGTCGAAGCTCGATTCACGTCACTGATTATAATCTTCGTCTTTAGACAAATTCACCGTAAGCCCTTAGTTTCTATATTATCTTCGCGATACTTTTCATACGTTCCTGAAAGCTTCAAGTTGATCTTCACGTCGTCGATTATAATCTGTCTGTGACAAAACTTTTAACGTGCCTCAGTTTCTATATTTATCTCTTACATAATTTCTATACGTCTTTATGGCAAGTCGAAGCTCGATTCACATCACTACCTCGATTAGCACCGTCTACAATTACCTGCAAGCCTTTAGTTTCTATATTATCTTTAGCATACTTTCTATACGTTCCCAGGTGCTTCAAAGCCTTGATTCACGTCATTGATTATAATCTTCGTTCGTATAAATTCACCTGGTAAGCCCTAGTGTCTATATTATCTTTATATACTTTCTATACGTTCCCGAGGTAAGTCGAAGCCTGATCTGTCATTAATGGATTGTAATCTTCGTATTAGACAAATTGATCATAAGCCCTTTTTTAGTTTTTACAATATTATCTTTATATGCCTTCTATACGTTCCTCTTGAGGTAAAGTCGAAGTCGGATTCACACCATTGATTATAATCTTCGTCTTTGTGGCCAACAACTGGCCCTCTTTAGTTTCTATATTATCTTTATATACTTTCATATGTCTCTGAGGTAAAGTCAAAGCCTCCATTCACATCAATTGACTATAATCTTCGTCTTAGCACCAATCGTAAGCCCTTTAGTTTCTATATTATCTTTATATATTCTTCATATTTTGTTCCTGAGGTGGTCGAAGCTCGATTCTACATCACTGATTATGCACCTTCGTCTTGGGATGTACCACCGTAAGCTCCTTTAGTTTCATATTATCTTTTATATACGTTCTATATGTCTTTGAGGTGTGTTTGTGCCCCTGATTCACATCACTGATTATAATCTTCGGTTCTGAGACAAATTCACCCATTTTTTAGTTTCTATTATCTTTATACTTTCTCTATACGTTCCTTGAGGTGTGTTTCAGCTTCTGATTCACATCAATTATCATTACAATCTTCGTCTTGAGACAAAATTCACCTGTGTCTCCTTAGTTTTATATTATCTTTATATACTTTCTATACGTTCCTGAGGTGTAAGTCGCTCGATTCGTCGTCATCGATTATAATCGCCTTAGACAAATTCACCGTAAGCCCTTTAGTTTCTATATTATCTTTATATACTTTCTTATGTTCTATGGGTTAAACCTTGACTATCGTCAACATTACACCTTCGTCTTAGACAAATTCACCGTAAGCCCTTTAAGTTTCTATATTATCTTTATATACTTTCTATACGTTCCCGAGGTGTAAAGTCTGGGCTCGATTCGCTACATCACTGATTATAATCTTCGTCTTAGACAAATTCACCGTAAGCCCCTTTAGTTTCTATATTATCTTTATATACTTTCTATACGTTCCCGAGGTGTAAAGTCGGGAAGCTCGGATTCACACCACTATCATATTCTTCGTCTTGTGACGTAAATTCACCGTAAAGCTCTTTAGTTTCTAATATTATCTTTATATACTTTCTATACGTTCCTAGAGGTAAAGTCGAAGCTCGATTCACATCACTGATTATAATCTTCGTCTTAGACAAATTCACCGTAAGCTCCCTTAGTTTCTATATTGTCTTTATATACTTTCTATACGTTCCTGAGGTAAGTCGAAGCTCTGATTCATCAATGATTATAATCTTCGTCTGACAAATTCACCAAAAAGCTCCTTTGAAGTTTCTATTATCTTTATACTTTCTCACACGTTCCCGAGGTAAGTCGAAGCTCGATTCACATCACTGATTATAATCTTCGTCTTAGAGCAAATTCACCGTAAGCCCTTTAGTTTCTATATTATCTTTATATACTTTCTATATGTTCCCGAGGTGTAAGCTCAGCTCGATTCACATCACTGATTATAATCTTCGTCTTAGACAAATTCACCGTAAGCCTTAGTTTCTATATTATCTTTTATATATTCTATACGTTCCCGAGGTGTAAGTCGAAGCTGATTCACGTCACTGACATAATCTTCGTCTTAGACAAATTCACCGTAAGCCCTTTAGTTTCTATATTATCTTTATATACTTCTCTTATACGTCTGAGGTGTAAGTCGAAGTCGATTCACGTCAATGATTATAATTGGTCTTAGACAAATTCAATGTGCCTTTAGTTTCTATATTATTCGTATACTTATACGTTCCCGAGGTGTAAGTCGAAGCTCGATTCACGTCTACTGATTATAATCTTCGTCTTAGTCAAATTCACCGTAAGCCTTAGTTTTATATTATCTTTATATACTTTCTATAAGCCCTGAGGTGTAAGTCGTAGTTCGATTCATATCACTGATTATAATCTTCGTCTAGACAAATTCAAATGCAAGCCCTTTAGTTTCTATATTATCTTTATATACTTTCTATACGTTCCGAGTGTGTTTCAGTCGATTCACGCTACGATTTAATCTTCGTCTTAGACAAATTCACCGTAAGCCCTTTTAGTTCTCTATATTATCTTTATATACTTCTATACGTTCTCGAGGTGTAAGTCGAAGCTCGATTCACATCACTGATTATAATCTTCGTCTTAGACAAATTCACCGTAAGCCCTTTAGTTTCTATATTATCAGACATACTTTCATAATGTTCCCGAGGTGTAAGTCGGCTTTCCGATTCATATCACTGATTATAATCTTCGTCTAGAGACAAAATCTTCACCGTAAAGGTCTTTAGTTTCTATATTATCTTTATATACTTTCTATACGTTCTATATGTGAAAGCCGAAGCTCGATTCACATCACTGATTATAATCTTCGTCTTAGACAAATTCATCAAGTCTTTTAGTTTCTATATTATCTATATACTTTCTATACGTTCCCGAGGTAAGTCGAAGCTCATCCACGTCACTGATTATAATCTTCGTCTTAGACAAATCACCGTAAGCTCCTTGTTTCATATTATCTTATATACTTTCTTATACGTTCCCGAGGTGGTAAGTCAAAGCTCGATTCACATCACTGATTATAATCTTCGTCTTAGACAACGGCCCGTAAGCCCTTTAGTTTCTATATTATCTTTATATACTTTCTATACGTCTCGAGGTGTAAGTCAGCTTCGATTCACATCACTGATTATAATCTTCTGTCTTAGACAAATTCACCGTAAGCCCTTTTAGTTTCTATATTATCTTGATACTTTCTCGACCTCGAGGTGTAAGTCGAAGCTCGATTCACGTCACTGATTATAATCTTCGTCTTAGACAAATCTAACGTAAGCCCTTTAGTTTCTATATTATCTTTATATACTTTCTATACGTTCCCGAGGTGTAAGTCGAAGTCGACCACATCACTGATTATACCCGTCTTGTAATAAATCTTCACCGTAAGCCCTTTATTTTATGTATTATCTTTATATACTCTTCTATACGTTCCCGAGGTAAGTCGAAGCTCGATTCACGTCACTGATTATAATCTTCGTCTTAGACAACGCACGTAAGCCTTTAGTTTTATATTATCTTTATATACTTTCTATACGTTCCTGAGGTGTAAGTCGAAGCTCGATTCACGTCACTGATTATAACTTTCGTCTTAGACAATCGTAAGCCCCTTTAGTTTCTATATTATCTTTATATACTTTCTATACGTTCCCGAGGTGTAAGTCGAAGCTCGATTCACATCACTGATTATAATCTTCATCAAGACAAATTCACCGTAAGCCTTAGTTTTTATATTATCTTTATATACTTTCTATACGTTCCTTGAGGTGTAAGTCAGCTCGATTCACGTCATTGATTATAATCTTCGTCTTTAGACAAATTCACCGTAAGCCCTTTAGTGTCTATATTATCTTTATATACTTCTATACGTTCCCGAGGTAAGTCGAAGCTCGATTCACGTCACTGATTATAATCTTCTGTGACAGAGGCAAATTCACCGTAAGCCCTTTAGTTTCTATATATTATCTTTATATACTTTCTATACGTTCTCGAGGTAAAGTCGAAGCTCGATTCACATCACTGATTATAAATTGGTCTTAGACAAATTAACCGTAAGCCTTTGTTTCTATATTATCTTATACTTTCTATACGTTCCCGAGGTAAGTCGAAGCTTGATTCACATCACTGATTATAATCTTCGTCTTAGACAAATTCACCGTAAGCCTCGTTAGCTTATATTATCTTTATTATCACGTTCTATACGTTCCCGAGGTAAGTCGAAGCTCGATTCACATCACTGATTATAATCTTCGTCTTAGACAAATTCATCGTAAGCCCTTTAGTTTCTATATTATCTTTACATTTAATACGTTCCCATGTAAGTCGAAGCTCGATTCACATCACTGATTATAATTCGTCTTAGACAAATTCACCGTAAGCCCTTTAGTTTTATATTATCTTTATATACTTTCTATACGTTCCTGAGGTAAGTCGAAGCTCGATTCACGTCACTGATTATAATCTTCGTCTTAGACAAATTCACCGTAAGCCCTTTAGTTTCTATATTATCTTTATATACTTTCTATATGTCTTTGAGGTGTAAGCCTTCAGTTTGATTCACATCGCTGATTATAATCTTCGTCTTAGACAAATTCACCGTAAGCCCTTTAGTTTCTATATTATCTTTATATACTTTCTATACGTTCCCGAGGTGTAAGTCGAAGCTCGATTCACGTCATTGATTATAATCTTCGTCTTAGACAAATTCACCGTAAGCCCTTTAGTTTCTATATTATCTTTATATACTTTCTATACGTTCCCGAGGTGTAAGTCGAAGCTCGATTCACATCACTGATTATAATCTTCGTCTTAGACAAATTCACCGTAAGCCCTTTAGTTTCTATATTATCTTTATATACTTTCTATACGTTCCCGAGGTGTAAGTCGAAGCTCGATTCACGTCACTGATTATAATCTTCGTCTTAGACAAATTCACCGTAAGCCCTTTAGTTTCTATATTATCTTTATATACTTTCTATACGTTCCCGAGGTGTAAGTCGAAGCTCGATTCACATCACTGATTATAATCTTCGTCTTAGACAAATTCACCGTAAGCCCTTTAGTTTCTATATTATCTTTATATACTTTCTATACGTTCCCGAGGTGTAAGTCGAAGCTCGATTCACGTCACTGATTATAATCTTCGTCTTAGACAAATTCACCGTAAGCCCTTTAGTTTCTATATTATCTTTATATACTTTCTATACGTTCCCGAGGTGTAAGTCGAAGCTCGATTCACATCACTGATTATAATCTTCGTCTTAGACAAATTCACCGTAAGCCCTTTAGTTTCTATATTATCTTTATATACTTTCTATACGTTCCCGAGGTGTAAGTCGAAGCTCGATTCACATCACTGATTATAATCTTCGTCTTAGACAAATTCACCGTAAGCCCTTTAGTTTCTATATTATCTTTATATACTTTCTATACGTTCCCGAGGTGTAAGTCGAAGTTCGATTCACGTCACTGATTATAATCTTCGTCTTAGACAAATTCACCGTAAGCCCTTTAGTTTCTATATTATCTTTATATACTTTCTATACGTTCCCGAGGTGTAAGTCGAAGCTCGATTCACATCACTGATTATAATCTTCGTCTTAGACAAATTCACCGTAAGCCCTTTAGTTTCTATATTATCTTTATATACTTTCTATACGTTCCCGAGGTGTAAGTCGAAGCTCGATTCACGTCACTGATTATAATCTTCGTCTTAGACAAATTCACCGTAAGCCCTTTAGTTTCTATATTATCTTTATATACTTTCTATACGTTCCCGAGGTGTAAGTCGAAGCTCGATTCACGTCACTGATTATAATCTTCGTCTTAGACAAATTCACCGTAAGCCCTTTAGTTTCTATATTATCTTTACATACTTTCTATACGTTCCCGAGGTGTAAGTCGAAGCTCGATTCACGTCACTGATTATAATCTTCGTCTTAGACAAATTCACCGTAAGCCCTTTAGTTTCTATATTATCTTTATATACTTTCTATACGTTCCCTAGGTGTAAGTCGAAGCTCGATTCACGTCACTGATTATAATCTTCGTCTTAGACAAATTCACCGTAAGCCCTTTAGTTTCTATATTATCTTTATATACTTTCTATACGTTCCCGAGGTGAAAGTCGAAGCTCGATTCACATCACTGATTATAATCTTCGTCTTAGACAAATTCACCGTAAGACCTTTAGTTTCTATATTATCTTTATATACTTTCTATACGTTCGAGGTGTAAGTCGAAGCTCGATTCACATCACTGATTATAATCTTCTTCTAGACAAATTCACCGTAAGCCCTTTAGTTTCTATATTATCTTTATATACTTTCTATACGTTCCCGACGTGTGGCCGAAGCTCGATTCACGTCACTGATTATAATCTTCGTCTTAGACAAATTCACCGTAAGCCCTTTAGTTTTATATTATCTTTATATACTTTCTATACGTTCCCGAGGTGTGGAAGTCGAAGCTCGATTCACGTCAATGATTATAATCTTCGTCTTAGACAATTCACTGTAAGTCTTTTTGGTTTCTATATTATCTTTATATACTTTCTATACGTTCCCGAGGTGAAAGTCGAAGCTGATTCACATCACTGATTATAATCTTCGTCTTAGACAAATTCACCGTAAGCCCTTTAGTTTCTATATTATTCTATATATACTTTCTATACGTTCCTGAGGTGTAAGTCGAAGTCAGATTCACATCACTGATTACAATCTTCGTCTTAGACAAATTCACCGTAAGCCTCAGTTTCTATATTATCTTTATATACTTTCTATATGTTCCGAGGTGTAAGCTCTAAAGCTCGATTCACATCACTGATTATAATCTTCGTCTTAGACAAATTCACCGTAAGCCCCTTTAGTTTCTATATTATTCCTATATACTTTTCATATTCCTGAGTAGGTCGTAGCTCGATTCACATCACTGATTGGTAATTTGCTTCCGACAAATTCACCGTAAGCTCCTTTAGCTTCTATATTATCTTTATATACTTTCTATACGTTCCCGAGGTAAGTCGAAGCTCGATTCACATCACTGATTATAATCTTCGTCTTAGACAAATTCACCGTAAGCCCTTTAGTTTCTATATTATCTTTATATACTTTCTATACGTTCCCGAGGTGTAAGTCGAAGCTCGATTCACATCACTGACAAGGGGCATAATCTTCGTCTTAGACAAATTCTACCGTAAGCCTTTAGTTTTGTATTATCTCTTTATATACTTTCTATACGTTCCTGAGGTAAGTCGAAGCTCGATTCACATCACTGAATATAATCTTCGTCTTAGACAAATTCACCGTAAGCTCCTTTAGTTTGTATATTTTTTGTTCTCATATAGTTTCTATACGTTCCCGAGGGTAAAGTCGAAGCTCGATTCACATCACTGATTATAATCTTCGTCTTAGACAAATTCACCGTAAGCTCCTTTAGTTTCTAGTATTATCTTTATATACTTCTATACGTTCCTTTTGAGGTGAAGTTTGTGCTCGATTCACATCACTGATTATAATCTTCGTCTTAGACAAATTCACTGTGAAGCTCCCTTAGTTTCTATATTATCTTTATATACTTTCTATACGTTCCTGAGGTGTAAGTCGAAGCTCGATTCACATCACTGATTATAATCTTCGTCATAGACAAATTCACCGTAAGCCCTTTAGTTTGTATATTATCTTTATATACTTTCTATACGTTCTATAAGTCGAAGCTCGATTCACATCACTGATTATAATCTTCGTCTTAGACAAATTCACCGTAAGCCCTTTAGTTTCTATATTATCTTTATATACTTTCTATACGTTCCCGATAAAGTCGAAGCTCGATTCAATGTCACTGATTACACCTTTCGTTCAGATAATTCACCGTAAGCCTCTTTAGTTTCTATATTATCTTTATATACTCTTTCTATACGCCTGAGGTGTAAGTCGAAGCTCGATTCACATCACTGATTATAATCTTCGTCTTAGACAAATTCACCGTAAGCCCTTTAGTTTCTATATTATCTTTATATACCTCTCTATATGTTCCCGAGGTGAAAGTCGAAGTCGATTCACGTCACTGATTATAATCTTCGTCTTAGACAAATTCACCGTAAGTCTCTTTAGTTTCTATGGTTATCTTTACATACTTTCTATACGTCTCGAGGTGAAAGCTCTAAAGCTCGATTCACATCACTGATTATAATCTTCATTTGTTGCACTCCACCGTAAGCCCTTTAGTTTTCTATATTATCTTTATATACTTATACGTTCCCGAGGTGAAGTCGAAGCTCGATTCACATCACGATTATAATCTTCGTCTTAGACAAATTCGTTCGTAAGCCCTTTAGTTTCATATTATCTTTATATACTTATATGTTCCCGAGGTGGTGGCGCCGAAGCTCGACCACGTCACTGATTATAATCTTCGTCTTAGACAAATTCACCGTAAGCCCTTTAGTTTCTATATTATCTTTACATACTTTCATACGTTCCCGAGGTGAAAGTCGAAGCTCGATTCACGTCACTGATTATAATCTTCGTCTTAGACAAATTCACCGGCCCTTTAGTTTCTATATTATTTTTATATACTTTCTATACGTTCCCGAGGTGTAAGTCGGCTCGATTCATACTGATTATAATCTTCGTCTTAGACAAATTCACCGTAAGCCCTTTAGTTTCTATATTATCTTTATATACTTTCTATACGTTCCCGAGGGTTCAGCCGATTCACATCACTGATTATAATCAGTCTTAGACAAATTCACCGTAAGCCCTTTAAGTTTCTATTATCTTTATATACTTTCTATACGTTCCTGAGGTGTAAGTCGAAGTCAGATTCACATCACTGATTATAATTCGTCTTAGACAAATTGACTGTAAGCCTTTTAGTTTCTATATTATCTTTATATACTTTCTATATGTTCCCGAGGTGAAAGTCGAAGTCGATTCACGTCACTGATTATAATTTGTCTTAGACAAATTCACCGTAAGGCCTCTTTAGTTTCTATATTATCTTTACATACTTTCTATACGTTCCCGAGGTGAAAGTCGAAGCTCGATTCACGTCACTGATTATAATCTTCGTCTTAGACAAATTCACCGTAAGCCCTTTAGTTTCTATATTATCTTTACATACTTTCATACGTTCGGAGGTGAAAGTCGAAGCTCGATTCACGTCACTGATTATAATCTTCGTCTGTATAAATTCACTGTAAGCCCTTTAGTTTCTATATTATCTTTATATACTTTCTATACGTTCTCGAGGTGAAAGTCGAAGCTCTATCCACGTCACTGATTATAATCTTCGTCTTAGACAACGTAAGCCCTTTAGTTTCTATATTACTTTTATATACTTATACGTTCCCGAGGTGTAAGTCGAAGCTCGATTCACATCACTGATTATAATCTTCGTCTTAGACAAATTCACCGTAAGCCCTTTAGTTTCTATATTATCTTTATATACTTTCTATACGTTCCCGAGTTGTAAGTCGAAGCTCGATTCACGTCACTGATTATAATCTTCGTCTTAGACAAATTCACCGTAAGCCTTAGTTTCTATATTATCTTTATATACTTTCTATACGCGTTCCCGAGGTGAAAGTCGAAGCTCGATTCACGTCACGATTATAATCTTCGTCTGAGACAAATTCACCGTAAGCCCTTTAGTTTCTATATTATCTTTACATACTTTCATACGTTCCCGAGGTGTAAGTCGAAGCTCGATTCATACATCACTGATTATAATCTGTCTTAGACAAATTCACCGTAAGCCTCTTAGTTTCTATATTATCTTTATATACTTTCTATACGTTCCTGAGGTGAAAGTTTCAAAGCTCGATTCACGTCACTGATTATAATCTTTCGCTTTTAGACAAATTCACCGTAAGCCCTTTAGTTTCTATATTATTCGAGCATCTTTTCTATACGTTCTGAGGTGTGTTGAACCGATTCACATCACTGATTATAATTCGTCTTAGACAAATTCACCGTGTCTTTAGTTTCTATATTATCTTTATATACTTTCTATATGTTCCCGAGGTGAAAGTCGTGCCTGATTCACGTCACTGAATATAATCTTCGTCTTAGACAAATTACCCTCGTAAGCCCTTTAGTTTCTATATTATCTTTATATACTTTCTATACGTTCCGAGGTGAAAGTCGAAGTTTCTCGATTCACGTCACTGATTATAATCTTCGTCTTTAGACAAATTCACCGTAAGTCTCTTTAGTTTCTATATTATCTTATATACTTTCTATACGTTCCCGAGGTGTAATGAAGTCGATTCCACATTTACCGATTATAATCTTCGTCTTAGACAAATTCACCGTAAGCTCCCTTAGTTTCTATATTATCTTTAGTACTTTCTATACGTTCCCGAGGGTAAGTCGAAGCTTCGATTCACATCACTGATTATAATCTTCGTCTTAGACAAATTCACCGTAAGCCCTTTAGTTTTATATTATCTTTATATACTTTCTATACGTTCCGAGGTGTAAGTCGAAGCCGGATTCACACATCACTGATTATAATCTTCGTCTTAGACAAATCTACCTGTAAGCCCTTTAGTTTCTAGTATTATTCTTGGTATACTTATAAAACTTTGAGGAAAGTCGAAGCTCGATTCACGTCACTGATTATAATCTTCGTTCCAGACAAAATTCACCGTAAGCCCTTTAGTTTCTATATTATCTTTTACATACTTTCTATACGTTCCCGAGGTGAAAGTCGGGCTCGATTCACGTCACTGATTATAATCTTCGTCTTAGACAAATTCACCGTAAGCCCTTCTTTAGTTTCTATATTATCTTTACATACTTTCGCGAGTTCCGAGGTGAAAGTCGAAGCTCGATTCACGTCACTGATTATAACTTTCGTCTTAGACAAATTCACCGTAAGCCCTTTTTAGTTTCTATATTATCTTTAGCGCATTACATGTCTCGAGGGTGAAAGTCGTAGCTTGATTCACGTCACTGATTATAATCTTCAGTCTTAGACAAATTCACCGTAAGCTCTTGCTTCTATATTATCTTTATATACTTTCTATACGTCTTCGAGGTGTAAGTCGAAGCTCGATTCACATCACTGATTATAATCTTCGTCTTAGACAAATTCACCTTAAGCCCTTTAGTTTCTATATTATCTTTATATACTTTCTATACGTTCCCGAGTTGTAAGTCGAAGCTCGATTCACGTCACTGATTATAATCTTCGTCTTAGACAAATTCACCGTAAGCCCTTTAGTTTCTATATTATCTTTATATACTTTCTATACGTTCCCGAGGTGAAAGTCGAAGCTCGATTCACGTCACTGATTATAATCTTCGTCTTAGACAAATTCACCGTAAGCCCTTTAGTTTCTATATTATCTTTATATACTTTCTATACGTTCCCGAGGTGTAAGTCGAAGCTCGATTCACATCACTGATTATAATCTTCGTCTTAGACAAATTCACCGTAAGCCCTTTAGTTTCTATATTATCTTTATATACTTTCTATACGTTCCCGAGGTGAAAGTCGAAGCTCGATTCACGTCACTGATTATAATCTTCGTCTTAGACAAATTCACCGTAAGCCCTTTAGTTTCTATATTATCTTTATATACTTTCTATACGTTCCCGAGGTGTAAGTTGAAACTCGATTCACATCACTGATTATAATTTCAGTTTTAGACAAATTCACATTAAGTCCTTTACTTTCTATACTATTTTTCCAAGCAGCATTACTAGCGCGTAAGACTTTCAAACTGTGCAATAATTACTAAAGTAACCGCATAAAATATCTCTAAAGATTGATTGTTTATCTCGAAATGGCTTCAAGAACAATAACAGCAAAAGCCTCGAAACAGATCTCTGATGAACGCCTACCTTCACACCAAACCTATCCTTCATCATTCTTCCTTACCCATGCGAAGTGAAAACAAAGAATTCAAATGATATTCGAACTCAACTTCTCGTTCCGAGCTGATATCCACAACACCACAACCCACATCCTCCACACTGTTGTTAATTCTTATCGCACTGTTCCTATTCCACCACATGGTCACTAATAGAAGACAAAAACGTCTCCTTTTCTTCCGATAAGCTATTGATTTTAATTATAGATAAATAAAAGAAAGAAACGTTAATGTAATTCAGCTTAAAATATTCAATAAAAAACAGTTTTTTCGAGATAAGTGAAAGCGTCGACCCCTTTTTACAAACGCCCAAGTTAAAAAGAAACTTTAAGTACATTTTTTTTAGATCCGGAGATAATTTAAGTTCAGAAATAATTAGATTAAAAACAAGATTCCATTTTAAACTAATCTCTTTAATCGATGAAGATAATGTTCAAAACATTTTCAATGCTTATAATATTGTTACCAATTATACAACAGATATTATACACACTTATACATAAATATTATACACACTGGTCACTTAAGTCCGGTGACTACATTTATTATAATGGATACCACTTAAATACACTGGTCTATTTTTTAAAAATAGGAAAACTCGTTAGGGGAATACTTTTTGTACATTAGTATTCATTTAACCTTCAAACAAGAATATTTTTAATAATTAATTTCCCCCAGCCAAGGCAAGTAATGCTACTAGATTTACATCGAAATATTCAGGTTCTGATCAATTCTATCAATATATATATATATATATATATATATATATATATATATATATATATATATATATATATTTAGTCTCTCACACCCTGATTGAGCACTCTGGAAAAATAGTAGACTTTGATAAGCAGTAGCGACTCTGGAATGTACGCATCGCTCATTCAGTGAAATGAATTAGAGCGGTCTAACTATTGGGCGCGTATAATGATATGCACTAAAAAGTCTGCCTACTTCCACCGAACGCCCATAGCTCAGGGGTAGAGTCGCCGACTGACGCCATTTCGGTCGGGTTTCAATCCTGGGTAAAAAAAGCAATCGAAGTCTAACCGTACTGATGAGCTGTGATACGGCAAAACAGATCTGTCTGCGGATGACTATAGTATATATAGTATACAATGTATATATATATATATATATATCTCCGAGTGGGTACAGAACGAAGAAAGAATTTTTCCCGTCCAAAACATTAATTTAAAACAATGCACAGTGCTAGATATATGTATAGAGCTGTGAATATTTATTATAAATTATGTTTTAGAACATGTACATTATTTTTTAATATATGTCCTCGACAATCATATGTTTGTTTCAACGTTGGGTATGTTTCTTTGGGAGGTAAAAGCAAAACTCATTTCAAAGTCAGTTTTGCTTTTACCTCCCGAAGAAACGTACCCAACGTTGAAACAAACATATGATTGTCGAGGACATATATTAAAAAAATAATGTATATGTTCTAAAACATAATTTATAATATATATATATATATATAGAGAGAGAGACAGAGAGAGAGAGAATTGACTTACAAATAGAACGGTAGATGGGTAATATCAGTCTTAGGGATAGAAAATTATCAGAAGAAGTAAAAGAAAATAGACTAGGCATTTGATGTGGAGTAGTTTTCGCACTGAAAGTTACAATCGGGCTATGTCGGTTGCTAATCGATTTAACGCATCCAAAATGTTAGGAACTTGGTAATCTTCCACTGAAAGCTGACTCCTTAGTATTTGGCTAACTGCAGAATAATATCAACTGTCTAGTAGTTCTACTGAACTCCAGTAGCACTCAAGAATTCTCTAGAACTTCTAAGAACTCCTATGAACTTCATTATTTATTGTACTATGAGTACAAATATGGCACAAGGTCTAAAACAGGAAAAGGGAAAGGCTGGTCTTTATCTGTCCTAATTTAATTTAGCTATTCACTTTCGTTGACCCTGACACACTTACAATAAACCTTTCACCATAATACCACATTTTTACTTACCATTCTTACCACGTCCACCATAATACCTCAGGTTCTCTATGTAGTCCTACTTAACTCCCATATGTACAATTTTCAGGGAGGGCATGGGCAGAAAATAACAACTTTTAAAATCCCCCAATGTCTATTTACAATGAAATACAATATATACAAGAAATTAAACAAAATCTTATTAGTAATAAAAGCCCCCCACTACTATAATATTGTGACAGCAAAATCAGTTCCCCGGACGAAATATAATGCGTGGCTTTAGAGATATAATAATACCACTTATCCGATCAGCAATCACTCACACAATCACTCACACATTTAAACACCATAACAAAAACGAAAAGCACACTTGAAAAATAACGAATGACGCCACGCATCCACCGGAGAACTAACATTGTTGAACACCTAAAGTGGGAAGGGGTGGGGGATTAAACTAAAGGAAAACAGGGGACAAAAAAGAAAAGGGGGCCAATGAGCAATCATAACCTAACTAAGTTAACATTGAAGCAAAAACAGAAAAATCAAATGTTCCCTACACTAACCTAACAGGGAAGGGGTGCACATGTCCTGCCCAACACACCCAATATCCTGATGCCTAACCAGCATCAAACAACCACTCCAGTTCAGCAACTTTCACTCGACAGAAACGCGCAAGACTCACCCACCTTTTACCAAATTCAGATGGAGTGAGTCGTTTCCTTTCCGTCCTGTTCTTGACTTTATGCTGACGCTTAAAGAACAAGATCAGTTGGGAAGAGGTAAACTTCTCATCACCATAGAATTCCTTCTGTCGCGTCGTCCAAATCACGACTCTCATAACACCTAGTAAGCAAAAGAGCACATAGTGCTCAGCCCTAGATAACGTAGGTACGACATTGCTACAAACAGAACCAGCCTCAAGGACAAAGAACTTTCCACGCAGTATACGAACCATGAGATCTTCAAGAATCTTACACAACGGAGCAACAACACTGCAGTGGAAGAAGGCATGATCGACGGTTTTCGCCGACAGCCCACAACGCACGCAGGTTGATTTCGGAGTTAGGCCCGCTGCATGAAGCTTATTGCCTACCCAGAGAACCTTTCAAATCATCAGCCAGGTGAGTGATGCCTCATCGTTAGTGAGACATTTCAACCCAGGCGCCCAAGGCCATATGGAGCGAGCCTCCTGCTTCGTAAGCCCGAGCTTGCCAATCAGTTCATCTTGAACGGACCCCTAACTAAAACCCGATATAATGCCCTAAGAGACAACGCTTGGGCGTTGGAGAGGCCATCCGTAGCCCACAAGAGAAACTGGAGAGCCAAACGACATTCTTTATAGAAGGAGCACTCGCCACGAGGAGTACGGCCGGCCTCCTCCTCCGACAAATGCACACTGCTCAAGGATGGAAAGTTTTTATGGACGTCCTCTTTAACGAGGGCGCCGTTCTCATCCGCCAGCATACACATTCGATCCAAGAATCTAATGCGAAGCGTGTGTTGACGAATCTCAACACTAGGCATGCCCAGACCGCTCTCAGAAGGATGAAGGCAACAGATCTCGCGACGCACCTTGGGAGCCTTGCCTTCTCCCCAAAGGAAGGAGAACAAGAGCTGAATTAACCCCAAACGAATGGCACACTGGAGAGGATTACCGAGTCGGTAAAGGAGAATCGGGTAGATGTGCGAAGAGAGGAGAGGGTGGAGATCCGAGAGAAGGCCGAGTCCACAGACGAACTGCGCACTCGGCCTTCTCTCGAACCTCCGACCAATTCATTTCCAACTGGAAGAAGAGATTCTTGATCGGCCCGTCCGTCCAGAGGAAAGGTCCGGAAGAGAAACTCCCTTCCTCGCACCCAATCACCAGCCAACAGACTTATCGCGATTGATCTTGGACCCTGTCAACGTCTCATAACATCTGATTTCTTTTTTAACTTCGTCAATATCGGCTTTGCTCGACACAAAAACCGAAACGTCGTCAGCATAGGTGGAGTACCTGGCCGAGGTGGTAGCACCAGGTACGGAAATTCCGCGAAGGACCGGATTCGCCTTTAACTTGCGAAGGAATAGTTCCAACGCAAGAACGTACAGCAAAGGCGAAAGTGGACAACCTTGACGAATGGAGTGAGATAATGTGGAAGGCTTTGATCTTACCCCATTCACTTCCACCAGCGCATCGGGGGACTCATACAGCAGCCGGATCCAGGAGCGAAAGTACGGCCCGAAACCGATGGCGGAAAGGACAGACTTCAAGAAGCGATGGTCAATCCTAACGAATGCCTTGGATTGATCCAAATTGATCAGCGCGGCTTCAGTGTCGGTTTTCTCGATGATCAGGCGTACCAAATGAAGGTTGTCCTGAATAGTCCTGCCCTTCACAGCACAAGTCTGCTAGAGGCCAATCAGACTAGGGAGGACAGCCTGCAAACGGCGGGCCAAGACCTTGGCAAAAATCTTTAAGTCAGTATTTAACATCGTTAAAGATCGATAATTATCTATGCCACCCCCACCACCATTGCTCTTGCGAAGCAACTTGATTACACCCCTGGTGAAGCGTCGAGGTATAGACCCCTGCTCCATCTAGTTGTTATAAACAAGAGCCAGCAGAGGAACAAAAACGGACGACTGTCTCAAGTACAGTTCGTAGGGAAGACCATCCAATCCTTGAGTTTTGTCCCGGCCAACCAATTTCAGCGCATCCCAGATTTCCGACTGTGTTCAGCCGCCTCGAGGCGGGGAAAGTCAGCCAAGTAGGTGTCGAACTGAGCAGCGCTCAGACCGGGCTCCCTGGTGAAAAGATCCTGGAAGTAATCCCGAAAAGCCCCAAATATACCCACGTCTGTAGTCACGGTACGACCATCCGGCAATGTGATGTCCTTGATATGCCGACTGACTGCTTGCCTAGCTTCCTCTGCACGCAATTCTGCGGCCATATTCGTTGCCTCAGAAGACATTCTTTTTAACCTAGCCCTAACTACCAGAGCTTGATCCTTCTTGATAAGCAACGAGGCCAGCTCGGCCCTAGCTAAGGCTAGGTCCCCACTATTACGGGAATTATCTGCCCGATCAACTTTTTCCTCTATCGCCGTTTGCGCCGCTAAATTAGCTAAGTTGAGCCGACGGCTATAGTCGGCAGCAAACGACCTAATGTTGGATTTAAGGGTCTCCCACCACTTATTTCCAACCACAGCCCCCGTCAGTTCCCGGTTTAGTGTTAGTAACAGCTGTTCCTGGAAATCTTGGCTATCAAATAATGACGCGTTCAATTTCCAGTATCCAGCCAACTTAACCTTAGGCTTATCTAAGTTTACACGAACCCGGACGAGCCTATGATCCGTGTAAACTATCGAATGGAAACTTGGACAACCTAAGAGCCCTGCGTCGACTCTCCTAACTAGGAGTCGGTCGAGGTAGTTTGCGCGTACCTTCGAATCCGAGCTGCCTCTATTAGTCCAAGTCCACACTACCTCCCGGGGGTATTCATTTTGGTATTTATCGACAAGATCATTCCTGTCGATAAATTCCCGAAATGGTTTCACATCTGGGTTGTTAGTACCCGATCTTTCTCCTATACGAGCCTTCTCAGGGTCAAGGACGGCATTCCAATCCCCCGCTAAAATTACCCGCCTCGATGTTCTAAAGAACGACTCGAGCCGCCGAAACAAAGCAGGACGCTCCGCATGGTCATTGGGTGCATAAACCCCAATTAGCCGAAAAGACTTCTCCTTTATGGTAATATCCAGCACACAAATCCTGCCCGCTGGATCTGCGAAGACAAGCGCACACACCGCACCCAAAGACTACCTCACTAGCCAGGAATCACCTCTAGAACGACCATCAAAACATGCTGAATAGAGATCGTAATCTCTAAACAGTATGCCCTCATAGTCGCCAGCTAAAAACCGGGTTTCCTGCAGATAACAAACATCCACACCGAGGCGCTGGAGATCATGAGTGAGTCTCACCCTCCGAGACTCTGACCTCAGCCCCCGGGCATTCACGCTTGCTAACCATAGAGCCATTGTGATACGTAATTAGGGTTGGGGTCCTGGACAGAACATGGACGGGGATAGGTTGCCGACAGCCTCTCCCATTGACCCATGGCCCATCTCATTCTTGATAGTGCCGTCAGAGGAGACGCCGCCAACATCCCAGGGAAAGGTTAATTTCAGAGCCCTATAGAGGGAGGGATGAACGAAAACCGGGACCCGTCCTGAACAGAACTTTTCCATATTTGTGATCCTTTCAGATTTTGTGGTAATGATTGGTGGTGACATTAGTATTGCTTTTGCCGCCTCCTCGACCATGCCCCACGTCTGCCGTGCCCCCGGCCCAGTGCGGATGACTGTCAATACCCTTTGTGCACTTGGAAAATTTTGAGGCACTTCCACATCTTTATCGCCGGACTTCTTCATGGCCAAGAGCGCCTTGAGCTGCTTGATCCGATTTCCGAAATTCTTGGCTCTTTCAGCCTGGGCCGGGGAAATACGACAAATGGCCTCCCCTTGCCTGTAAGGCACTTTGGCTGGTTTCTTGCGTGCCTCCTTGTCCTCAGCCGAAGGGCTCCGTTGCCTTTTTGATGGAGGCGGCATCTGTTTTGGGGGAGAAGGACAGGGAGAGAGGCAGGGAGGAACTTTGAAATAGTTTATGATCGGGCTGGGGACGCTTTCCGGGGAGTGGGTTGGGATGAGTGAACTTTTTTGTTGTCGTTGGATTTTTTCTTTTGAGGGGAGGACGGGGCAGAGGCCGAGGGGCGAGACGGACGATTTTTAAGTTGTTGTTTTAGATCTTCTGAAGGGCGAAATGGCCGTTTTTCCAGTTGCTTTTTCAGCTCTTGGATTTTTTTCATTTTTTCATAGCCTGGATCATAAGCCTTTCTCAGCTCTTCCAGTTTTGGAGCCGACCAGGCCGAGGCATCGCCCTTCTTGCTGATGGTGGGAGTGGGGCTGTTAGGGCCTTAAAAACTCCTATGAACTTCCCAAGAACACCTAGAGTTAACTTCATTTTAACTATTATTAATATAGGAGGGAGAGTTCATTATTTGAGGAATAGGTGTGTTTCACCATAACAATACTGCCAATATAACAGATGTTATGCATCAAACAAAAATTAAATGCTTTGAGTGCCTTGAGATAATGGAAATCGAAAACCCGGCCAGTAATTGAAGGTTTATTGAGGTCGACGACCAAAGAGGAATTGATAGACCATGTAAATCATGAACCAAGCTTATCAAAGACGATTTAAGGAAGATGAGATTACTGCCAGGCTTTATACAAAAGGTTAGTTCAGTGCACATTTGTATTAACAAGCGTTTAATACAAGTATATTGCAGAACTTTTGAATATTTTTCATTTGTAAATGAGTTATTACGCCACCTATGTTGCTACCATGATTTGTGTCTTCAGGCGATTTGCAATAACTGATTTTACTGTTCACCTTTTTATCTTTAAGAATTCTCATCTTATTATAACCAGAAACTAAGTACTTAAACAATCAAGATATATATATACGCTCTCACACCCTGATTGAGCACTCTGGAGGAATGGTAGACTTTGAAAAAACAGTAGCTATTCTAACATCTACGCATCGCTCATTCAGTTATGAATTAGAGCACACTGGCTATTGGCGTATGATACATCAGACGCTAAACGTTTGCCTTCTTCTGCCGAGCGCCCATAGCCCAGAGGTAGAATTGCCTACTGACGCTAGTTCGGTCGGGTTTCAATACTGGGATAGAACGAGTGACTCCTTAGCCTGGCTGAGAGAAGGATTTCAAGAGAAACAGATAAGCAGGAAGTTTGAATTGAGTTGGTTCCACACTCACCGGAATTGAACTCCAACCTCGAATTCTATCTGAAAGGGTATCTCAAGGATACTATGTACCAGAACAACCCTCAAACAATCAGTGAACTGAAGGAGATAGAGTGAGGGAAATGTGAAGAGAGAGATGAAAATGAAAATGAGGTGAGTAGATGACCTGAAAGAATAATAAAAAAAAGTTCAGAATTTATATATTTGGCAAAAGTGACAAAGAAAGAGATTTTCTTGCTTCTTTGTCTGTCATGTGGCAATGACATATTTAGAAAGACAATGTTTTAGTGAATCATTCCTGATGAACTTTTAATGATTGGAAAAAGACTTGAGCTCGATGAAGAGCTTCTGTCAAAACAACTGACGCTGGTTTATGTGACGTCATTTGACTTTATAGAGATAATTACATTAATGGAAGGGAACGGACATATAAACATCAATACCGAGCAGCAGCGGACAGAAGAAACACTCACACAGGCATAATCACACGCACGGAGACAAGCGGGCACGCAAGCAAACACATATTTACACTCACACACACACACACACACATATATATATATATATATACATATAAATATATATATATATATAAATGTAAAGCGAGAATCTTAGTTTTCGTCATTAGTTTGATTAATTTTTAAATGTATTAAATTCATGTTTTAATAATATTCTTTCTCCATGAATCTACTTACTCGCTTAGTTCATATCTATCTATCTATCTATCTATCTATCTATCTATCTATATCAGAGGTAGAATCGCCGACTCACGTCAAATCGGCTGGATTTCTATTCTGGGTTAAAAGCAATCGGTGTTTAACCGTACTGATGAGCTGTGATACAGCGAAACAGTCTGCGGCTGACTATATATATATATATATATATATATATATATATATATGTGTGTGTGTGTGTGTGTGTGTGTGTGTGTGTTTGTGAGTGTTTATACGAGCCAATATCTATGGCATGATTCGGAGTTCTATGCGTTACACAATCATGCTGTGCATATTGAAACTGACAGTTGAGTAGATATGAATTTCGATGTTCACAGAAATCAAATTTTATTATGTTAAGTTACTGCTTTTTTATTAAAAAAAAGTTTAAAATTTTGAATATTATACGGTTTCATGTGGATAAACATTTTAAATTTAAATTTAGAATTTAAAATTAAATTTAAGATTCAAATTAAAAAATTCAGGGAGGAGTAATGAAATGGGCGTAAATTATGAATCTTAAAAATTTAAATATACATAAAAAATGTATTAAAAATTAAAATTTTAAAATTTCGTTCACATGTTCATTGCTTTCAATGTTACTGCCACATCGAGTCTCTTTCTCATGCTATATACTTAGAAACTCTTGAAAAAATCCATTTAAGTAATCTGCAATTTTATAGGTTCTGACTTGGTATCTTGGTTTCAGTTATTTTCTCACAGGCTTGACATGGATTTTACCTATTTACTTTTATGGTAAGTATTCTGATGGCCTTTTCACTATGTTGCCTATAATTCCTGAATTTAAGCGCAGTACTAGATTGGCGGCAAGGTCTCATCTTTTTACAGTTGGCTTAGCTAGATGTAAGCGTAATTTCCCTGCAATAGTTTCTTCCATCTCATTTCACGCATTTGGGAACTGTCATCCAAGTTCTTGCTTACCAGTCAACGTTGATTTTCAAAATTTTAGACGCAATGTTATTCGTAACCTTCTGTCGTTAATATTATTGTATAATCCTCTTTCGTTAATAGAAGTTTTCGGCTAAGAATAAATGCAGTTGTGCTCTTGTCTGTCTTTTTATTCACTTTGTCTTTTCAGTAGATTTCATCTGACAGAAAGACAGACTAAGTTATTCGAACAGAGGAAAACAATGAACATGCATATATACAGTACTGTGCAAAAGTATTAGGACCAGAAGGATTTTATCTTTTATGAGGCTTCAAAATAAAGTTCAAAATCACCCCTGTCCTAACACTTTTGCACACTACCGGTAGTGTGCAAAAGTATTAGGACAGGGGTGATTTTCCTAAAAACCTCACTGTAATTCAAATACACTGTGAAAAGCCAAGTAAATTGCTAATAAATATTGATTATTTAAAACTAGATGTAAAAGAAATATATTAAAAAGAAGTTATATATAATTTTTCTTATTTTTATTAAACAATTGTCTTTGAACTACTCTATTGAACATCTCTAGAATATTTTGGATAAAATATTGATAAATCTAATGTTACTTCTCAAGACACACTTTGAGAACAAATACAAGTTGCTTGGCAGGAGATACCATTAGATATATTGAAGAAGCTTGTGATGTCAACGCCAGACAGAATGAAGGCTGTGATCAAAGCAAAAGGTTATTATAATAAATATTAAATTTATTTTGTAGCGAGCATTTGTTGATTAAATCAAATAAACTTAATTTAATTAAATTGTTTATTTTCTGTCATTACGCCTCATAAAATTTAAAATAGTTCTTGACTAATACTTTTGCACATAACTGTATAAATATATATATATGTGTGTGTGTGTGTGATCGATCCCGACTTGGCAGCTCAGATACAGTCAATTTCTCACCGGCGCAATGTGGCTTCCCTGTGTCTCTTCTACAAATACATTTACGGCTTCAGCTCCCTTGTGTATAAATTTACTCGAGCCACAAGATTAGCAACTAGGTCCTACCCTTTTACTGTGAAACCAATAAAATGCAAACGCAAATTCTACTCTACAAGTTTTTTCTCGCACTTCTCGCCTGTGGAATTCCCTTCCCTTTACTTGCTTCCCCGACAGCTACTATCGCCGGGAATTTAAATGTAAAGTCAATAGTCATCTCCTATCACACTGACTTGCATCCACTCCTTCATGCCCCTTTTTTCGTCCCATCCACTCTCATCAGCATTCTTATTCTTCTTTTACCCACTTCCTGACACTCTTATAACCAGTCACTCTTTCTCATAACTTTCTTCCTGCTGGTTTGCTTCGGGCGATATGATTAATATATATAGTCATCCACAGACAGCGCTGGTTCGCTGTATCACAGCTCATCTGCACGGTTATCATCCGATTGTTTCTAACCAGGATTGAACCTGACCGAATTTACGTCAATTGCCGATTCTGTCAGCTATGGCCGCTAGATAGGAGACGGATTTTAACGTGTTGTATACACGCCATTAGCCGAAAAGGAAACAAACGGGCTAAAATTCAGAATATTAGAGTTATGAGTTAACTTTAGATTTAGAAAAAGAGAAAGAGACATATATAAGGAGAGGAATATTCGTCTTATATAGACAAAAAAATTAGATAGATAATATATATATATATATATATATATATATATATATATATGCACAGAGACAGAGAGAGAGGAGTGTACATATCTGTATATATGGTGAGAGGAAAAGAGAGAGAGAGAGAGAAATATTATACTTAAATACATAGAGAGGAAGTGGTGAATATATCTTGACCACAGAACAGGCATGATAGATAGATAGATAGATAGATAGATAGATAGATAGATAGATAGATAGATAGATAAAGAAGAGCATTAGATAGATAGATGGATAGACAGATATGAATAAATGAATAGATGGATAAATAGATAGGTAGATATGAATGAATACATACATACATACATACATACACACATAGGTTCTTTTACATTGAGCTCTAGACCTTTTCGAATGAAAGCAATGAATAGAAACATTGTTTCCCTGAGGGTTTATATTTAAACACATTTATTAAACTCCATGATGATCAGCCATCGTGGCTGAGCTTTCAAGAGATCACTATACTATACTATACTATACGATATATTCAGTCATTTCTCCCTTTTTCTGTTCTTCCGAGAAGTGTATCTGGTTCTATAAAATCCCACCCAACTCTAATCCAATCATATGTGTGGGTAGTCAAGTGTTTCAGATTTAAATTGAATTCTTTCTCTTTTCATCAGTCGAAATCGATTCAATGTCATGTGCTAGTCGACAACTCAGTTGTGTGGCGTCAACATTCTTCACAAGAATCGTGACGTTGTTGAAATTATGTCACGGTACTTGATGATGCCCCGTCGAACAAGTTCACCTAGAGTAAGTCACGTGAGAAAAGGAAACAGCGAGAAGCTACAGAAAGCATTGTGTATAATATGCAACCGAACGTAACAGACACGTCTTTTTATCTTGCCAATGAAATTACGTTTTTATATTTGGCGCGAATAAATCTTCGATATAAATAGCGAAAATATAATTATCAAGCCGAGTTAGAATTTAGACTGAGTCAGTTGCGTTTTCTATGTTTTTCTGTACTACATTCAGTGAAATAGCAAGGAGATTGGACTCCCTTGCTTTGGCTAGTCAGTCGGTTAACTGCCATTACTGCTTATACGGTAATATCTTTTTCGATGTATGACAGACAAGGCAGAAGATTTTGCCGCTGTAAGTTGCAGTTTTTCTACGGTAGACCGGTTGCCAACTAAGGTTAGAGAATTCAATCTGTTTTGATATTTAACCCATATCTAGATTAAGAAGAGAAGGATTAATACCATGCTTAGAGGCATTTGTGCGTGAGTGTATGCAACGAATTCAACTGGAATTCTAGCGGCTCAACGATATTTCACTGCGAGCCGACATCCAAATATATTTACATGGCAATTCACGACAATAGTAGGTAGCAGGAGCACTGAGACAGTGGTTAGCAAGATTGTTTTAACGACACTATCACTGCCGTCAAGAGTTTGATCTTTACTGAACGCATCATGGTTTAGACGTCAGTCGATTTAAATTAGGTTTATTAAATAATTGTGTTTATTAAATAATAGATGTGCGTTGTGGTGCAGTGGATATCGGCTCGGAACGAGAAATCGGGGAGCCGAGTTCGAATTCCACTTGAATTCATTGCATTCACTTACACGTAAATAACCTTGGGAAAGGTATTCATCCGTCTCTTCCCTCCAGTTATGGGTTAAATAACAGGACAGATTGGGTTCTATAGCCTTGGCTGGTAACCAGTCAGCCGCAGAAAGCAATGGCAACCTACTGCGGGATAATCTTCTACCCAGTCAGTCATGTCTCTTTCGAGACATGATCGCCTAAGCGTATTTCACGTATGGCACTTAACTAACTAAATGTGTAACCATAAAGTTGTAAATTCAGAACAAAAAAGTGCTGGCTACGGTAATGGTGCTTTAGCTGACAGAACTGTACGGAAGTGATTTGGAAAGTTTAAAGTCGGGGATTGCAATCTCATTGATGAAGACTGCACAACTAGACTCCCGCCAGAGTACAGATGACGACCAATTCAAGATAATGATTGAAAATGACCAGCATTAATGTTGTGGCGAATCTTCGTCGCCAAGTTGTTGCTACCTGTTTGGACCAGGAAGAACGATACGGAAAAAAGAATTTAGGTTCAACAGTATATTAGAATAACAGAACATATATCTATACAAGTATGAGTGTTAGTAACCAGTAAATAGAATTGTTAGTCCGAACGGTATAGTTACGCTGAATGTCTCACAGCTGCTGTTTCCAGAAGTCACGCAGTTTAGTATCATAATGACGGAAGCTGAATCCATTCCTATAGATAGGGAACCATAATAATTACATAGCGTGGGAAGCATATACATATTGAATACTGCTGCCATATCTGGTCGGGTTCCCCCGCTGTTCTCCTCGGGCTTCTCAATAAGGTTCAGAGGAGGGTCTGTAATATGATAGATACCGACTTGGCAGACCGCCTGCAGTCTCTCTCCCACCGGCGCGACGTGGCTTCCCTGTGTCTCTTCTATAAATACTTTCACGGCTTCTGCTCCGATGAACTTAGATCACTAGTGCCCCCTAAATACGTATTTGAACGAGATACTAGATTAGCAACTAGATCCCACCCTTTTACAGTGAAACCGATAAAATGCAGCCGTAACTTCTACTCCAACAGTTTCTTTCCTCGCACTTCCCGACTGTGGAATTCTCTTCCAAACGATTGCTTCCCCGACGGCTACAATCTCCAGGAGTTTAAATGTAAGGTCAATAGACACCTCCTAACACACTAACCTGCTCCCATTCTATCAAACACTCTTCCCATCTGCCCGACACTCATCCTCGCTATCCTTACTCATCTGTCACCTTCCTCCTGACATTCCCTATGTCTAACCACTCCTTCTCTTTACCTTCCCCTATGTAGCCCCATGCGCAATAGTGGCAGTGGAATGCCTTGCTTGGGGTGAGATGATTAAAAAAAAAAAAGCAGGAATTAGCAAAAACTCCAAATTCATCAAAATCCACCATCAATGTACAATTAGTGAAGCTTGGATACTCAAATCGATATAATGTTTGGTTACCACAGTATTTCAGTGAAAAGAAACTTTTGGATCGCATAGCGCTCTTTGATTTACCGTATAAGCGCAACTTTTGTAAACATTTTTAGGCAAATTGCGACTGGTGATCAGAAATTGATTATTAACAAAAAAACAATATGTGTGCGTTGTGGTGCAGTGAATATCAGCTTAGAAATTGGGATTCCGAGTTCGAATTCTAGTTGAATTCCTTGCATTCATTTACACGCAAATACCCTTTGGAAAGTTATCAATCCGTCTCTTACCTCCAGTTATGGGTTAAATAACAGGACAGATTGGGTTCTATAGCCTTGCTCAGCAACCAGTCTACTGCAGAAAGTAAGGGCAACCTACTGCGGGATAATCTTCTCCCTAGTCAGTAATAACCTCTTTCGAGACATGATCGCCCAAGCTTGTATCAGGTTGGAACTTAACTGACTGACTGACGTGCTTTTTTAGGATGTGCGTTGTGGTGCAGTGGAAATCGATTCGGAACAACAAATCGGGGTGCCGAGTTCAAATTCCAGTTAAATTTCTTGTATTCACTTGCATACAAATACCCTTGGGAAAGGTATTAATCCGTTTCTTCCTCCAGTTATGGGTTAAATAATAGGACAGATTGGGTTCTATATATATATATATATATATATATATATGTGTGTGTGTGTGTGTGTGTGTGTATGTGTGTGTGTGTGTGTGTGTGTGTGTGCGTGTGTGTGTGTGTTTACTGTTAGGCTGTACACAATATCTGCACTTTGGCTTATAATTATCAAACAAATACATACACATATATACACACATATATATATCGGAGCTTTATAAATATATATATATTCAGATATTGGAGACCATGTACATTAAATCCAAACAACCCACACTTAATAAAATCACGTTTAAATCTGGCCGTAACACATTACATTACATTTGAATACATGGTTCTGTTGACATTTCGCGCTATCACGCGGTGTGACGTCATAGAATCGCATTGCAAATTTGCGAACTACTTTTGTTATTTTTGGTAACTATTGCCGTCGCCTAGTGGAGATTTATATCAACACAAAATAAAATCGTCGCTGATAGTGGATGTTATTGTGTTACCGTCTTAATAACCTCTCTGAAGATGGCTCATGTGAGCCGAAAGCTTAGAACCAAATTAATAAAAAATTATCCAAATGTTGGAGAATTTTTGTCTTTATTTTCAACTGAAATTAAAGCCAAAATACGACATTTTGAACTGCTCATGATTAAACATAATAGACATTCATTGTCTCTTATATTTAACAGTATATCTTTAGAACATTATTTGCTGCCTCGATACACTATATATATATATATATATATATATATATATATATATATATATATATACACCAAATTCCTCAAAAGTCTAACGATCAAAACGAGACATTCACTTAATTACCGATAACCCCAACCAACCGCCACGACAACAACGAACCAGATATAAACAGAGAATGATTCCAAACCTTTATTTCCCCAGAGGAAGTGTTTCAGTCCAAACACTAAAACAAACATATGATTGTAGAGAAGAGGACATATATAGAAGAAATTATGTACATGTTCTAAAACATAATTTATAATATATATTCACTGCTCTATACACCATATATCGAACACTGTTTTAAATTAATGTTTTGGACGGAAATTTTTTTTTCTTTTTTCTCTCCTCATTCTATACTCACTCGGGTTATATATTTATATATGTGTGTGTGTGTGTGTGATTGAGAAAGTTTTTGCTTTTATGTCTGTGTCTTCCTCCCCAGACGACTACGTCGAATAAGTTGATCATTTGTTCTCATTTTCTCTGCCGCTTTTTGCGTATTGGGCATTACATCTGCTGCCTATTCGTGTCCTTTTTACTCTAAACATTGAAATTAGAAATGCTTTATATCAAATACTTCTGTTCATGGTTGCAATCGTATATTGCAATCGGTCTTCTGACAAACAAAAGACTTTGGTTATTTGGTACGGAAGTATATAAATCTTTTGGAAATAAACAAAGACACGTGGGTAGCATTACTTTCTTCACCCGCATTGGAACAAAACTGAAACATCTGCTTTGCCAACCAAAAAGCTGAATCTTGAAAAATCGCGCCGCAAATTTAATTGACTTTTGTGAAAATTTACCTTTTGGAACACTCGCCATTTTCTCTCTTGAATTGTTTTAGATGTAGATTAAAAAATAAAACATAATTAATCAACGATTAACCTATGTTGCTGCAATTTAAAAATGATTACAGTATTTTAAATTAGTTTTTAATCTAATAATTTTTTCTTTTTGATAATTATTTAATATTCTGGATGGGAAAATTAACAACTGCTAGTTAAACAATGGAAAGTTTTATTTAATTTTTAGAAAGTATATTGTAGTGTGAATATATATGAAACGAATTAATTATTTTTAAAATATTTTAAGATCAAACAGTTAATTTTTATTTTTCGATGGCTAACATTAGCGTTTTATCTTGTCACAAATATGAACATGAGTAGTTATTTTTGCGCAAAAAATATATCATAATGGAATTTTGTAAAAAATTGGGCGTGCCATGGTTCAATGATCGAGATAATGGCAACTATGTTTCAAGTAGTTCAAGTATGAAGGATTCTATTGTATTGTTCATTAATTGCAATCGCCACAGGTTCAATCTACAATTAGGTCTACAACAACTGCGTCTAAAGAGCTTTAAAAATATTTTTATGCATATGAACGTTGATTTGGGGAAGAAGTATTTTTTCAGGACTGGCGATATCTAAAAAAAGTCAGAATGTAGATTTATATTTTTATTAGATTCGATAACGGCACTCTAGAGAATTTTATTTTCTCTCTTAATAAGTGAGATTAGTTATTTCAAAATTGTGCATAAATGCGTTTCTATGAATGAAAAATGCTCTTGATAATTATTTTGTGTATAAGATGCTTTTCTATGTTCATAGATACTATGTTTTAAAATTTTTGCAAGATTCGCTAGTGTATTCTTAAGAGCAGATGTGAAACAAATAATTTCGTAAAAAAGCATGATTTATATATGTTCCAGGAAGAAAAAACTTAGATATTATGCTCCATGGATGAAAACTTCATAATTACTTGTAATTTAAAAAATTGCGCGTTCAAAAATTTACTGCCACGTGAGCGTTTAAAAAAACAAACAAACAAAAAAAATATTAGAGCTATGAATTAGATTTAGATTTAGAAAAAGAGAAAGAGACATATATAAGGAGAGGAATATTCGTCTTATATCGACAAAAGAATTAGGTTCTTAAAAAAAAATAGTAAACGGGAAAATCAGTTATTGAAAATCGCCCAAAGACACCACTCATGGTAGAAACCTAGGTCGCGTAATAACTCGTTTACAAATGGAAAATATTCAAAAGTTCTACAATATAATTTTATCGAACACTTTAATACAAAGGTGCACTGGTCTAATCTTATCATGACCAGAAACTAAGTAATTAAACAATATATATATAGACTTTGTAGACTTTTAAAAACCGTAGCTACTCTGGCTTGTACGTATCGCTCATTCACTAATGAATTAGAGCACTCTGGCTATTGGGCGTGTATAACGATAATGTGCACGCCAAAAAGTCTGCTTTCTTCTACCGTGCGCCAATTCGGTCGGGTGTCAATCCTGGGTTAAAAGCAATCGGAGTCTAACCACCGTACTGACGAGCTGTGATACAGCGAATGACTATATATATATATATATATATATACACACACACACACATATATATATATATATATATATATATATATATGAAAATGGCTTATGTAAGCCGAAAGCTTAGATTGGATTATTAAAATTTTGTGTATCAATATTGTAATTTTCTTTCTTCATTTAATAATATACTATTAAGCTTATCAGAGAATATGAAAAAATTTACATAAAATAAATAGACAACAGTTATCTATATCATTTAATGAAGCATGCATTAATGAAAAAACGCTGCCTAAATACACACACACACAATATATATATATATATATATATATATATATATATATATATATATATATTGTGTATTTTGACGATAGTCCCTCCTGTAAGTTCCGTTCAAAATGGCAGACAAGTTCTTGTACTTAAATTATTATATAACTTTTCATGTGATCGTATATTTTTTTTCTTTTCAGAAAATAAATTATACAAAACTCTCTCTGACCACAGCTCTATTGGGTATTAATGAAACACACATGGATACCTACCAAACTGTATCCATAACATACACGTCGATAATAAAATATAATCGCGCATCCCCATGTAAAAAAAAAAAACTGAAACATAATAGAAGCATCATTAATAATTAAAAAAATTAAACATCATCGCTCAACACTATCAACTATCAACACGGCCACAATGTGCTGACCGTGTTTAGAAAAAATTTCTACAACTCTACATACATTCACTATAAAACTTATATATTCAGTTAAAATTAAAATTCTGGAAACTGCTGCTACTATGGTGTAGGGGGTAAGTATAATAACGATGGCCTCTCCCTTCGATTATAGGCATTGAAGTATGTTAGCAGAGGTGTCGAAATACTAACATACTTCAATGCCTATAATCGACGGGAGAGGTCATAGTTATTATACGTATCCCCTACACCATAGTAGTAGCAGTTCCCAGACCAATCCCTCATGCCACTATACACTCAATTGAACAAAAAACCCACTAACACCATTCCTTCTTGGCCTACAGCCATGTGCGACACACAAAAAAAGGACCTGTCTAATTTTCTCTGTAGAACTCCACTCTGTTAATAATAATTTAAATGTTCTATGTTCACTGAACATTAAATGTTCATCCTTTGATAATGGCTTATGTAAAAAGCTCAGACCTGATAAAAAAATCAACAATTGTTTCGATTTCTTGTCGTCTTTCCATGACAACACTATCAAGCTAATCAGATCATACGAACGGATCTTACACAAAATAAATAGACAGAACTTGTCTATATTATTCAATGAAACCTGTATTAATGAAAAATGCTGCCAAAATACACACAATATATATGTATGTGTGTGTGTGTATGTTTGTATGTATATATATATATATATATATATATAAATATGATTAGATATTTTATTTATTTTTAACAATATTTTTAAAACATATATAAATATGTAGAATGTTAATATATATATATATATATATATATATATATAAAATTTGACTAGTGTATTTAATAAGTTATTACTGTTTTAAATGGTTATTTTATATGCTTCATACATTTTTCTGGTTTTAATCATTGTTATTTCCAATGACACCGACGCTAAATTTGTTAGATTTTGCGTTTATGTTGATGTGACACAAACACAAAATTATGGAGCACCCAGTGTGGATCGAACTCGCTACTCAACTGCAATGACGCCAGCGAGAAAAGCTGCTTATTCACCATTAGACTACATCGACATGACCCAGCTTGTGTGATTATTATGTCAAGATTGTTACTAATCTGTTTTGCTGCATTTCTTAAAGAATGCAATAAAAGTGTTGATGTAGTGCATTTTTGGCCTCAGCGGAGAATCGCTTCAGCTTTTAGAAGGTCACGTTGTTAGCGCTAACTGGTGATGAGATTATCCTTGTTAAATTTTAAGATGTTTTGATAGAAAGTTAAAATTTTGATCATTACATTAATGGCATTAAATTTTAACTGTAATTGGCAATTATGTTTTAGGTTCAAATGATTACAGCTGTAAACACAATGCACTTCTCGACCACATAAATAGCCTAATAAAGCAAACACATCACTCTTAAACTGTTAAAAATCCAAGATAACCACGCTAGTGATGTAAAATTATCAATGTTTTACTTAAAATATTGCAGCTAAAAAGAATTGAATTATTTTTAGCTGCAGTATTTTAAATAAGAATTTTTTACTTCACTAGAAAATCTTGTCCTTTACTTTTCTATGTTCAATATAATATTAAGAATATTACTTTTCATGCGCGTATTTTTCATGTAATATATATATATATATATATATATATATATATATATATATATATATATATATATAATTACATGTTGGTTACTTCTGAAAATTTTTATTACATTTTTTCTGTTTTCGACTCAGGAATTTCTTGTCTGGAGTTAATGATTTATACTCGTTTAAATTATTGCCTGTTAAGGCTAAAATCTATTTCCAACAGTGGTCAGCAACTTTTTGGAAAGTGAGGGTCAAAAAGCTATGTATAGTTATGTAGGAGGGCCAAAGAGCTATGGTTCGAGTGTCATACAAGAGCACCATGTTATTAAATATGTGAATAAATTTTCTGTGTTTGAATAAAGAAAGAACTCAATATGATTTATTATCGGACGAGAATATTGTTAATAAAGTATTACATCTTAATAATAATTGTTTCATAAATCAGTATTGAAAAAAACTCCATTAAAATCGGTTGAAAGCATTATTTTATATTCATTTAAAAGTAACTGCTCACGAAAGCAATGTCACAAAAAAGTGAAAGGGAGGCTGTACGCTAATATTCAAAGATAAAAGTAAATCACATTCTCCTGGTATGTATTCTAAACTTATTGATAAGTGGAACTTTGTGTGTGTGTCTCTGTGTGCGTCTGTGAGTGTCTCGGAAACGGATAAACCGATTTTCTTGAAAATTTACACAGTTGTACTATAAGCGTCTGCGAGTGTTCTTAGCTAGGTTTTGTGTCGAGGTACCCCCAATAAATATAGAAAATCGATAATCGAAAAAATCGGGTTATAGATTGGGTGGTCCGATTTTAATCAAATTTGACATACTCATAGACAAAAACATAAGAAACGATATTCAGAAGTTTCAAGGTTGCAGTTCTTACAATAGTGCAGAAAATCGATAATATATATATATATATATATATATATATATATATATATATATATATATATAAGACAAGAGGTTTGTATGTGTGTCTGTTTATCTGCCTGTATTTTTTTCAGCCTTTTATTTGAGTTTTTGCTTCGGGTTTGGCTCTAAGTAGGTATAATTTTAATTCTTAGTCTCAGCCATGATACCATTTACTCAGAGGACTTATTTAGGTTCCGAAATTCAGTTTACGACGAAAAAAACTTATTTGACATTGATACCAGGAAATCAAAGTTTGACTTATATCAATTCATTTTTCTTTCAGTCTACGGTTTCGCTTGAACTGGAAACAAATATTGCTTTTTATCTTTCCTGCCAACGTCCAAAGAGTCTGAGCTCCAGGACCATGGATTAGTTTTAAAGTTCTCATTACACCCGAGCAACACTGGGTTATACTGCTAGTAAAGAAATATTTTTTAAAATTTTCGACGCAATATATTCAGCCTATCAACTGTCACTTTGCTTTGGTTTCCCTATATTTATGTCGTGTTCAGAGTAAGGTAGTGGGCCAGACAAGATTCACTCGAGGGCCGGATGTGGCCCGCGGGCCGTGGGTTGCCGACCCGCGGTTTACAATGAAAGCCAAACCTCAACGGCATCATCTACGAGCACACTTTTGAATGCTTCTACTTTTCAGCAAGGTATCTATATTATATGAATTTTAAAGACTACAAATACTATGATATATGGATAAATTAAAACAAATTTAATAAAAAAAGATAAAGAAATGGCAAATAGAATATGCTGCGCCAGGACATAGTTTTTTTTAACACAACAAGTTGCTTCTTTTTCTTCTTGAGATGCTGCGTCATTTTAGGACGTAGGAGATCATGGAATTATAATTGCCCCATCTCCTAAAGCACATAATATATTTCCTCATGGTGTTTCTCCCAAATCTTGATCCATCAGCCATTTTTTCAAACCCATCACTCACTCTGCTTTCCCCTGACACTATTTCCCACGACAAGATCTTTAACACGACAAGAAAGAGCAACCGATAATACACAAAGATGCGGACGGAGCAGAAATATTAAAGTCTGAAGTGGAATTTGCAATAGCCAAACTGAACAGAAACAAAACAGCGGGACCAGACGCCTTATTGATAGAGCTGCTGATAGCCGTGGGAAAATGTGGCATAGAGAAAATTACAGAAATAATAAATGAAATTTATAATTGTGGTGTAATACCAGATGACCTCAGCAAGCCGTTCTTCATAGCACTGCCTAAGAAGCCAGGAGTAAACGAGTGCGAATTCCACAGAACCATAAGTTTTATGAGCGACGTAACAAAACTGATCGTCCGAATCCTGATGAATAGAGTGAGAAGCAGAATCAGGCCAGAGATAGCACAAGAACAGTCTCATGAGTATTAGATTCCCCAAGCACACATTCCTCATTAAATGTTCCAGAAACATCAGCTGTCTCTTTCTGATGTTAAGTATAAGTTTCTATTCGCTTGCATCCTCTCCAAAGAAACTGTTGCTGTTTACATGTTGTTTACATGTTAGGTCTATGGTATCTTCAGTATTCTTCGGCAGAACCACATTTCTGTTGCTTTAAATCTCTCCTTCATCTTTGAGAAGATCGTCAAGCGTTCACGGCTATATTATCACATAATAGTATTCTTCTCTTTGTTGGTAATTGATATATCCCAAAAAGGAATACAGTGTAAAATGATCAGTTGAAGAATGGAACTCCACACCAGGAATAAGAAATACAGATTTGTTGTACTAAGGTACAATTAACAATAAGACACACATAGGCAAGCCACGGGTTGGAGCGGAATCGACTATCGAATAGTGAATGCCTTCGCCTAAGACTTTTTCCGTATTTACTAGCCTTCCCACGCAAGGACAGATGTGACACATGGTCATTTTATAGTGGGTATTCCCGGCCATATAGCCGGTCCAAAAAATGTCTGTCTATTTTTCCCCAGTCGTGGTTCTACCCTTCGGCGGAACCACGACTGGGTTCGTGCTCTCTGCTCGGAAGCAGAGAGCGCCTTCTACCCGAAGGCAGAGTGCGGACAGTGTCACAGAGCAGTCAGGCGAATGCCTAATACCTTTTTCTGTATTTACTAGCCTTCCCACGCAAGGTCAGATTTGACACATGCGCATTTTATAGTGGGTATTCCCGGCCATATAGCCGGGCCAAAAAATGTCTGTCTATTTTTCCCCAGTCGATGTTCGACCCTTCGGCGGAATCACGACAGGGTTCGTGCTCTCTGCTTCCGAGCAGAGAGCGCCCTCTACCCGAAGACAGAGGGCTGACAGTGTCACAGAGCAGTCAGGCGAATGCCTAAGACCTTTTACCCCTTGTCCTACTGCTCGTTACCGTCTTTTATAAAGTAGAGCATTCTATTCTCGGGGATGGCAGGATGTTCCACTATAACACCAATGAAATCTTCTCGTTTCTCAATACTCTGCTTAGATTTTGAAATGAGTCTTTAGCTTTGCCCAATTAGCCTTCATTTCTCAGTGTCACACTTTCTATCCTCTGAAAGAAATCTTTCCAGGTATTTAAAGTTTATTTTACCTGTTTGATTTTATTATCCTCGACCTGTAGTTGGTGTTTTAGGGTTTTCTTTTTGCTGACACCCATGCATTCAGTTTTCTTGAAGTTTATCTTTGATTCTTAAGAGGTCCTGTATTTTCATTTTCGTGTCTGCTATCAACTCTGTGTCATATGCGTATTTTATATTGTTGAGATTGTGGCCGTCAATAATATTCAAATTAAACACTATTCAAAATACAACATTCTTATCATTTGCAAAAGCACAAGCAGAAACGAATTAATTAACCGAAAGTTTGACAGTAAAGTGCCATACGTGATACACGCTTTTGGGCGATCATGTCTCGAAAGAGATGACTGGGTAGAAGATTATCCAGCAGTAGGTTGCCATTGCTTTCTGTGGTAGACTGGTGAATTATATTATTCTATTAATAAGTAGTAATTAGTGGGGGATCAGTTTATTACTTCATGACAATAGAAAACCGATCACCCACTTTATGTCCAGTACAAATTTTAAATATTTTTCCAACTATTATATTCAGTCAGTCAGTTAAGTGCCATACATGATACACGCTTGGGCGATCATCTATCAAAAGAGACATGACTGACTGGGCAGAACATTATCCAGCAGTAGGTTGCCATTGCTTTCTGCGGTAGATAGATTGCCACCCAAGGCTATAGAACACAATTTGTTTTATTATTTAACTAATAGCTAGAGGGGGAATAGATGTATTATATTATTACGTAGTAATTAGTTGAGGATCAGCGTATTACTACATAACAATATAAAAACGATCCCCCACTTTTTGATTTGTAAAAGCCTTAATCATGATTTCAACTATTATTTTCAGTCAGTCAGTTAAGTGCCATACGTGATAAAAGCTTTGGGCGATCATGTCTAGAAAAAGACATGACTGACTGAGTAGAAGATTATCTCGCAGTAGGATGCCATTGCTTTCTGCGGAAAACTGGTTGCCAGCCAAGGCTATAAACCCCAATCTGTTCTATTATTTAGCTCATAGCTGGAGGAAAGAGACGGATAAATAACTTTCCCAAGGTTATTTGTGCGTAAGTAAATGCAAGGAATCCAAATGGAATTCGAACTCGGCTCCCTAATTTGTCGTTCCGACTCGATATCCACTGCACCACATCGCACATTTCGAAAAGTACGAACAGAAAAAACAAAATTATAAAGCATAACATCAGCAGGCGACTTTTATAAAACTACCATCAGCGAGCGGTTACTGTCTAAAGTTGATTTTTAACTATTGTCTCTAGGCCATGTCTTTGGAATGCGTTTAAGCATGAAACATGTTGCCGCCGCTGGGTGTTGACTTCAAAGTCTACTTTTATATTAACATAGATATACCTTTACTAATCACCATTTTCCCTTAAATATAGTATCCATAAAAACGATATTTTATCAGAGAGACGTCTATCTACAGATTAGTACAAAATCAAAAAATTGATTGAGAATATCCCTCATTACACAAGCGGAAATTGGGAAAAACACTAAATCTATCAAAACCCACTATCGATGAGCAACTAGTAAAGCTTGGATACTCAAACTGTTACAATGTTTTTTAACTGCATGGTTTGGGTGAATAGGATCTTTTGGATCGCATTTCTATCTGTGATTTGTTGCATAAAGGCAATAAAAATGCACACTATTTGGTAAAAACATTAATTCTTTGGAAGACATAAAAACCTTCCTAAATTTGTTCTTTTTCAAGAAACCGTCGAAATTCTGGGCTGACAGAGTCTTTAAGTTGAAGGAAAAATGAATAAATATTGTGCAACAAAATGGTTCATATTTAATTGAATAAATATGTGGTAGCATAATTTTGTTTTGAGTTTTAATTTCTTTTAAAGAACGGCATGACATTACTGGGCAATTGTTTTGTTTAAAACACTTCTCAACCAAACACCACTTCCTATTCCATCTGTTAACCCCTTTCCCTTTGTAAAGCTAGACAAAACCAAATTTTTAAATTTTTCACTTACAACTCAATCTAAAAGTAAAATTGTCCAAAATCTAAAAATAGACATTGATTGCTAACCTGTTTTTTTTTGTTTTTTTTTTGTGACGTAAATTTTTTAACTTCCGCCAGTGAATTCTTAACCTTCAATTTTTTTAATTTTTTATTCCTTTTTATTTCATTTTGAAATTTGGTAGTTGCCGATGAGATGTGAAATCTCTCTTAGGGATTTCATGTTGAAATGGTCATTCAACAATTTTGAACATCGAAATTTATTTTATTTTATAATTGTCTCTGTAATTTTAATTACATTGAGCTCTTCACCTGTATCATTTTTAATATTAAAATATTAATATTAATTAGGATTGGGTCTTTGGAATTTAACTTCCTGCTTTTCCTTTTGCATTAAAGTTATTGAGAATATATATATATATATATATATATATATATATATATATATATCGCTCATTCAGTGAAATGAATTAGAGCACGCTGGCTATTGAACGTGTATAATGATAATATACGCGCTAAAAAGTCTGCCTTCTTCCACCGAACGCTCATAGCTCAGAGGTAGAATCGCCGACTTACGCAAATTCGGTCGGGTTCAAATCCTGGATTAAAAAGCAATTGGAGTCTAACCGTACTGATGAGCTGTGATACAGTGAAACAGATCTGTCTGCGGATGACAATACATATATATATATATATATATATCGCTCATTCAGTAATAAATCAGAGCACTCATGGTTTCAAGAACACCCACGACGTTTATGGACATGGAGAAGCCCAAGAGGCGACCGGAAAAAACAGATAGACTACATAACCATAAATAGGAGATTCAGAAAAGCGGTGGTTCAGAGCAAAGCCTATCCAGGCGCCGACTGTGGAGGCGATCACGTTCCAGTCATCTGCAAACAAAACTCCTGAGATTGGAGAAGCCTATTGCAGCACCAAAACTGAAATAGAAAACGCTCGTGAATGACCTCAATCTACAGAAAGAATACACTAACAGCGTGAAAATCCAACATGAAGATAAAGTTCGAAAAGGACTATTGAAATGGGACTCACTCAAGGAAGCTATAGTGACATCAGCAAACAACATTGCCCCAACGGAAATCAGGCGCAGAAGAAAAATCGAGTGGATGACTGAAAGGTTTTTTGACATGATGCAAGGAGGCAGAAAATGACATCAAGACATGGAATGGAGTACAGGGAACTACACAAGGAAATAAGGAGAAAATGCAAACAGGCTAAAGAGGAATGGCTCAATGACAAATGTACGGTAGTAGAAAGACTGAGCAGGAATAATAAAGCAGACATGTATGAAGAAATAAAAGAACTGACAGGAAAAAAACCGTCTCTTCAGCAGGATGTATTAAATCCAAGAATGAAACAATCACATTGGAGAAAGAGGAAGTACTGCAACGATGGGAAGAATATATAAAAGACCTTTACCACGACAAGAAAGAGCAACCGATAATACACAAAGATGTGGACGGACCAGAAATATAAAAGTCTGAAGTGGAATTTGCAATAGCCAAACTGAACAGAAACAAAACAGCGGGACCAGACGCCTTAGTCATAGAGCTGCTGATAGCCGTAGAAAAATATGGCATAGATAAAATTACAGAAATAATAAATGAAATTAATAATAGTGATGTAATACCAGATGACCTCAGCAAGTCGTTCTTCATAGCGCTGCCTAAGAAGCAGGAGCAAACGAGTGCGAATTCCACAGAACCATCAGTTTTATGAGCCACGTAACAAAACCGATCGTCCGAATCCTGATGAATAGAGTGAAATTTAAAGACCTATGAAGTGTTCTAACAGAAGACTTATAGTGGGACACTGAGATCCGAAGGTGAATTGGCATGGCGAAAGAAGCATTCCAGAAGTTGAGTAAAGAATTAGGAAACAGAACAATTTCACTAAAAACAAATAGGAGAGTACTGGATTTCTATGTGATGTCGGTTCTTCAATATCGCAATGAATGCTGGACAATATCTTCGAAGATGAAAGAAAAACTTGAAGCAAATGAAATGTGGTTCTACAGAAGGATGCTGCGGATACCATGGACTGAGCAGGTGAGCAATGGTGAGATTTTGGAAAGTATGGAAACGCTAAGTAAATTAATACTGAGCATCGGGAAGAGACAACTACAGTTCCTGGGACATGCAATGAGGAAGGAGGGATTGGAGAACCTGATACTAACAGGCCAGATAGAGGGAAAAAGAGACAGAGAAAGGCCAGCGGATAACATATTTGCAGGACCTGATCAGGTGGATGACTGAACGAGGATTGCATGGTGCAATAGGAAAAAGCGTGCTAATAGCCACCAGGCACAAGGAGATGTGGAAAGCCAGGATCGTCTACGTCCTGAAAGGACATGGCAGATAAAAGAAGAAGAAGAACTATTGGCGTATCATACGCTAAATGTCTGGCCATAGCTCAGTAGTAGAATCGCCGACCGACGCTAATTGGGTCGGGTTTCAATTCTGGGTAAAAGCAATCGGACATCTAACCGTAATGACCCAGCGAAACAGATCTGTCAACGGATGACTATATATATATGCGTGTTTGTGTGTGTGTGTGTGTGTGTGTGTTTGTGTGTGTGTGAGATGGATGTATTGTCATCAAAGTTACGCAAAAATAAAAATAACACTACCAACTCATTTCAATAGGTATGTTTACCAAAATTACAGAAAAGTAACTTGAATTACTAGAGAGCAAATTTATTTAATAAAATTGGTATTGGCATCAACCACAGCCTTTAGTAGGTTTCGGAATCTCCTGAAACTCTTCTGTTTAAGTTAGTGAATACTGACATAATCCCTGTGTTCAGTTCATCTTTGGTGTTACAAGGAGTTTTGTTCGTCACTCGCTCAACTGCGTCGCAATAATAAACAATCTGAGAAGTTCAGTGGTTAGATTTAAGACGTGATGTGGTAGGCGAAATTCTCTGTCAGGCACAACTTGGAGAGATGTGCAAGAAAAGAAACTGTCAGTGCATTACTGGAGATTGCACCTAACTAAATTAACTGTAAAACGGTGAGATATAGCAGTCAGTCTAGTAGCACGCTAAATGACCACTGGGTACCAATGAATTATAAAGGATATACGAGCTCTTGTCAGATATTTGCACACCAGTCATAGGGAAGCCACGTAACATTTAAGTGATTAAATTTGAGATGCTAGGTCAGGATCGATTACAATGTCTGTTTTGAATGTTGTCAAGAATCTGAAGCTGTACAGCAGAATTGAACTAGACAGACTAAACTATCGCCCGGTTCACACTCCACCCACGTCTATTAAACAGGTGTAGAGGCTCTTCCCTTGTTCCCTGTTTAGGATGTGGTTTGCGGCTTTCTCCTTTCCAATCTTTTTCACTCTTTTCTCTCTTTATGTTTTTTCAATTGGAGTAGATAGACTAAACTATCGCCCGGTTCACACTCCACCCACGTCTATTAAACAGGGGTAGAGGCTTTTCCCTTGTTTCCTGTTTAGGATGTGGTTTCCGGCTTTCTCTTTTCCAATCTTTTCACTCCTATGTAGCCCCCTGCACATCAGTGGCGTTAGCGCCTTGCTCGGGGTGATATGATTAATAAAAGAAAACAGAAAAAAAAAGGATAATGAGAATATATATATATATATATATATATATATATATATATATATATATATATATATGAGTATATAAAATAAAACAAAATTTCGATGTTCAAAATCGTTGAATAGTCATTTCTACGAGAGTAATCTCGCGTCTTCAGCAACGAAAAATTTATTCAAACAATTTCAAATGAAAAAAATGTTATACCGCCAGACGTCCAAAAAAATTTCCATCACAGAAAAATAAAAAGGGATGGGATTAATATTTTTTTTAATTTAAAGAAGTAAACAGGGAAACAGACAGATACCAATGTCTATTTTTTTAGAAGGCACATCTTTCCCTTATCTGAGTTGAGAGTTTAAAAGTTGAAATTTAGCCATGACTGGGGGAATAGAAGTGGTAGGGGGAACGAAATGCAAAAGGAAAAGAAAAGGAAAGGAAAGGAAAAAGGAAAAAAAAAGAGAAAAAAAGGAAAAAGGCGGAATCTGTGGTTGACAGGGAAGCAAGCTAAGAAAAAAAAGGAAAAAATCTATTTCCATAGAAACAAAGGAAACTTCATTCGTGTTTAAACAAACATTGAAAAAAAAAATTACCAAAGCGATTTTAGTTTAAATAAATGGGACAAATTTTATAAAAAAAAAATTTGACATACAAATCTAAATTTAAATATAAATTTTAGATATAAATCAACATAAACTAAAATAAAATAAAAAAATATTATAAAAATAAAAATAAAATATAACAATAAATATAGTAACTTTAAGGGTACATTACAAAGGAATCCAATTCTACAAGTATACAAACAAATATATAAACACAAACACACACACATGCACACCCACACACACTCATACATACATACACACAAATACACATTCCCGAACATAATTTACTTAAAAAGCTAACGGATATTCGCAATTCACGAGTTAAATTTAATTCTAATTATTTTGAGAACTTTAAGAACCTAATTAAAGGCGGTTTAGTACGAAAGGAAAGAAATTATTATATTTTATTTTAATTTTATTGTAAGGGGTTCTGCTAAAAGTTAACCAAAACTAATCTTTATGTGTAAATGGTAAATTGGATTTAGCATTAAAATAAATAAAAATATGCGTATACGTTTATATCACAGCCCAGGGAATTTAAATGAGTGAAATTGTTATGACCAACAAAATGGAAATAAGAATCTCTCCAAAAACAATATAAATGTTCAGGAAAAAATGGAAACTCAAAGTTAGTCTACAGATTCTTACATGATAAAGAGTAGAAAGGAAAAAGGAAGAAAGAAGGACTCTATAAGGCTGGGATCAGTAATTAGTAGTGAGGTTCAAATTTACTACCTTAAACAATTTTTAGATTAAATTTAAAATTTTAATCTTAAGGTATAAAATTCACAAATTTCGAGTTCTGACGGCATTTTCTCAATCTTAACATTAATGTAATGAATATTAATTTGAATAGGGTTTTTGGGATTTACCTACCTGCTCATTCTTTTGGATTATATATATATATATATATGTGTGTGTGTGTATACTAACAGTATAGCCCGGCGTTACCCGGGGGTAATGAAAGCTTTAAAACTAATCCATGGTTCTGGAGCCGAAAGAATATTTGTGTGAAGTTTGGTGAGAATCGGATAAAATTGTGGATTTGTATAAAGGACATACATACAGATAAACAGACACATACAAACATCTTGCCTTATATATATATATATATATATATATATATATTATCGATTTTCTGAACTATTTTAACAATTGCAACCTTGAAACTTCTGAATATCGTTTCTTATGTCTTTGTCTATGAGTGGATCAAATTGGATTAAAATCGGACCATTCTTTCAATAACACGATTTTTTCGATTATCGATTTTCGATATTTATCGGGGGTACATCGACACAAAACCTAGCTAAGAACACTCGCAGACGCTTATAGTATAACTGTGTAAATTTTCAAGAAAATCGGTTCAGCCCTTTCGGAATCTATAGGTAACAGACACACACACAGAGACACATACACACAGAGATATATAGACACACACCCATATATATATAGATATACATATATATATATACACACACACACACACATATATACACACACACACATATATATATACACACACACATATATATATACACAGGCATATATATATACACACACATATATATACACACATACATGTATATATACACACATATATATACACACATATATTTATATACACATACATATATATATATACACATACATATATATATACACATACATATATATATACACACATACATATATATAAATATATATATATATATATAGACATATATATATACACACATACCTTATATATAAATATATATATATATATATATATATATATACAATTACATATATATAAATATATATATATACACTTACATATATATAAATATATATATGTATATACACTTACATATATATAAATATATATACACACACACTTATATACAAGCAGACCACACACATATATATACACACACACACATATATATATACACACACGCACATATATATATACACACACCACATATATATATACACACACACATATATATATATATATATATATATACACACACATATATATATATATATATACAGACACACACATATATATATATATACACACATATATATATATATACACACACACACATATATATATATATATATATACAGTGAGAGAAATAAATGGTTGCAGGGGGTTTTGAGGAATGAATAAAAGATTAAAGACATTCAAGAATTTTAGCTATCAGTTAATCAAGAAAAGTAAAAGAGTTCCATAGGCTGAAAATACGAGAAAAGAAACGGTTCGAGTATTAGTATGGGTTAAATTTAACTATTTCAACGGCAAAACGGTGGGACCAAGTTGCCAACCAAATGGCGCTCTTAAATTCATGTGATCGAGTCACTAAAGAGAAAACGCTCGTCAGAAGAGCTGCTATGAAAATATATGTAGAAAAGACAGAGAGAAGCCACGTTACGTCGGTGAGAAAGTGATTGAAGTCGAGATGCCTGGTCACGATCGATTACAAACCCCGTTTTGAATGTTGCCAAGAATCTCGAGCTGCACAGCAAGAGAATGCGATCAGATATGACAGGGGTGTTCAAAATTGCTTAATTTTAAAAAAAAAATCAAAATCTACATCGTTTGAGAACCGCAAGACGGAAACAAAATTTACACGTAAGATTTTGTGACATACACATTAACATTAAACTTACGTTTTCATAAGATGTGGTCTCAATTCATGCGCATTACTATAAAGCTTGAAATTGTTTTATTTACTTTTTATATTCAATATGGTAAAAAAAATAGGTGCTTATCCAACATATTTCCACGAGTCGCGTATTAAAGGTTAAAGACCCGGAGGGCTTGTGATCCGCGATTTTGCCATCCCTGAGATATGGCAACAGAATCCAACGAAATGTTGATTTATGAAGGTGCAATATGGATTGAGATAAGGAAAGAATTTTGAAAATACAATATTATAAACAATAATAAACCATAAAAAGAAAATGATAATTGTTTTAAAATTATATTAAAAAGCAATAATAACAATATATAATAATTTAACAACAAAAACATAACATAAAAATGTAAATTATTAACAATAATAATAATAAATAAATAATAAATCAAAACCATAACATTTTCCTCGATAGTATTCTATAAAAAAATGTTCTAATAGAAACAAGTTAAAAATGAATATAAGATTCTGGAAAATTTAAGCTTTTGAATCTCACGAAAACGTTATCATTATGTCCTGACAATGTTGAATAATTAAAGAAAATTACATAGCAATCAAACATCCATCTGAAATACTTCCTTTAATTATTCTTTGCTAATTAGCGTTTATTAATTTGACATGTAAGGAAAGCAATTAGTATGAACAGCAGCTCTAATTTTAATGTGGCTGTCTTTTTCACATTAGATTGGTCTTTATTATTTGCATTTCTTGAATATTTTGAATGTTTCACGGATGGGAAGCAACTGATGTGACAGGACGTGTAGGGATGCGTTTAAAAAAAAGTACGATTTGTTTGCTAATAAATGAGATCAACTCAAATCCGAATTGTCTTCATAGAAATATGAGCCATCAAAACTAAAACGCTTTTTTCTTGGAATTTAATTTTTAAAAAATACCAGTATTTTTAGGAGTACATTTCCTGGGACACAAGATGTGAAGCACATTACACATTTTTAATATTATAAACCATTTCCTCAATATTTGAAGTTAGTTAATTATATTTCGCCATATATCAATCTCTTGAATACTTAATGCCAAAATCTGATTGTTTTAAATGTTATGGCTAAATAGGTAATTTTGGTAATTCTGCTACAAATAGGTACTGTTGATAATTTAAAAAAATATAAACATGTATTGATGGTATTTTACTATACAATTTACTTTTATTTGTGCATTCACTATTTTCACAAAGCTGATACACTATTAGGTGCTACCACTTCGGGTCAACATGGACCAAACCCCTCAAAATCAACAATCTGCTGATCAGGAACCTTGTCACCGTATGTAATTTTTTTAATACCCAGGACTATTTAAAACCAAAGAATATTTCGGATTTTAGGAGTGTGCTCAAATTAAGCGGTATTTCTAAGCGTCGTTCTCTCCACCTGCTTATCGAGTTTAACTGTGCATATTTTGGGAGATCAAACGAAAAATGATGTTTTCAGAACGATCTGACTGGAAGTATATGATGAGAAAATAGAGCAAGAAGAATTTGATTAAATGAGTGATCAATTCGATTTCTATGGCTTATTTAAAGACAGAAAAACATTTTTTAGATAATAATAATTTAGCCATATAAGTCTTCCTAATGTCTGCACTGAATCTGCTCAGCTAAGTGACAACATTCCCTAAATTAATTCTGTCCCTATCTCAATATTGAGCACCTTATGACAAAATAATGCTTGCAAAAATTCTTTTCTCACAGTAAATAGCTGAAGGAATATCAATAGTGGCACTAAGCACAATTATAATGAAATATTATTTATATATATATATATATATATATATATATATATGACATTATGACATTATATTATGTTGTCCCAAAGGTTCGTAAACACTTGCGAAATGGGTCTATCTGGTTCAGCACAATCGAGACAAGCGATGGGTTCAGAAAGGACAAGAGACACCGTCGGTTCCAAAACAAGATCTATTCTGCAAGAAATTCATGTTGTGCGTTTGGTGGAACTTTGAAGGAATCGTGCATTTTGAGTTGGTTCCGAATGGTCGTGCCATCAGTGACGAACTGTCAACGACTTGAGTGGGTCTACGAAAAGTTGAAGCAAAAGTACCCAGCTCTGATCAACCGAAAACGCGCTTTGATGCAGCAGGACAATGCCAAGTCACACACCGCCAGGAAGACCAAAGACAAGTTTGAAGTGCTGGACGGCGTTGAGGTTCTGCCACATCCAGCCTACAGTCCTGACTGCGCTCCATCAGATTGCAGCCTTCTCCGCTCAATGCAACAACTTCTGAAGGGCTGCCGATTCGAATCGTTTGATTAAGTCGAGGAAGCGTGTCAAGAATTCTTTGATTCGAAGCCTTCTGAATGGTACTTTGACCAGATACGAAAGCTTGCAGATCGATGACTGAAACCTTTGGAAAATGATGGTATTTATTTTGAGCCTTAATTGTACGTGTGTGTGTGTGTGTGTGTGTGTCTGTGTGTGTGTGTGTGTGAATAATAACAGATCGGCAACTGATGTTCACTCATTATAATGTACGTATTCACAACAGCTGTGCACTGTCGGTATTGAAAACACAAATGTATATGAGCAGGCGTCAGGGAGAAGGACCGACTCGATCCTGTATCAACCAGGTCTGCTCGGTAAATTGACATTATATGGCGTGTGTTTACATTGTGTATATAACATGCTAGTATTCGCTTTCATCGACCGAACATCCATAGCTTAGTGGTTAGAATCGCCGACTGCTATTAATTAGGTTGGTTTTCAATCCTTGCTAGAAGCACTGGGATGTCTAACCGTACTGATGAAAGAGGACTGTCTACGAATGAGTATATATATATATATATATATATATATATATATATATATATATATATAGGAAAGAATATTAATAAAAAGTTTTGAATTTAAAAATGTACTTTTTTTGGACAGTATATGTTTATTTTTATTATTGTATTTTATATTTCAGATCGTCCTCGGTCCTTCATCAGAAACGAGTGATTTTTAAATTTGAATTAGAAACGTATTTCACGATAGCGTCCGAATATTTTTTTGTTTACATCACGTGGTGTGTTTGTTCACAACATGCGGCACGTCCGTAGAGAAAGTCTGTTTGTTTTAGATAAAAATTTCTTAGAATATCTGAGAAAAAAAAAAATTTAGCTATTGTGAACAAACACACCACGTGATGTAAACAAAAAAATATTCGGACGCTATCGTGAAATACGTTTCTAATTCAAATTTAAAAATCACTCGTTTCTGATGAAGGACCGAGGGTGATCTGAAATATAAAATACAATAATAAAAATAAACAAATACTGTCCAAAAAAAGTACATTTTTAAATTCAAAACTTTTTATTAATATTCTTTCCTATACATATTAAGACAGTATACGTGGATCATCACTATGTTATATATATATAGGTTGCGATGGGTACATTTTCGCCATTTTAGTTTTTACCATGGTTACCACTACATCAAATATTAGGGACATAGTATTAAACAAGACAATAAGTTAAAACTTATACCCTGTAATAATTGTCACAAATAATACACAGAAGAAACCTCACGGAATCAAAAATAAAAGATTATATTAGTACAAAAGGACATGTTACAAAATAATGCATCAAGTGGCTTCATGCCAACAGAAACGACACAGATCAGAATTTCGCATAAGAAATTATCTACTAATCGAAGGAATAAATAATTCACTACGATATAAATGTCTAGAAAGTGTCTTATAACAAGGGCCACCAGAGTAAATATGCGCCCTCATATCATCAAGAGTTTATTAGACCTCAACAGTAGGCACTGGTTTGTATTATATATATATATATATATATATATATATATATATACAAACCAGTGCTTATATATAAATAATATCATATATCATGTGTGTTTATATATAATATATTATATAAACACACTCACACACATATATATATGTATATATATATATATATACATATATATATATATATATATATATAGAAAGAGAGAGGGAGAGAGACTATAGAGCCCAATCTCTTTTGCTATTTAACCTATAAATATAGGAAGAAGACATAAGTTAGTACATTATCCAAGGTTAATTGCGCATCAGTCAATGCAGCGAGAATTGAACTCGGCTCTCCGATCTATCATCCTGAGCCTATATCTATTGCCCAACGATCAGATTGCCAAGATTAAGTAAAAAGCGCTTAAGTCTTATGGAAAGATGGGTCTGGTCGTAACCCAAGTTTCAACACACAATCTTTATCATATATATCTTGATATCAAGATATGCATATACTCTTATCTCAATTCTGAAGGTAGCCATCGGTAGACAATAAGTACGCCTCTTCTATACGCATCGATGTTAGTCGTTACCTAATCTGAAAGTATAATCTTTTACATTGGATAGGAACAGCGGTGTTTTGTCTCAAAAGAAAACTTGTTAAATTTTACGCCAATAAGATTGATGCAGAGTAAAAGATTTCAGCTTAATTAGAGAATAAACAGCTTTTAGATTTGAGCACGCCGAAATTTCTAATTAAGCCTCGCCAGTAATTAAAAATGTCAGTGTTAAAAACGTCTTCTTTTTGCAGGTTATTTCTAGAGAAACACGTTACTAAATTTAGAAAATAAATTATCAAAACTCAACACAGACAGTGCCTCGTGCGTATATAAATATTAGTAACTAGCAGTATAGCCCGGCGTTGCTCGGGTGTAATGAAAGATTTAAAACTAATCCATGGTCCTGGAGCTCAGACTCTTTGGACGTTGGCACGAAAGACTAAAAAGCAATAGTTTTTTCCAGTTAAAGGGAAACTGATAAGGTAGACTGAAAGAAAAATGAATGGACGTAAGTCAAATTTTGATTTCCTGATATCGATATCAAATAAATCTTTTTCGTCATAAGCTGTATTTTGAAGGCTAAATAAGTACTCTGAGTAAATGGTATCGTGTCTGAGACTAAGAACTACAATTATACTTACTTAGAGCCAAACCCGAAGCAAAAACTAAAATAAAAGTGCTGAAAAAATACAGACATACAGGCAGATAAACAGACATACACACAAACATCTTGCCTTATATATATATATATATATATATATATATATATATATATTATCGATTTTCTGCACTATTGTAAAAACTGCAACCTTGAAATTTCTTATGTCTTTGTCTCTGAGTGTGTCAAATTTGATTAAAATTGAACTACTCCTTCTATAAACCGATTTTTTCGATTATCGATTTTTTATATTTATCGCGGGTACCTCTACAGAAAACCTAGCTAAGAACACTCGCAGACGCTTATAGTAAAACTGTCAATTTTCAAGAAAGTCTGTTCAGCCGTTTCTGTGTCTATAAGTAACGGACACACACACACACACACACACACACACACATGCAGACACACACACATACACACACAGACAAAGTTTCATTTATGAATACGTTTATACAATAAAAATGGCAAATAAGGGCGGTGCATAAGATAACGTCTCGGAATCTGAAATCGAAGAGCCAAGTAACATTTACAGTCTGATTCGTTAAATTTATATACAAGCTAGTACTCCTTGTATAAATCCACCTCTTCTTCCCCAACTATGGGTTCATTAATAGGACTTGTATCAGTAAATCATTATTACTTCCAAGTAGTTCTTAAACTAAAAAAAAGCAATACGGATTGTCCATAAATTTCGTGTTCACTTTTAAAATATTTATAACTTTATTTGTATTTGTGATAGAAATAATCTGTAAAAATGTCATAAATCAACAAGATAGAGCTCCTTGTCACATTCCTCTGCGTGTTAGAGAATTTCTAAATCAGATGGATTGGAAGGGGTGGACCATTTTATTGGCCTCTACGTTCCGCAGACGGAGCTCCATTAGATTTTTTACATGTGAAAACAATTGTGTATGCAACCAAACCTAGTTCATTAGAAGTTTTGAAAGATAAAATAACTATTGTGATTTTAAGCGTTACTGTAAATCAGTTGGCAAATAAACCGTGAACTGCAAAATCATATTACTGATGGAGGACATGTGGAACCTTAAATAAAATTTCAATATAACTTAAAAAAAAACATAGATTTACTTCTTATAATCCTTTTTACAAATTATTTCTATCGCAAATTTTTAAAGTGCACACGAACTTTATGGACATCCTGTATTTTCTTTTTTTTTTGTTTTTTTTAGTTATTCCCCCTCCCAAGCAAAACTGGAATGGAAATAGTACGCAAACGATTAGAGAAACTGGAAATGGGTATGAGGAAGAAAAGAAAGAAGATGTACGGGTGAAAGATGTACGTTGCATTTAAACTTTTGGAGAGTGTTAAGAGAAAATCAAGTAAACCAAAGAATGCTCCATAAGCAAGACAGTGCGAGAAAAGCAACTCACAAGAGATGGTGTAGGGGCCAAACACAACCGATTTCCCCACAATTCAAAATATCAGAAAGCTGAATGAATGGCTGGAAAAATAAAAGTGTTTTGTTTGTACAATAAGGGACATTTTATTAAATAAACAAAACAACAAATTTCTATGAAGTAAAATAGAATAGAAAATGCATGTAGTTCATTAATTTGTATGAATTTAAATGTTCAAATATAAAAATAAGTGTAAATGTTCCAGAGAAATAGTAGTAAGGAATTAAATGAATCTAGCTCATGGTTGATAGCAGCAGTAATTTTGTAGGTAAAAAGACTAATCAGGCTACTAATAAAGTCTGTCTTCCTATCCCTTTTTTGCCGACAAGAGATTGAAAAGCTAAGTCAAGCAATAAAGGAGATTGTACTTATCGGGAGTTGGTTTTTAGGAGCTAGTTGAAGGTGTCTTGTTGTTGTTTTTGATGGCATCTGATTGAAGACGAATAAAGGAAAATTGGAAGGAGGAAGAATGAATGTATGTCGACGAGGCATGACAGTGTCAGCATTTTGGAATCTTATTTAGAAATCATGTCCGAAACAAAAGACTGGGTTATACACATATCACTCAGTAGAGACTTTATACTAGGTGGGTAATTATGTGGGTACTCCAGAAGTGTCAAGTTAATTTGGAAGGGCATTTGCTAGAAAAGCATTCACCCTCATCTTCTGTTCTCTAGAATTCCTTTCCATATACTTGCTTTCCAGAAATTTGTCAATACCCATCTCTTTTCCACTTGACTCCAGTCCTTTCTACATCACATTACCGCACCCCGTATACCTTGTTCTTTTTCTTACTCTCTACCTTCGCAACTGTCATCACACCTGTATTCCCATCCTTCTCATGCTCCCTTCTATGACACCTACTGTAACTGGTTTGTTTCTCTTCACTCTTCTCCTGTCTAAACTTTTACCCTTCTGTAGCCCCCTGCGCATCATTGGCGGTACAGCTTTGCTTGGGGTGGAACGATTAAAATAATGTCAGGACTTTTTAATTGATTTCATAATGGAGGTTTTTCAGGAATTGCAGAGCCACCAATAATTTGTAAAATCAAACTTGCGAGATTCTTTATGTTGTTTCATGTTGAAAAAAAGTCTTCCAAAAAACCCAATGGATTTCATCTTTAGTTAAGTTAATTTATTCGAATATTCGATTAGAATAACTTACTTGGACAGCTGAATCGGTTATCAACAGAGCCTTTTGACCCTGTGATGTTTAACTAACGTTTTAATAAAATAAGTGGGGAGGTAGGAGGATACAGGTCAATCTCAAGAAGCAAGCGTGACTGGCTAGCTAGTACATCAGCAGAATAAAAAAAGAAAGAAAATAAAGAGGAAAATGAAAATAAATTTAAACAATTTTAAGCAAGAGAACGTTAAAAAAAACATATAAACATCAATAAGAAGCTAAATCTAAAACAAAAAACAAACTGTAAACAATTGATAAAAAGAAAATATCAAATCAATCAATCAATCAATCAGTTTCATTATTTTACAACCAATTACAATTTTCGATGTTTCCCTAACAAAGACTAGTTTCAATTTTTCATTTGTTATATTTTTCATGAACCTAACTGATTTCTGGAGCCTTGTAGAAGTTGAAATAAACTGAAATTCTCAGTAATACTGCAGATAGGTCAATGCCTTCCTCAATAAAATCTAATCTAATCTAAATCTCAACTTATTTATAAATGGAACTTTGTCTGTGTGTGTGTGTGTGTGTGTGTGTGTGTGTGTGTTTGTCCGTTACCTATAGATTCCGAAACGGCTGAACCGATTTTCTTGAAAATTTACACAGTTTTACTATAAGCGCCTGCGAGTGTTCTTAGCTAAGTTTTGTGCCGAGCTACCCCCGATAAATATCGAAAATCGATAATCGAAAAGATCGGATTTTAGAAGGAATGATCCGATTTTAATCAAATTTGATACACTCATAGACAAAGACATGAGAAACGATATTCAGAAGTTTCAAGGTTGCACTTCTTACAATAGTGCAGAAAATCGATAATATATATGTATATATAAAATGCAAGATGTTTGTGTGTGTTTCCGTTTATCTGCCTGTATGTCTGTATTCTTTTCAGCCCTTTTATTTTAGTTTTTGCTTCGGGTTTGACTCTAAGTAAGCATAATTGTAGTTCTTAGTCTCAGCCATGATACCATTTACTGAGAGGATTTATTTAGCCTTCAAAGTTCAATTTACGACGAAAAGAACTTATTTGATATCGATACCAGAAAATCAAAATTTGACTTATATCAATTCTTTCAGTCTACGGTTTCACTTTAACTGGAAACAACTATTGGTTTTTAGTCTTTCGTGCCAATGTCCAAAGAGTCTAAGTTCCAGGACCATGGATTAGTTTTAAAGCTTTCATTACACCCGAGAGACGCCGGGCTATACTGCTAGTATATTTATAGATATAAGTATTCGGCTATTTATTGAAACTAATTATTTTTTACTTTTATTTAATTTTGAATAATTCACTTTTTACCAGCAGATATTTTGCTACTTGTACTAAACATACTGCAACAGTATCTTTTACTACCTGTTACTAAACATACTAAAATAGTTTCCTTTAATTGAAACAAGCAGTTCTGTAACTATATATTACAAGACAGCAGTTTGCTAGCTATCTAATAATACGCTTTTTTAAGGTAGGCTACATACTATACAAGATGTGCGTTGTGGTGCAGTGAATATAGGCTCGGAACGAGAAATCGGGGAGCCGAGTTCGAATTCCAGTTCAATTCATTGCATTCACTTAAGCGCAAATACCCTTGGGAAAGGTATTAATCCGTCTCTTTCTTCCAGTTATGGGTTAAATAACAGGACAGATTGGGTTCTATAGCCTTGGTCGGCAACCAGTCTACCGCAGAAAGCAATGGCAACCTACTGTGGGATAACCTTCTGCCTAGTCAGTCATGTCTCGAAAGAGACATGATCGCCCAAGCGTGTTTCACGTATGGCACTTAACTGACTGACATACTATACGCGTAACAGTATTTGGTAGGCAACATTCAAAACGTAGAGAACATACGATGCCAGTACAACAATTTGAATGTAGAAATTATTCGAATCACTCAAAACATTATCTTCGCCGCATGTTTAAGCAGAGATAATAATATTTGCAATGATCTTTTAAGATCTTCATACCGCGTATCAAACGAATTTGCTAATAGACGACAACGTTCGGGTTCCTACGACTACGCCAAATTATTGCTGATGAATGGGGTTATGTTGATCACATATGTATTTGTAGTTGAAATAAAAATAGACAAAATGCCAACATTCACTAAAGGTTCCAAGATGTAGACCTCAATGTAGATTTTCAAAAATGGAAAATAGGATCCTGAATCAGAATTAAACCCAATTCCATATCCTTATAATACATACTCTGAAGCTAACATTAAAATTCAAAATGAGGAAGAAATAAATTCTAAAGTTTACAAATAATATAGTGCATGAATAAATTAAAACAAATTTGTTTTTCATCTCACCCCAAGCAAGGCATTATGCTGGCACTGTTGCGCAGGGGGTTACATAGGGGAAAGTGATGAGAAAGAAGTGTTGAGAGTAATAGATGGATGAGGATACCGAGGATGTGGGTGGAGTAGATGGAAAAAGAGCTTGTGAGAATGGATGTGAGTTAGTGTGAATGGAGATGTCTGTTGTCCCTACATTTAAATTCCAAGAGATTGTAGCTGTCGGGGAAGCAAGTAGAAAGAAATGTCAAATAGAATATGCTGCGTCACGGATTAGTTTTGTTAAACACAGCAAGGTGCTTTTCTTCTTCTTCTTCTTCTTCTTCTTCTATGTGCCAAATTATTGGTGATGAATGGGTTATGTTGATCATATATGTATTTGTAGTTGAGATAAAAACAGACAAAAATGTCAACATTCACTAAAGATTCCAAGAAGTAGACCTCAAGGTAGATTTTCAAAAATGGAAAATAGGTTCCTGAATTAGAATTGAACCCAATTCCATATCCTTATAATACATACTCTGAAGCTAACATTAAAATTCAAAATGGCGAAGGAATACATTCTAAAGTTTGCAAATACTATAGTGCATGGATAAATTAAAACAAATTTAATATAAAAGATAAAGATATGGCAAATAGAATATGCAGCGTCACGGGTTAGTTTTGTTCAACACTGCAAGATGCTTCTTCTTCTTTATATATCATTTCCACAGAACGTAGATAATCATGGATTTCTAATTGTCTCTATTCCTCTATGCTTCTATTAATAGAGGCAAGTAGAAATCCATGATTGTCGTTCTCAATTCCTCTATGCTTCTATTAATAGAGGCAAGTAGAAATCCATGATTGTCGTTCTCAATAATTTTCATGATTTTCGTTCTCAACAATTTTCCTTTTGGTATCTCTTTCGAAACCCGGTCCCTT
>JBBBDQ010000185.1:3270000-3312500 GCA_037127315.1 Ascarosepion bandense
ATCGCAGTCTAACCGTACTGATGGGCTGTGATACAGCGACACACATCTGTCTGCGGATGACAATATATATATATATATATATATATATATATATATATATATATATATAATTATGTGGGTATGTATGTTGATTTTGTCGCTAATTTGTTCCCCTATCGATGTATTTGACAGTTGGAATGTTAACCTTTCTTCCCCTGCAACTCTTGACAATAACTCTGTAACACCCAGAAAAAAAGTTTTTCTAGGTCTTGCATACATACAGATGATAAAGTTTGATAAAGAAAAAACATACTTAGCATCCACAAAAGGGATTTTAAAAACAGATAGAATAATCACAAATCTACAGTCAAGCTGGAAACCCTTACAAATTGTATCAAACTGGCTAAGCACATTTTGAAATTAAAACAAAAACATGGCAAAGATACTGATATAACATGGAGTAAATAAAAAAATGCCAAAACTCACAATGGTGGTCATGTCTGCCAATTGTGCTATGAAGAGATGTTAGCAATAATATTATTCCGTATAAAAAATTCCATATAAAAAAATTCCATATAAAAAACGAAAGCTCAGAAATAATGTGCAAATGTGATCACATGAAAGATTACATTTTAGGATCATCCAAACCTGGATGAAAGAGTTTAAAATCCTTAAGTAACTCCTTCCTAATTTTGAAATCTTATTTTATTTTAAACTTCCAGTCGCTCTTTCGTAAAAATCCCTGTAGTACATTTGAAAAAGTTGGCAAATCAGTTATTATAAACATCCCGAAGAGACTGAAGGGGTACAACGAATATTGCGTAACTAACTGCTTTCCAAATTAAAAATATTGAAAAGCACTTTTCTCAACTGTATACTTATCTAATTTGATTATGACTAAAACTGATTAATAATAATCATTATATATATATATAAACATTATACTAATGAAAGTCTAATAGCTATTAAGTAAAATACTGTTGAAAGCCTTTTATATTTGTGTAACACTTAACAATATACATATATATTTATCATTTACGAACGGTCGGCTTACGTCTTTAACACATTGAAGAAAAGATTACTGTACAATCACTGACGTCGAGCCAGGATGGTACGGTTCCCGTTCGATCACTGACTTTGAGCCAGGGTGGTACGGTTCCCGTACGATCACTGACGTTGAGCCAGGGTGGTACGGTTCCCGTACGATCACTGACGTCGAGCCAGGGTGGTACGGTTCCCGTACGATCACTGACGTCGAGCCAGGGTGGTACGGTTCCCGTACGATCACTGACGTCGAGCCAGGGTGGTACGGTCCCCGTAAAATCACTGACGTCGAGCCAGGGTGGTACGGTTCCCGTACGATCACTGACGTTGAGCCAGGGTGGTACGATTCCCGTACGATCACTGACGTTTAGCCAGGGTGGTACGGTTCCCGTAAAATCACTGACGTCGAGCCAGGGTGGTACGGTTCCCGTACGATCACTGACGTTTAGCCAGGGTGGTACGGTTCCCGTAAAATCACTGACGTTGAGCCAGCGTGGTACGGTTCCCGCACGATCACAGACGTCGAGCCATGTTGGTACGGTTTCCGTACGATCACTGACTTCGTGCCTGGGTAGTAGTTTTCTTTATACGTTCTTGTGGAATCAGACACTTGTCGCAGTATTTTAGATTAATCGATGGACAATACATAAACATTATTCTTTCGTTTGTATATAATGTCCCCATCTCTAGTACAAGTTGCAAATGCTCACAAAGAGAACGGGCAAATATATGGCCGGGAATTCCCACTATAAAATGACCATGTGTCACATCCGGCCTACGTGGGAAGGCGAGTAAATACAGGCAAATACAGCCACTGCTTACCAGATTCTGTGAATGTAGATTTATTTTCTTTGTAGATATATATGTAAATGCAGACTTATTTTTCATATGACTTAGACCCGGTGTAACACGTCTGTTGGTTGGTTCGCTGTCTCTTTTTCTGTCTCTAGATGGGCAGCGAACCAACCAACCAGCCTGCAGACGTGTTAAACATTTGGTGCCGTGGTAACCAAGGTTCGTATTCTAGTCTGGGCACCAAATAAAAATAAAAAATATAATATAAATTTGCAATATACATTTTTTTATTTTTACAATTTTTTAGCCGCGTTCATATTGCGATCGATAATAAAAAATTTTATCATCTATTGTCCTTATTTTTTTTTCCACTCATATAGAAATGTGCAAAATTAACAATATCACCAGTAACAATTTCCCTCACTCCGTTGTATTAAACAAAATAATATATATGCCGACGTGGAAATAGGGTTACCCCGGTCTATATAATGATAACCCTAACCCTGCTAAGAATCCAAACATTTTTTGGTTAATTTGAGGGCGCTGGATCTGAAAATGACCTTACTTTTTTCTCGGTTAGATATCGTTTTTGCTGTACAGAAATGTCTCAATTTTGGGAAAAAAAAGCAATTTTTATTTCTTTTCTGTAGATATGATACTGTCCGATGGCAATATTTCTCAAAGAAAAATTCTAGAAACCTCTGCTTATTGGGAATTAATTTTTTCAATAACAATCGGTCTTTAAAAATAACATGATTCAATAAACCAAGATCAACAAGTATTTCAACAAATCATTAAATAAACCAACAGAAAAAAAACCTACGTGATTAAGAAATATAATAAAATTTTCTCTTGATTGTCTATCATGATAATTGTTATTCAAGCTTCTTTTGATACACCAGCAGTAGTCAGACATCATTCGCTTGTGCCACCATCCCTGTTTTCATTGTTTTGATAACCTGACGGAATCGTTCTCCTTGCTCATCAATCACATAGCTGCAAATATCCGGAAATTATCTAGATGGCTATGAAAAACATGAACCTTAATAACCATATGAGCGTATTACTGATAAAGTGTATTACGAATAAAGTCCAACAGTTCATTTAAATTTTGGCGATAAATTGGAAAAAAATGATATTTCTCTATTATTATATTTTAAAATTTTCGACTCCAAAACACTTTCTTTTTTCTTATAAAAAAGTTTATATCAGGCGGTTGAGATAACTTGGCCTACCTGAAAATTGATGGTTTTCAGCTACCTTTATTAAGTAAATGTTGCGATACACCAAGATCAATAATTGATATTTTTTCCAAAGACGAGCACAAACGGTAGCTAACCATGAAAATCTAAGTTCATTTTCGGATTCACCACCGGCAAATTAGCTAAAAACTTATTGACCACTTTTATTGTTAACTTGCATTCCATATATGTTTATATTATTTTTGTCCTGTTTTTTTTTTCTTTTTCTTGTGATTGCTTATTACAAACTTTCTTATTGCTGCTTGTTAGACAATACTGTTACTTATTTTTACATTTTACCATGGCTACGAGATCTGAAGGTTTATATATTTATCTGAGTCGGTGGATATATATATATATATATATATATATATATATATATATATAAAAACATGCGGTGTAGATGTAGAAAAACCCAAAGGAGTATCCTGTACCTAAAGTGGTAGGAGAGCTCTAAATATATATTGTATATAAATACATATTGAGCAAATATATGTAAAACCATCTTCAACTTCTGTCTTTAAAGACGGAAGCTGAAGAATAATCGCCTGAAATAGGCATACACTTCCGCTTAACCATGGAATAACGTGACTGTTTTAATTTTTACATTATAGGTATATATGTGTGTATGTGTGTGGGTGTGTGTAGGTGTGTGTGGGTGTAAGTGTGTGTATATATATATATATATATATATATATATGCAATTTGTTATATATATTATATTATTATATTATATTATTTATATATTATATATGCTCGGTACTTATTTGAAAGGGCACAATATCAATGATAGAAGTAATATATATCCAACATCCAAATTCTTAAAACGTGCATATATCCTTTTTTTAAAAAAATTAATCAGTTTGTATGACGATCGCAAAAGCGTGAAAGTCACAATCTTACACCAATCCAACTGAATATATATATATAATGGCTGGCTACTCATATTCGAAGATACCCGTTTACCAAGAAGGTTAGCTCCCCATTGTAGACGCCTACTTGTGTTTATTTAAGCCTCACTGAGCCCACCTGTGGTTTATACAGCAACTATGATGAGCAGAGCTTAATTACAGTTCGGGGAGAGAGTGCGTTATCTAGCGTGAACAAGGCCAGGGCACTCAAACCCTCTGTCAAGACGACTTATATCTTTGGGCTAGAACGACCATCGAAGACTCCTTAAAGAGAACCATCTACCCATTTTCACTCCCAAAGCTTGGATCAACCCATGGTATAATATTCAGATATTTTCAAAGCACGCTGAGATCGCCTCCTTCAGAAAGATACCATTAAGAAGTCATCTTCCTGAAAAATTGACCATGATAAGATTCGAACCAAGGTTTCATGGTCAGAAATATATATATAGTCATCTGCAGACAGATCTCTTTCGCTGTATCACAGCTCATGAATACGGTTAGACATCCGAATGCTTTTTACCTAGGATTGAAACCCGAGCGAATTGGCGTCAGTCGGCGATTCTACCCCTGAACTCGATTGAAGGAGGCAGACCTTTTAGCGTTTATATTATCATTATATACGCCCAATACCCATAGTGCTCTAATTCATAATTGAATGAGCGATGCATATATGCTAGAGTACCCTACCATTATATATATATATATATATATATATATATATATATATATATATATATATAAGGCTTGCTACGGTATAACAACCAGAATATTAGGAAAATAAAAGTAATGGTAGTTGTTTGTTATTTACAGTTTATGAAGCTTTTGTAGGTTATTTAAAACTAGAACTTATTTTTATATGATAAGAGTTTTTGTCAATAATAATTATCTTCTCTATATAATAAAGGTAGTTCTCTCCCTCGCTCTCTCCCTCCCTCCCTCTCTCTCTCTCTCTCTATATATATATATATATATATATATATATATATATAAGTGAAAGTTCTAGTTTTAAATAACCTACAAAAGCTTCATAAACTGTAAATAACAAACAACTACCATTACTTTTATTTTCCTAATATTCTGGTTGTTATACCGTAGCAAGCCTTGTTATCTGACAGGCCCTCTTTAGTTCCTCTTTTTGCTCTCCTCCTATGTAACCCTTCACTCTCCTTTAACGTAGCTCCCTGTACACCAATAGCAGTTCTGCCTTGCTTGGAGTGAAACGCTAAAAAAAAAAACATCAACATTATATAAATGAAAGTCTAGTAAATACTAACTAAATTACTTTTGACAGTCTTTGCTAACAAGGTAATGCTAACAATATATATCCATCATTTACAACCGGCCGGGCTTACGGTTTTATCACTTTCACATATATATATATATATATATATATATAGAGAGAGAGAGAGAGAGAGAGAGGGAGGGAGGGAGGGAGAGAGAGAGGGAGAGAACTACCTTTATTATATAGAGAAGATAATTATTATTGACAAAAACTGGTTGTAAATGATGGATATATACTGTCAGATAATACTGGTGTAAAGAGAGTTGCGAGAGTGTAGAGTTAAAAGGGAGAAAAACTAGATACAGTGGGTGTTGAAGAAACGATAAGAGAATGGTGAGAGTCAAGGAGATAAGAGATGGGAATTGATATTGCATTTAAACTCTTGGTGTGTGTAGCTCTGAGGAAAGCAAGTATACGAAGTGCGAGAAAAGAAGCTGGTAGAGTAGAAATAAGGGTTGCATTTGGTTGCTTTGACTGTGAAAGGCTGGGACATTGTGGCCAGTCTGGTTGCTTGAGTAAATTGTTATAGAGCGGGCACCAGGGATCTACGGTTGTCGTTGCAGAAGCCATGAAAATATTTGTAGAAGAGACAGATGGAAGATACATCCCATCGGTGAGAAAGTCGCTGGAGTCGAGTTGCCAAGTCAGGATCGATTACATTGCGAATTCTCTTCTGGAGTCTGTCGAGAACCCGGAGAAGAATTACAGGGGTGCTCAACCAGATATGACAACAGTATTCAATGGGTGGGCAGATTGTTGATTTGCAAATGTGCAAGATGAACTCAGGCGAGAAAGGCTTCCTGGCCTGACACAGTGACCAAACATTCCTAGCAGTAGATTTGGTTATTGATTTATAATACTAATTCCATTTGAGATTGAAAGAGAGAATGAGGCCTAGGAGGTGCAGTGTATTCCTTTATAACCATTTCTTCCTAGTCAATGCGGGAATGCTTTAGTACACTGGGGATTACAAGGAATAGAAGTGACAGAAAAAAGTGAGTATATGTTTGATGGAGGAAATGGTAAAAAATGAACGAGTTTCAAGAGAACAGAACATGGAGATTGACGTTTCATTATTTTTTTAATCGTTTCACCCCAAGCAACGCATTCCACTGCCACTATTGCGCTTGGGGCTATATAGGGGAAGGTAAATAGAAAGAGTGGTTAAATATAGGAAATATCAGAAGGGGGGTGATAGGCAGTTGGAAGGATGGGAAGAGTGTTTGAAACAATGGAAGCGAGTTATTGTGTTAGGAGGTGTCTATTGACCTTACATTTAAACTCCTGGAGATTGTAGCTGTCGGGAAAGCAGTCATGTGGAAGGGAATTCCACAGTCGGGAAGTGCAAGAAAAGAATCTGTTGGAGTAGAAGTTGCGATGGCATTTTATCGGTTTCACTGTAAAAGGGTGAGATCTAGTTACTAATCTAGTATCTCGTGCAAAGTCGAACCTATGGGGCACCAGTGATCTAACTTCAGCGGAGCAGAAGCCATGGAAGTATTTATAGAAGAGACACAGGGAGGCCACGTCGCGCCGGTGAGAGAGAGACTGCAGGCGGTCTGCCAAGTCAGTATCGATGACATTACAGACCCTCCGCTGTACCTTGTCGAGAAGCCCAAGGAGAATAGCAGGTGCACCCGACCAGATATGGCAACAGTATTCAATGCACGGGCGGATGGTAGATTTATAAATGTGCAGGATAGGTTCAGACGGAAAAAACCTCCGGGTCCTGCACGGAGAACCGACTTTCATAGCAGCGGATTTAGCAATGGATTCGATATAGTCATTCAACTTGAGGTCCGCTGAAAGTGTACGACGAAGGAGGCGTAGTGTTTTACTCTCTGGGAGGCAAGCCTGGTCCATGCTCATGGGACGTAGGTGCGGTTGTCTATGATGGTTAATTGATAGTAGTTTCGTTTTAGAAGCATTAAAATTTACGAGCCATTTCTTACCCCAGTCCACTACGGATTGGAGGTCCTTTCCAAGCTCGGCTGCAAGGTTAGCTTTGTCACCCACGCCAGATTTTTGATAGAGGCGAGAGTAAACTGTGGTGTCATCGCGTACATACCTACTTGGGATATTATGGTATCGGGGAGATCATTAATGTAGATCAGAAAGAGAGTAGGACCTAGGATAGTGCCTTGAGGGACACCCGCGTTCGTATGGTAGCTCTGGGAGGCATGTCCGTTTAATACCACTTTCAATGTGCGGTTAGATAGGAATGACTGGATTAGTTCAAACAATTGTCCAAATATACCATAGCTCCGCAGTTTGCATCGAAGGCTAGCATGCCAGACTCTGTCGAACGATTTAGCGATATCCAAGGCGACGGTTCGGGCTTCGCCATTCCTGTCGAGTGCCTGGTATTTATACTCGCCGATGGTCGTTAGCATATCGGCAGTAGACCTGGTGAAGCGGAAATCATACTGCTTGTCCGAGAGGAGCCTGTGTTCTGTGAGGTGCTGAACGAGCTCAGAATAGTTATCAGGAAAGCAAATAAACAGAAAGAATTTCTACGATATAAAAATGGGACCGAAATTCTAATCTAGTTGCACTTTTACGGCCATATCATGTTGAATACACCGGTTCTCGCTCGATCACCGAAGTTAAGCCACGTTGAGCTTGGTCAGTACTTAGATGGGTGACCACTTGGGAATACCGGATGCTGTAAGCGTTTAGTGCGTTGTGGTGCAGTGGATATCGACCCGGAAATGGAAATCGATGAGCCGAGTTCGAATTCCAGTTGAATACCCTGCATTCACTTAAACACTGGTACTCTTGGGAAAGATATTAATCCGTCTCATTCTTCCAGTTATGGGTTAAATAACAGGGTAGGATTGGGGGATCCTGCCCTTAAGTAATAAATCCCAATGAATCTTGATACTCGAAAAGAAAAGAAAGTATTACAAGACAAAAAAACTTATATAAAAACAACAATAATTTGTTGAATGGAAAAGGTATTACCAGCAATAAATAAATAAAAAAAATTAGTTGGCAATAAATGACCCGCCGAGGTGTTGATATGCCATAAAACAAAAACAACCAACCAAACATTCATGCATTCGCAATACTTTGGGAAAAAAGCTCGTCAGAGTAACTGCTATGAATATATTTGTAAAAAGATGATAGATGGAAGCCATATTTCGGCGATAGGATTGTAATCTTATAACAAAATAGGGTACAGAAAAGAAAACTGACAAAGGAACTCACAGATCTAAGAAAATGATAATTAATACTCTAGGTTACTTTATCTTATCTTTCCTCAACGATGTAAATTTTTCACAATTTATATCTTGCGAGAAAAAAATAGATATCTATTGATATGCGCAAGTCGGTTGCTTGATATACGCAAAGAAATAACGGGACTTGGATATCTGACGCAGCACATTTAGCAAAACAACCTTTGACTACAATTACTATTAATCTTCTTATTGTGTCTATCGTTTTCTTGACTTCGACTAAGCCGACGTTAACAAAATAATTTTTCAAGGATATTTGTTTGCCAAGAAATGACATGTGGTAACTGATTCTCCATCTAAAAGAAAGGCATGCTTTAAATCTGGTTTGTCAAACCATTTTACTGTTTTTTTTCTTTTTGTCTTTTTTGTTATTTTTTTTTTGTGGTATCCGAAAGAAAGACACCGAAGCGAATGTCGATAATAGCACTGCCTTCTTCCTCGTTACCATTTATTCTAAACAGCAACAAACGCACACACAACTCAATATCTGTAGGAAGGATCATCAATTTAATATTGATACTAGCGCTAACTTATCAGTAACGTCATTGTGTGCATATCACAATTTCAGTCAATTAAGTGTCGTACGTGACACACGCTTGGGCGATCATGTCTCGAAAGAAACATGACTGACTGGGCAAAAAGTTTTTCCGTATTAGGTTACCATTTTTTCTGCGGGAGATTAGTTGCCAACCAAGAATATAGAACTCAATCCACGCTGATATTTAACCCATAGCTCTAAGAGCTAAGAAGAGACGGATTTATAACTTTTTCCAAGGTTATTTGTGCGTAAATGAATGCAACGAATTTAACTGGAATTCGAACTCGGCTCTCTGATTTCCCGCTCCGAACTGATATTCACTGCACGGCAACGCTTATCCCAACATTCATTTAAGAGCTGGGTGTGATACATGTTTGGGTGATCATGTCTCGAAAAAAACCATGGCTGACTGGGAAAAAGAGTTTCTTGTAGTAGAAATTAGTTGTCAACCATGGTTATAGAACACAATATAACCTGCTATTTAAACCATACCTTGAGTGAGAAAATCAGATTTATAACTTTCTAAGGGTATTTGCACAGAAATGAATGCAACGAATTTAACTAGAATTCGAAATCGGCTCCCCGATTTCTCGTTCCTAGCCGATATCCACTGCACCACAACGCACACAATATCTCTGTCAGAGTTTAAAATCTTCCCCCAGATGTATTAAGAAGAAAAAAGCTAAATAATTTCACGGCACCTCATGACAGAAATACAGCCATTTAAAGTTGAAGACATATTTAAATATATCCAAACACATAATTTATTCTAACAGAAAACTGATGCACAGTATGAACTTTGTCTGTCAATACATTTCGCAATTAGCAACAGTCCTTCAACGATTAACTGAATTGCTAGAAAAATGACACGGAGCCTTGACTTTCCTTATTAGAATTGTTCGTTATATGGAACCCTTTCTTCTTGATTCGGATATTGTTTTTAGTCTCCATGTCACTATTTTCTTATAATTGTTCTGTTTCGTGAACAGCATTCATCAAAACATTCTTTTACGACCCATTTTGTTAAATCTAAAATAGTCAATTTAGTTTTCGTATTTCGTCTTTTGGCTTGTTTTCTACATCACGATTTACGATTTCTCAAAAGCAGAAAATCTTTTCACATTGAAGTTGAACTAATTAAAGACTTCAATCAATTCATCTGTCACGGATGTGGCTTTTTTATGGAATGATATTGGTCGTATGAGGCCAATGTTTTCTTTTCATCTATTATTTTCAAAATGTCTTTTTATAAATATACGTGTCTGGTGAAAGACGATAAACATGTTTTTACTTTCTAAAAAATTAAAGACTAAAAAATATTTTTATTACATCATCTCTTTCTTTCATCTTTGTTCGTTGCATAAAATTAAAGGCGGGATGAATTGTTTTTCCTGCAATTTCATTTTGTACATTTATATTTTAGATTTTTACACAAAAGACCTTACACATACATAAATATTATTTTCCTTTGCTGTCACTAGAGCTTCTTTTAGTGCGTCCAATTTTGAGCTTCCGTATTCAGTTGGTCCTCCTATTCCTTTTTCACGCTGTCCTTGTTAATTTCCTGCAGGTTTGGGTCGTTCACGGATCTGTTCTACTGCCGTGTGGAGCTGCGTTAGGTTTCTTTAGTCCCCGTAGGCTCATCCTTAGTTCGCGTATTACTGGCAGTTAGCCGCTACCGACCTCAGCACTTGGATAGGTTTTACAGTAAGGGACTGCGTTCCTGAATCTCTTGTTGATAGTTATGTAATCAATTTGGTCCTTAATTTCTCCTCCTGGAGTTCGCCACGTCCATAGTTGTCATAAGTACACTTGGAGCCAGGTGTTGGTTATTATCTGGTCATTGGCTTTGCACCATTTGACGCATTTCTCACACAGTCATTGCGATGCCCTATTTCGAAATTGCTGACCGTATCACGTTCTCTCCTTGGCCAACATGATAATTTTGATTTCTTGTGATTGCAATGTATCTTGGCGTTGTCTAGAATGGAGTAGAAGGACTCGATGTCTTCTAATCTTTGTGTTGTCGGTGCATATATATATATATATATATATATATATATATATATACACAAAAAAACTAAACATAAAAGTGAGCCAAAACGTCGACCGCGGTTTCACTCTACGGATCGTCAGTTTATTGTATTTTTGCTCTAATTTCGTACTTTCGTGCTTTCGTATTGAGCTCTCTACTGTTAAATTTTTCGTCTTGGGTTTTTTTTCTTTCAAACAAGCTCTTGACTCATTGTTATTGGGCTTTGTTTCTTTTTTTTCTTCCCCCTTTAACCCACCTGGTAGTCCTCGTTGGGTTGTTGACGACTTACGTTACGGATTTGTTAGTGTTAGTATTTTCTGACTTTGGTTTTTCTTAGTGCTACTGTATTGTTGGTACGTATAGTAATATATATATATATATATATATATATATATATATATGTCTTGAAGGAGACATGTTTTCCCAGTTAGATATGTCTCTTTCGAAACATGGTCACCCAAGCGTCTATCACGTATAGCACTTAAATTACTGACTGAATGTTGGTGTTAAGAAAATAATACTCGATGTAGCATAACAATGCTATAAATTATATTCCAATAACCATACGTTTTTTCTTCTTTAAATACTTAACTTTGAGTAATATTAAAAAAAATTAAGTTATGCAATGACTCTATCTACGCAAAACTTGAAGATTGCGTTTTGTATGTAAGTCCTATTTCTGATACCGGTGATGAAAAACATGTATTTGTTAATATATATTATTCATTCACATACAAGCCCGTTTCGCTGTATCACAGATCATCAGAGTGGCTAGACATATCCACTTGCTTCTGGCCGGGATCGAAGCTCGACCGATTTGGTGTCTGTCGGAGTCTCTACTCCCTAAGCCATCGGCGCATGGCATCAGAGAAGGGAAATTTTAACGTCTTTTATATAAGCAGTGTATACAGACGCCAGTCACCGAGAGAACTCAATTCATTTCTGAAGAGTCACGCATTATAGCCGAAGTGGGAACGGTTTTTAAAATTTTCTTTTCCAGAGAGCTCAATCGTAATGAGAGCATAATATAGTCATATATATATATATAGTCATCCGCAGACAGATTGGTTTCGCTGTATCACAGCTCATCAGTAGGGTTAGACTCCGATTGCTTTTAATCCAGGATTGAAACCCGACATTTGATTGTACTTTTAGTTTAGTATCATTTCGATTAAATCTCCGCTGGATGTTTACGATCAGCTCTTGTTCAAACACCGGTTCCCACGCAATTAATGAAGTTAAGCAACGTTGAACCTAGTCAGTAACAAGTTGGGTGACGCGTGTTTCTTCCAGTTTTCTCTTCATTTGTTAGGAAGTGTACATTGTTCAATGCCATATTAGAGAAATGCCATTATTTTAATGTTTCTATTTAAGTTTTTTTTTTAATTTAATACTTTTATTTTAAATTTCTTTGCTTTTTGTTAAAACAGTTCACTGTCTGTTTTCGGACATCACTTGTTCTATGACTATGATTTTTTTTTTTAATTAGATTGAATTCCTGTGGAAAACTAGTATTTTTTCACTATTATTTCTTTCAGCTAATATTTTGTTCTTTTTTTTCCCAAAACATTGAATCAGTTTTTGGACATTTCTTGTATTATTATGGTTATTAATAATTTATTATTATTATTATTATTATTATTATTATTATTATTATTATTATTATTATAAAATTAACTCTTGCACATTTTTAATTTTAATTAGTCTTTCGCTCAGTTTCACTTTAGTTATTTTCATTGTAACCAACACAACTGTCAATTTTCAAAAATTTTCTAGTAATATCATTTTGAATTGTTTACAAGTTAGCTGACATATTGTCAAATATTAATTTTTAACCAGCATCTCTTTCATATTAATTCAATAACTTGTCAGTGATGCGGCACACAATACAAATCTACGCCCATTTCTAGTAATACTTGACTTTTTTAATTAGATGTCAAATTGTTAGTCATTAATTATTTGCTTTAAGAATTATTTAATTTTAATTCCAGTTGTTTTTCATTATCAAATTCATTTATTTGCTGTTATTAGCAAACAGGCATTAGGTTGATTCATGAACAATACCACTCTCTTTCTATCAAGTTTATTCTTGAAATAATAAAGAATAATTATATTTTATTTAATTATATATCCATAATTATTTGCGGTAAATTGTTGCCAGATATAAGGTAGCTCTTCCAGATTTTTTTATTAAGATCCTTCAAGATCTGCTGTTAAAACATATTGGAAGGACGCTTGACCATAGAAATGTGGCTCTACAGAACGATGCTGGGGATGATACAGAATAAAGAGATATGTAACGTTGAGGTTTTAGAGACAATTAAAACAAACGGTAAACTTATATATAGCACCAGAATGAGGCAGTTGAAAATTCTGAAAAAAAAAGAATGAATAAATGAAAAAAGAGGGTTTAGAAAATTTCATACTCACAAGGAGGATAGAGTGAAAGAAGGACAGATGAAAGCCGGGCATAACTTCTCCAAAGGAGAATCAGAAATGTGATAGGTGCTGACTTTGCGGCTCGACCACAGCCACTTTCCCACCAATGAGAATTGGCTTCTCTGTGTCTGTTCTATAAATACTTCCATGGCTTCTGTTCCAACGTTATTCGTGCAACCAGACTGGCATCTGGTTCTCAACCATTCACAGTTAGATCAACCAAATGCAGACGACAATACTACTCCCTCAGTTTCTTTTCTCGCACTTCCCGCCTATGGAACTCACTTCCTTATTCTTGCTTTTCTGACGGAACCTACAACCTCTAGGAATTTAAATGCAAGGTCAATACTCATCTCTTAACTACTTGACCCTAGTTCTTTCCACACCACCCTGTATATCCTTTCCTTTCTCTCCACCTTTGCAACTGTCATCACACCTGTATTCCCATCCTCCTCTTGCTCCTTTCTAACTGGTTCGTCCTTCTCTTCAGTCTCTTAATCTTTTACTCTTATGTAGTCCCCTGCACATTAGTGGCGTTACCACCTTGCTCGGGGTGATATGATTAAAAAAAAAAAGAGTTTTAGTAAATGGATGACAGAACAGGATTTGCGAGAAATAAATAAAGACTATTAAGAGCTACAAAGAACAAGATGTGATAGACCATGATTGCCTACGGTCTGAAGGGACACGTCATATGAAATAATAATAATAATTAGTTCAAGCAAGGTTATGTGAATATGGTGGTTAGAGTAGAACAGAGAAATCGAGTTACATATTTGTCCCCGTAGGTGCCTTCGAGTTGTCATAGAGGATTTTCTTCTTTTATCTGCCGTATTCCCTTCAGGACGTAGGCGATCATGGCCCTCTACATCATCCTGTTCCTTGTTCCTCTTAATGTATTTTGTCTCGTTATTTCTCTCAAACTCTGCTTTACTATCCATTTCCATGAGCTCATCAAATATATCACACGCCGTTTTCCACTTTCCCTCTCTACCGCTATCCGCCCAATGAGTATCAGATTCTCCAAGTCCTCTTTCCTCACTTTTCTTTCATAATGTTAAGTTTTTGTTTCTATTCTCTCCAAAAACTCGTCGTTACTTACATGTTCGAATCATACAATCCTCAGCTTCCTACTGTAGATTCACATTGTTTTTGCTTCGAGTTCCTCCTTCATCTTTGAGGAGATTGTCCACATTCGCAACTATATAAGAGAACATACATCATGTAGCCGTTCAATGCACTTTATCTTGTTTCCAACGAATTACTCCTGCCTGTTAATACTCTTATTAGCTTTTGGAATGCGGCCTGGCTATCACAGTGTGTCTTCGGATATCAGTGTCGCACTTTCTGTTCACAGTTAAGACAATTCCCAGATATTTAAACTTCTTTGATTCACGTGTCGATGCCGTTTGATAGCTAAGTTTGCATGTAGCGTTTCATTGCGTTGTAAAAAGGAAAATATTCCGACGAGCCTACTGCACGAAGAGTATTAACTTTCTTCTTTGGAGCTCATCTTCATGTGTTTTTGTTTTTTTCAACAGTCCATTTTCGGAAGTCCATCCGGTAATTTCCGTTATGCCGAAAAGTCATGGCTAACATCATTTTTGTCCTACTTGGGCCGAAGTGGGGAAGTATATTATACTAGCAGTATATCCCGGCGTTGCTCGGGTGAAATGAAAGCATTAAAACTAATCCATGGTCCTGGAGCTCAGACTCAGCCTAAAGAATAATTGAAATAATAAAATAATTGCGACAATTTACCAATCGCACCTTATACATATATATATATATATATATATATATATATATATATATATATATATACTAGCAGTATAGCCCGGCGTTGCTAGGGTGAAATGAAAGCTTTAAAACTAATCCATGGTTCTGGAGCTCAGACTCTTTGGACGTTGGCACGAAAGACTAAAAAGCAATAGTTGTTTCCAGTTAAAGCGAAACCGCAAACAACTGAGCTGAATTTTGAAGGCTAAATAAGTCCTCTGAGCGAATGGTATCATGTCTGAGACTAAGAACTACAATTATATCTACTTGGAGCCAAACTCGAAGCAAAAACTAAAATAAAATGGCTGAAAGAAATACAGAAATACAGGCAGATAAACAGACACACACACAAACATCTTGCCTTTTATACATATATATATATATATACATATATATTGCCGATATTCTGCACTATTGTAAGAACTGCAACCGTGAAACTTCTGAATATTGTTTCTCTTGTCTTTGTCTATGAGTGTATCAACTTTGATTAAAATTGAACCACTCCTTCTACAACCCGATTTCTTCGATTATCGATTTTCGATATTTATCGAGGGTACATCGATACAAAACGTAGCTAAGTACACTCGCAGACGCTTGCAGTAAAAATGTGTAAATCTTCAAGAAAACCGGTTTAGCCGTTTCGGAATCTATAGATAACGGGGACACACACACAGACACACAGACAAACTTCCATTCATAAATATGTTTAGAATTATTCTGTTATCTATAAATTGTGTAGTTGCGGATGCGACAACATAAGTAGAATATCTCAGCGTTTGGATGTTAGACTTAAGCAGCATTTATCCCTCAGAATTTTGAATCCGTCCGCAAATAGTGAGCAACTAGTAAATACTTCTGGGTCTTCTATAGCTCAACATGGAACAGAGAATGTTTGGCTGGATTCAGTTGCGATTGTTTTACAAACTTATCTAAGTCGAGCTCCATATAGTTTTGAGTCCATTTACATCAAATTTCGCAAGCCTACTCTCTGCAAACAGAAAGAATGCTTTTAGGGTTTGAATGTGACTGAACTCTAACTCTTTTCATCATTAATGTTTTTCTTCTACGCTTTCATTGGATTTTTTAAATTTTTATTTTAAAATAAATTTCCCTGAAAATTAAAACCTGAAGACATCTGGGACGAAACTGGTTGTTGTTTGTGTTCTAAGTATGTCATTAAATTTCCGCATATTTCTTGCCATAATATATATATATATATATATATATATATATATATATATATATATATTGTTATCCGCAGACAGATCTGTTTCGCCGTATCACAGCTCAGAAGTAGGGTTAGACTCCGATTGCTTTTTTACCCAGGATTGAAACCCGACCGAAATGACGTCAGTCGGCGACTCTACCCCTGGGCTATATATATATATATTATTATTATTAATTTTATTATTATTATTGTTGTTGTTGTTGTTGTTGTTGTTGTTGTTGTTGTTGTTGTTGTTTTTGTTTTTGTTATTAATAATTATTACTTTAGAATATGTACAAACTACAAACTACTAAAAAATTGTACATTTTGTTTCAACATTGAAAAAACAATGTCTTATCAGGTATTAAATTCCTGACAAGACGTGGATCTTTTAAGGACGAAAGAAAATGTACATTTTTGTAGTAGTTTTTAGTTTGCACATGTTCTGAAGTAATAATTAAGAATAAATAAACATTGCTTTATTTTAACATTGGGCACTATTTTAAATTAATGTTTTGAACATTGCAATTATTTTCTTTCTTCTTATTCATATATATATATATATATATATATATATATATATATATATATATATATGTATAATTACGCGAATATATATATATATATATATATATATATATATATACCTATATATATATGTATAATTACGCGAATATATATATATATATATATATATATATATATAATTACATGAATTAATAAACATACATATGAGTGTACACAAGGGTATAATATTATTATTTAGGTGTCAATAAAATGTGGTATGAACAAAGCTATTGTATATATATATATATATATATACTAATATATTATGCTCTCATTACGATTGAGCTCTCTAGAGAAGAAATTTTAAAACAGTTTCCACTTCTGCTATACATGCATTACTCTGCACTAATGAATTGATTTTTTTCGGTGACTGGCGTGTGTATACACTGCTTATATCACCATCATCATTTATCCATCACACCCAGATAACTTTTTGTTGCTGTTTCTGTAACAAACTTTTTTTACGGGGCAAGGTTGTTAGCCCTGCCCCTAAACCTGGAGGACCGATGGACGTTTCTTGGTCCTTATGTTTACAGCACCTGGTATTCCCAAATGGTCACCCATTTAAGTACTGACCTGGCTCACTGTAGGGTACGTATGGAATGGAATAATATTCCGTATCCAAAGAAACACTATTCTTAAAAAAGGTGCTCTTTCTCTTCCTCGTTTAATGTATGAATATCTTTCTCAATCTAATAAATTTTAAAACTGAATTTTGTTAAAAAATTTTGCAATAATAATAAAGTAGATTTAATAGTCAATTAATTATGCTGATCTCAATTTAATAAAATATTTATAATGCCCCCCCAAATTATTTTTATGTCTGCTCACATATTCTCAAAATTAGGAGTTGATTAATTTTGATTGGTCAATATTGTACATACAACAATGCTTCCTTGATTAAAGAGGTTTTGCTTGTTTTTAACCATTTAAAACACTTCAACTTGAAATAAAGCCCATCACTTGATAAGACACAAGAAATATCGAAACAAAATAGCTAACTTTGTAGTGATATTAGAACATATTCATGTTATAATTTCTGTATATATATATATATATATAATAGATTTGAAATAAAGTTCATGTAGCCTTAGTATATTTGCATTTTTATCTTGTTATTAAAAAGCACAAACTATCAGATTTAACTCCCATGGACTTTAAGTGAACTTAAACTTAAATCTTTTAAACTTTCAGTTTGAACAATGTACCTGGTTATTTCATTACGCAGGAAACTCCGAGTCGTGGCATCCCTGTAGGACAGTATGTATAGTTATTAATAGATAGTGTAATGAGAATGCATTTATATATAAGAAATAATATTTATAATGTCTAAAAAGGTTAAAAGTTATAGTAAGGGATTCTGCTGAGTCCTACTGTCTATTACAAAAAAAGTTTTAATTCATGAAGTAGTTGCAGAAATAGGGAAATTAGAAATAGAACGTTTGGAAGATCCTAGAATATTCAAGAAAAATGTAGAGAATTGGAGATGATTCTAGAAATATTTACATTAGGTGTTAGCCTCTATAAAAATAGGTTTTGGGAAGAAAGAAGTCAGTTGTAAAAAAGATTTGCTAACATTATCTACTCCGGTGTGACTTGGGATATTATAGCCAGCCGAAGAATCTCTACGAAAAGTTGCCGATTAACAAAAAACCAAAAAGAGAACCCCATGGAATAAATTCAGTAAATAGAATTTTTGACTCTTTCATTGACCAAACTAACAATTATTCTTTATATACACATTTGAGGATTTCTAACAAGTATAGCACTTAAACTACTTCGCTAGATTAACTGGGTAAAGATACTTGACTCCCTCACCTTCCTTCTCCCTCGTAACACTTGCTAGTAGTAAACTCATTTTTTTATTTGAATGCTAATATTTGAATTTTGTGTTATCGTAAATTAATTATTTGTATGTGATTTAGCTCTGTGATTTTTTAAATCATTTTACCCCAAGCAAGGCATTCCACTGCTACTATTGCGCAAGGGGTTACATAGGGGAAGGTGATGAGAAAGAGTGGTTAAATATAGGAAATGTCAGAAGGGTAAGGATACCGAGGATGGGGGTTGGGTAGGTGGGAAGAGTGTTTGAGTGAATGAAAGCGAATGAGTGTGTTAGAAGGTATCTATTGACCTCACATTTAAACTCCTGGAGATTGAAGCTGTCGGGGAAACAAGCATGTGGAAGGGAATTCCACGGGCGGTAAGTGCGAGACAACTTATAACAGGTAACAATAAATAGATAGATAGAACTCAAACTCAATTCTTTGGTTACTTATTACCAGATGCTATTCTTATACCACCAGCACATCTAGTTATTATGGGAAGACAACTCTGCAGAAGCGGCAAATGCATCGCTTGAAATTATAACGATAATCAGCGGGTTTTTTTTCGTTCAGTATCAGTTACATTAATATCGATCTATATTTACACAGTTTAATAATATTCTAGAAGTATTCCAAATAAAAACGAGCAATTCGATAAGCATGTGAAGAATAAAAAAGAAAAAGACAATATTTTTTGCTCTTGGGAAACCGTTAGAAAAGTGTAGGCTTTGTGAAAAGAATAATCAATCACCTCAGATTAATTTCAAATCCGTTAAGTCTCTAATAATCCGATTATGTCTTACCTAACGCGATTGGAGAAAAGCCAGCCAATCAATTTTCAGTATTTTCTTAAAAAAATAGAAGAAGAAAAAGCAAACAAATAAACAAATTCTTGAACCTTCATTGTCAGAGTTTATGCGAGCGTTCTCTTGGAATAATGAAGCAAGAAGCGGAACAAACCGATTAGAACGACTTTAGATGTCAATGATTTTTTTTCTTTTTACAATTAAATATATTTTTTCAATTGTAAATTTAAAATGACAATCATTCGCGATTGGCACACAGCAAAGATATGTTGTTTAGCAAGAATGTCTGCATAATATTCTTCTTTTATATGCCGTGTCCCTTCATGACGTAGGTCCTCTACATCTTTGTTTCTCGTAGCTCTTAATGTACTTTCTCTTGTTATTTCTCCCAAACCCTGCTCTGCCATCCATTTGCTTAAGCCTATCAAGTACGTCACACACTGTTTTACTCTATTCATTTTTCCTGTTATAGGTCCTGTGAGCATCAGATTTTCCAAGCCGTCCTTACTCTCAGAAATTTCAACTGTCTCTTACTCATGTCTATATTTTCTCTTTGTATATTTACTCTCATATGTATTTCATCTGAAAAAAAATTCTTCGAAAATACAAAAGGGCGTACTTAACAATCTAATATCTTTCAGTTGACTTAATGAATAGTTCTGTAAGCGTTTTATAATTTTCTAGTAACAAACAACAATTTGTTTTTGATGATACATATTTTATTTCAAATGAATTCATTTCGTTTCTTTCCTTGACAGTGGAACGCGTAGGCTAAAACTAAATACAGTTTAATACTTACCTCTTTCATTTAGTCACACACACACACACACACACACACACACACACACACATATATATATATATATATATATTGTTAGCTCACAGGTAGCACTATCTATATAGTCTATATAATAATCTATATTTTTGGATTGCTCAGTCATTGCAAAAATTAAAAAAAATTTAATTATGTAATGAACAGTCTCAATTCTGCAGATATACAGTGACACGCATAATTATTGGATACATATTATTTTCTGTTATAACTCTAGTTTATGTTGGCCATTTTGTCTGATATTTGGTAAGTAATATCTCGTCAAGTTGTTTTAGTTGGTTGTGGAAGGAAAATTAAAAACTCAATCCATTTTTTATGAAAGTTCAAAATTACCCTATGCAAATGTATTGGATACATCAATTTAATATTTTGTTGCGTAGCCTCTGTTTTGCTTCACTGCTTCCAGTCGATTTCTATAGTTGGCCACAAGTTTTCCACACTGATCCACCGTTACTTCACCTCATTCTTCCTTGTATAATTCTGCTAATTGCTTGATATTTTGTGGATTCCGCTTATGAACTTTAACCTTCAAAGTATTTCACAAATTCTCAATTGGATTTAAGTCAGGAGATAGATTGGCCAATTTAGTGTACCAATACAATTATTTTCAAACCATTCCTTTGTAAGTTTTGCGGTATGTTTGGGATCATTGTCGTGTTGAAGTACGAAATTCCGACCATGTCCTAAAGAAGTTGCAGATTTTTGACTGTTCTTCTCTAGAATCTCCCGGAACATGCTACCATTCATTCTATCTTGGATAACTTGTAACTCACCAGTGCCCTTGGATGAAAAGCAGCCCCATATCATAATGGAACCACCCCGAAATTTAACTGTGGGGATGGTATTGTGCTTGTTGAAGGCGGTACCATTTTTTCTCCAAACACTTTTTGCTGTGTTTCTTCTGAATAGTTCAACTCACGTTTCATCCGACCAGATTAGCTTTTCCCAACACTGCATACATTTTTTCATAAGTTTCGACAAACTAATCGGTCTTTGACATGTTTGGTTTTCAGTAAAGGCACTTGGTGATTTTAAATAAAAGCCTGTACGATATAGAGCACTGCTAATGGTATCCTTACTTACATTAATTCCAGCACCCTCAAGATCAGTTTTAATTTCAGAGTAATGAAGGTTTTTTTTTTTTTTTTTTGCACATTTCTGCTGATCAACCTTGAAGTCCTCTCATTAATTTTTCTCGGGATTCCATTTCTTGGAAGGTTTACTGTACTGTCGCCATACTTCTTATACTTTCTGATGATATTTCCTACTGTACTTAGTGCTAGATTCATTTCTTTGCTAATTGTTTGGTAACCTTGTCCTTCTTTGTGACATTCAATGATTCTACCTCGCATATCTCTGGATAATTCTGTAGTTTTTGACATTTTTAATCTTTGAATTACAGAATGCACATCAAATAGTCAGATGATTAGGAGCACTATCTTGTAAGCAATTGTGTGCTTCTCTGATTGGTCAGAGATAACATTCCAATACTATCAAAAATTTGAATATCTAAAGTCTTTTAAAATACAGACTTTCGATTAAAAACTTTTTAAAAGTGTCATAAAAGTGTCATAGGGTAATTTTGAACTTTGATAAAATAAAACTGGATTCAACCATGTGTTTTTAATTTTCCTTCCACATACAACTAAAACAACTTTACGAGATATTACTTACCAAATATCAGGCAAAATAGCAAACATAGTGAACTAGAGTTATAACAGAAAATAACCCGTATCCAATACTTACGCTTGTCACTCTATATGGAAGGGAGTTCTATAGGCGGGAAGTATGAAAAAATGAAGTGGTAGAGCAGAAGTAGGAGTTATATTCGATTATTTTGTCAGTGGGACCTAGTTGCCAATCCAGTAGTACCCAACCAGATATGGCACACAGTATTAAATACACTGAAGAATGGTAGATTTATAAATATGCATGATGGATTCTCACCTTCTGGCCCGACGCAGTAACCAAGCCTTCTTACCAGTAGATGTGGTTAATGTTTTGATGTTGTCGTTCCACTGGGGTCGGTTGAGATGGTGAAGCCAAGGAGACGCAGTGTGATGCCCTCGGGAAGACTAGGGTAGTCCATACCGATGAAAGGTAGGAAAGTTTCTCTATGTTGGTTAAGAGATGACTTCTTTGTTTTGAAACCATTAAAACAGTTGACAATTAAATACCTTGTTGTTTTATGTATGTATTTAGAATTACGGCCATATCACGTGGAATACACCGGTTATCGCTCGATCGCCGAAGTTAAGCAACGTTGAGCCTGGTCAGGACTTAGATGAGTGTCCGCTTTGGAATACCAGGTGCAGTAAGCGTTTAGTGATGGATGTGCGTTGTGATGCACTGGATATCGGCTCGGAAAGAGAAATCGGTGAGCCGAGTTCGACTTCCATTTGAATACCCTGCATTCACTTAAGCACTGGTACCCTTGGGAAAGGTATTAATCCGCCCCTTCCAGTTATGGGTTAAATAACAGGGTAGGACATGGGGACCCTGCCCTTAAAAACAAATCCTAATGAATCTTGATCGCGAAAAGAAAAAGTATTACTAGACACAAAACTTATATAAAAACAACAATAAATTGTTGAAAGAAAAAGGTATTACCAGCAATAAATAAATAAAAGTTTTAGTTGGCAATAAATGACTCTGCGAGGTTGATATGCCATAAAAAAAAAATATGGAACTGTTTTATTGTTCAAACACGATCAGCTCATTTTAATATACTTGGAGATCTAAAGAACTCGTTTATAATACAACTATAATAGCCTTCTATACACGCAAAAAAGTTAAATATAATGGAAACATTATTAATAAAAAAATAAAAAAAATAAAAAATGACTCAATAATAACAACTATAATGTGCTGACAATGAAACATTTCCATTACGCTACCTACAAGCATAAAATAATATACACGTACACACTCACACACACGTCCCATACTCTAACATACTATACACCGGAGCACATACACACGCTTACACACACACACACACACACACACACGCATGTATATTTACACACCCACACCCACACTCCAACACACTATACATCGGAACACTTACACATACACATATATATCTATATGCACACACACAAGCGCACATGATACAAGGAAAATGTAGGAACATATATGCTTTTATAAAATGATGACGGGGGAAAATACAAGAAGTATACGTTCATAAATACACACACATAGCACACACACATAGCGCGCACACACACACACACACACACGAGATCACACGAGAACGAATACCGGACAAGGTAAAAAACCGTAGCAATAAACACGCTTCAGATTAAAGCAGATAGACATAAGGTCATAAAACGGCACCTACCACCATTCTGAAGGAGATGCAAAAATGCTAAGCCCTGCTCACATGTTAAACCATAAAATAAAGCAGACAGATATATCATCAAATCGTAAAACAACGCCTGCTATCACTTTAAAATGAGGCGAAAAAGTCATATCTTTCTACCGCGCACATTATATAAACCATAAACACACACACATACATGAACTAACCTAATTACAGGTACACACACACACACATACTCACTCTAATTAACGACAGCTGTAACAGCGAAAGAGGACCATTTGTTTAAATGTACGGTCCAGTAGCGTACAACTTGAAACCAAGCTCTCCTATCATTCTGAAGATGAGATTCTGATCTCAAAATATTAATGAATCATAAATAAGTAATACCCAACGCAGTCCTTACCTTCTTTCTTATCTTAGATGCATTGTGATAGCCTTTTAATACCTACCTATACACCATAAAACAATTCATCATATTCAGTTAAAATTAAAAACAAAATTATCCCTAATAATGATTAATATTTTAACGATTTCTACATTATTTACTTCCAGTAAAAAAAGAAAATTATAAGAAAACAAGAAAGATTAAATAAAACCTCTTGAACTCAGTACATATCAGTCATTTTTAATGAAACTTGAATAAAAGAAGGACTGCTTCCCAAATCCAGAATTATATATATATATATATATATATATATATATGTGTGTGTGTGTGTGTGTGTGTGTGTGTGTGTGTGTGTGTGTAGGATATATCTTTATTCAAACATGTTTGGTTAAATAATTTACACATATTACGTCTATTTATTTTTATTTTAATTCTCTCATATTCATGGATTACTTGTTTGCGTGTCGTTATTAAAAACATCAGGCACGGAGATATCATTTTCCTCATTCTTCTTATTTTCGCAATGACATTCAGTCACATCCAAGATAGTGTTCAGTGGTGAATTGCTAAGACAAAATTTAATGTAATAGACAGTTATAATTTTTTATTTGCGCAGAACACGCTCTTAAATCAAAATTTAAAAGTTATGTAAGGGAGGTAGCAAATTAAATATGTAGAATTAAAAGATACAATTTACATGTTTTAAAACATTCTGATATCATTGAAATTTGAAAAAATATAATGTAGATAATTTAATATATGATTTAAGATTACGAGTTCTTCTAAAAAGCATAAGTTTTTTTGCATTATAAAATTTGGGTGGACATGAAGCTTACTACCACCACCTTTAATTTCGTTGTTTTTATTCTTATTTATTTATTTTTTTTGCTTTTTTTCAGCGCAGTCCTATCGAATGTTACTTAAACTTTCTGATTATCAAAAAGTTTTTTTGAAAAATTACAATATTTAAACAAATTTCGTGAGGGTTCAGTTTCTCATACAACGTTAAAGTAAATCGATCCTCCATTTTCAAACCACTCGCGTTGAGGTCGCTTTGTTTATGTTAATTTCGTTGTTTTTCTTTTTCTTTTTTTTAAAATTTTTTTCAGCGCAATTCTATCGATTGTTATTTAAACTTTCTGATTATAAAAAAAAATTGGAAAATTACAGTATTTAAACAAATTTGGTGGGGTCAGTTTCTCATACAACGTTAAAGTAAATCGATCCTCCATTTTCAAACCATTATAAGGTTGTATGAGAAACTTTCACCCCACTAAAATTGTTTAAATATTGAAATTTTTGCTTTTTTTTTTTTGTCATTCGTAAAGTTTAAGGTGTAAAAGATAATATTATACTGAAAAAAAAGTCCCCAAAATTTGATAATGAACGAATTTACAGGTGGCGGTAATGTCGTGTCGGCTACTGGTTTCAAAATGGAGGCTCGATTATTATAACCTTGTATGAGAAACTGACACCCCCCCCCCCCCCGAAAATGTTTCAATATTAAAATATTTCAATTTTTTTTTTTTTGCCAATCGTAGAGCTAAGGGGTTAATCGATACGACTGCGCTGAAAAAAGTAAAAAAAAAAATATAAAAAACAACGAAATTAAACGTGGTGGTAGTCTGTTTCAGTTCTGCCAAGATTTGGTTTGAGAGACGATATTTCATAATTAGATTGTAGTTGTTGTTTTTTTTTAATTTTTGCTGTTTTTAATATTTGTTAAATATTACTGAAACGATACTTCTGCTTATTTGCAATTGTTCCGATGTAGAATTTAACATCAAGATCCGAAGATATACGAGCTATATAAATGATACTTTCGGATATGCAAATGATTACTAGCCATTTAATGAGCAGGTCCTATATTTTCCTATATTCTTCAGTGCATTGAATACTATGTCCCATATCTTCTACTCCATTCCCGCCTATGGAACTCCCTTCCATACACTTTACATTTAATGGGAAGTTCCTATATTTTGAGTAGTTGTAATTAGGTTTAGAAATATCAATATTATTAAGAATAGGATAACTGTTATTATTCCGGTAGACGAAGTACTATTTTTTAATCATCTCACCCCAAGCAAGGCATTGTACTGCCACTGTTGCGCAGGGGGTTACACAGGGGAAAGTGATGGGGTTAGTTAGAGAAAGGTCAGGAGGAAGGTAATAGACGGATGAGAATACCGAGGATGGGGATAGAGTAGATAAAAAAAGAGTTTGAGAGAATGCATGCGAGTTAGTGTGATAGGAGATGTCTATTGACCTTACATTTAAATTCTTGGAGATTGTAGTTGTCGGGAAAGCAAGTATATGGAAGTGAAAAGTGCGTGAAAAAGAAGCTGTTAAAGTAGAAATTGCGGTTAAATTTTATCGGTTTCACTGTAAAAGGGTGGGACATAGTTGCTAATCTCGTGGCTCGTGTAAATTCATACCTAGGGGGCACCAGTGATTTAAGTTCATTGGAGCAGAGGCCGTGAAAGTATTTATAGAAGCACAGGCAAGCCACGTCACGCCGGTGAGACAGCGGCTGCAGCCGAGCTGCCACATCGGTATAAATCACATTACAGATTCTCCGTTGGATTTTGTCAATAACGCCGAGGTGAATAGCAGGGGCACCCGACCAGATGTGGCAGCAGTATTCAATAGACGGGCGGATGGTAGATTTATATATGGGCAGGCGGGAAAAGACTTCCTGGCTCTGCACAATTTGATATCATATGATTATGTTGCGAAATATAATTATCTCTGTTCTTAACGCAAGTATAACTAACTTTAAATTGGTTTTTGTTGAAAATATTATTTAGCGTGACTAAATGGTAGAAATGTTTGTGAATACAATTTAGGAAGAACTTTTCAATGATTACGGCTGGAGGGTGGGTTTAATCATGTAATGTTACGTCTCTCTCCTTTTCTTTCTTTCTCTCTTTCTTTCTTTTTTCTCTCTTTATTTTCTGCTCAAATATAACTATTAATAATTACGAATTACATTCCAATAACTTAATCTCCATGCATTTTAATATTTTTTAGATTTAAAATTTTAATTATTTTTATCTACATGTAATTTTTCTTTATTTAAACTTTACTCATTAAAAATTAAAAATACTACCCTAACATTATAAGATTTAAGATCTAGTGACCTTAAATTCAAACAACTTAAACAGTAGATTCCTAATATGCACCTGATAATTGCGTAACGTAAGAAAATCTGAGTCATGCCACCGATGTAGAATAATGTGCATATTATTAATATATAATAGCTCCGTTTATACCACATTGAGCACTATTTAATCAACACCTGAATAATATTTTTATACGTATGTGTATTCTCATAGGTATATTTATTAATTGACGTAACCACACACACACACACACACACACACACACACACACACACACATATATATATATATATATATATATATGAGTAGCCATTAAAAATAATGTCCAAACAAATTTAAATAAATATGTCCGTTAATACCATTTCGTAACTTTCCGTACGATATATATATAGATAAATAGATATGAACAGACTTAGATAGATCGTTAGATATGAACGGACTTAGATAGTTAGATATTAACAGACTTAGATAGTTAGACATGGACAGACTTAGATATATAGTTAGATATGAACAGACCATATAGATAGTTAGATATGAACTGACTTAGATATTTAGATATGAACAGACATAATTAGCTATGAACAAACTTAAATAGATAGGTAGTTAGATATGAACAGACTTAGATAGTTAGCTATGAACGGACTTAGATGTGAATAGACTTAGATAGTTAGATATGAACAGACTTAGATAGGTAGATATGAACAGACTTAGATAGTTAAATATGAACAGACATAGATAGTCAGATATGAACAGACTTAGATAGTTAGTTACATATGAACAGACTTAGATAGTTAGATATAAACAGACTTAGATAGTCAGATATGTAAAGGCTTAGATAATTATATATGAACAGACTTAGATATATAGTAAGATATGAACAGACTAAAATAGTTAATTAGATACATTGCTTTTCTATAATTGAATATATATATATATATATATATATATATATATATATATATATATATATTGCTGTGTATTTAGGCAGCAAATTTACTTTTAGACATGTCAGATTAAAAAAATTGCAAACATTGTGTCTGCTTTTTTAAAAATCCAATCTGTTCATACTCACGGATAATATTTCGCGAATTATAATTGAAAGATGTCAGAAAGGTTGACAGATGTTATTATCATTCATTTCTCAATGTACCAAAGAACTTTCAATCTCTTTCCGAGATCATCTTCAGGGCTGTGAGAAGAAATTAAGTTGTTAGTTCAAAAATTACGTACAGAGGAAAACACTAAATACACGAACCTAATTTTACCTAACAATCCGGATGAAATCTTGTTCAAGGAGACAATAAATATTTTGTGAGGAATGTTCGAAGAAAGAGACGTTTTGTTTCATGCTCGATATAAGTGTTTAAACATTGTAAAAGAAGGGAATTAATATTTTGTGACTTATGCAAACATTGTAATTTGACACTGTGAATTGATTTAAGTAGGCGACCTTTCAGTCGATATGTTTAAATGTTTAATCTTCGTTCAGGGACTTTCAGCAGCGAAGGACAAAGATATCAGGTCAAAAATTCTGACAGTTATGTAGAAAGACCTTCAAATTACGCCACAAAAGGTGACGACTGAAGCATGAAGGTTAATGAATGTGAAAAGAGACAATACGCGGACAAAGAAAGTTCTCGGGTTCAAGCGATAAAACAACAGACATTTGCAAAATATAAGCCGAAAACATTTCAGTGTGATCCTTGGGGGGTTCCCATTTAAAACAGGACTGTTTTTTAAGGATAAGGTTTCCTTCTAGTGTGGCTATGTCGGTAAAAAAACAAAAAAAAAAACAACTATTGCTATAAACAGAAAAGAAAAATTAAATTAAATCAATACTAAACGTTGTTTTATCCAAGAACGAAATTGAAAAGGTTGAAAAAAAAAGAACACTTAAATACGAAAATAAATGGTCATACGGTGAAGTTATTGTTGGATGCTGGAAGCAACATTTCTATTGTAAATGAACAAACATGGAAGAAAATATGTTGTCCATCATTGACGAATACCAAAAAATACCTAGAAGAGTGTTTGGGAAAAGACTAATAGTGGCGAATTTAGCTGCAACTTATCTTTTAGGAAGATAACTTTCAAATCAAAAGTTTATGTTCTTCCAGGTAGGCTGAATATATTTTGTAGGGTTTGATGGGAATTATTTATAAATGCATTTTGCAACAAAATAGATGTGTCAGTAAAAGAAAAATTTGAAGAAACTGGAAAATTTATTTTTGATCTGAAAAACGAATTTCCACGCGTGTTTTTGAAGGTTTCTGATTATACAAGAAAACCGACGTCAGGTCCGAACTTAAAGACAACATAAAACCAGTACTTAAACCAAAAAGGAATGTACCATTTTCAGTTTTAGATTTTGTAAATCAAGAGCTGGAACAGTTAGAGGAAATGTGTGTAATTTCTGAAGCTGACTCCTCGAACTGGGTTGCGCCAACAGTGTGTGTAAGAACAACAACAAAAAAATCTGAGTTTGGGCAGATTTTTCAACCGGATAAACTGACTGTTTGAAAGTACACACCATTTATATTTTTTCTAAGCTGAATGGTAGCAAAGTGTTTTCAAAAGCAGATCTGTCTGACGCATATCTACAAGTGGATGAACAGTGAAAGTTATTAGCAATTAATACACACAAGGGACTCTAGAAGCTAATTTGTCTCACGTGTAGGTTAAAGCTGGCTCCATGTTTGTTTTAACAAATAATGGACACCATATCAGCTGGGCTAGAATTTGTCGTAGCTTATCTTTTAATGAGCAAAAACAACGAACATCACAAAAACCATATCAAGACAGTGTTCCAGAAGACTGATGAATATGGCTTCAAGATAAGTTCAGATAAATGCGAGTTCTTCATGAAGCAGATCAAATATTTGGGGCAAATAATCGACGAGAACGAAAGAAGTCCGGACCGAAAAAGGGCCGAAGCTATCAAAATTATGCCACTACTAAACAGAGTCATTTATCTTCAGGCGTTTTTAGGCTTTGTCGATATTACAATATCTACAGTCCCAAAATGTATGATCTTATACAACAAACTGAATGGCTTATTGAAGAAGGATGCGAAATGGATTTGATCTAAAGAATGTGAAGATGCATCCCAGAAAATAAAAAGCTGTCTGTTATTAGATTTATCGTTAACGCATTTTGACCCTAAAAAGGAAATCATTGTAGCATCTGACGCTATCAACTATAGGATCGGAGCGGTAATTCTACATAAGTTTGAAGATGGGACCACAAAGCCTGTAGCCCACGCTTTGAGAACCCTGCCTCCTGCAGAAAAAAAAAAAACGTTAAATCGTTACCTCTCCGTATTCAGGCAGTATTGCTGCTAATAAAGATTCTTAATTACTCTGATTTCTTTCCCAAAAATGTCAATACTATATATATATAGTCATCCGGAGACAGATCTGTTTCGCTGCATCACCGCTCATCAGTACGGTTAGACTCCGATTGCTTTTAACCCAGGATTGAAACCTGACCGAATTGGCGTCAGTCGGCGATTCTACCCCTAGGTCACGAGCGTCCAGTAGAAGAAGGCAGGCTTTTTAGCGCGTATAAACACGTCCAATAGCTAGAGTGCTCCAATTTATTATCGAATGAGCGGTGCGTAAATGCCGGGGTAGCTACTTTTTACAAAGTCTACCACTCCTCCAGAATGCTCAATCAGGGTGTGAGAGCGTAAATGCTATAGTTTGCAGATGACTAAATACATATATATACATATACATAGTCATCCGCAGACAGTACGGTTAGACACCGATTGCTTTTAACCCAGGATTGAAACCCGACCGAATTGGCGTCAGTCGGCGATTCTACCAATGCGCTATGGACGCTCGGTAGAAGAAGGCATACTTTTTAGCGTGTAGTGTAGTTTAATCTTATAAATTTAAGAAATAAAATAAATGTCATGATAATATTATTAGTAAGAGTAATAATATTTATTGAATATCTGCAGAATTTTGTCGAAATAGATGAGAGATGTTAAAATTCGAAATTTTATGACACTACAGTGTCCTTTCTCAACAAGAAAGAAAAATGACGTTTTATGTTTTTTGGAGGGAAATGTCTTTTGCGTGTCTTATACTACTGAAGTAATCTAGTAGTTTTAGTCTTGTTGTAGAGTTGTAGAGAGTTTTTAGATATTTGGTGGAAATTGCGTGCGTAACTTGAGTATGCCGAAATCTTCATTTATACCGAGGAAGTTTCTGTTTATTAAATATATATATATGTGCGTGTGTGTCAGTGTGTGTGCCCATGCGTGTTCGGGTGTGCGCATATAACATATTTGAATTTATAGTACATATACATAAATTCATATATAGAGAGATAGATATATTAATAAATAGATAAAGGACAGTGAGATAGATAGATAGACAGATAGATAGATAGATAGATAGATAGATAGATAGATAGATAGATAGATAGGAACAGGCTGAGATAGATCGATAAATAGATAAAAGCCAACTTAGATTATATGAACTGATTGAGATAGATAGATAGATAGATAGATAGATAGATAGATAGATAGATAGATTTGAAAAGACTAAGATAGATAGATGGAGAGATAGATATGAAGAGACTGAGAGAGATCGGTAAATCTAATCTAATCTAAACTTATTTATAAATGGAACTTTGTCTCTGTGTGTGTGTGTGTGTGTGTGTGTGTGTGTGTGTGTATCCGTTACTTGTAGACCCCGAAACGGCTGAACCAATTTTCTTGAAAATTGACACAGTTGGACTATAAACGTATGCGAGTGTTCTTAGCTAGGTTTTGTGTCGAGGTATTCCGGATAAATATCCAAAATCGATAATTGAAAAAAATCGGGTTATAGAAGAAGTGGTCCGATTTTAATCAAATTTGATACACTCATAGACAAAGACATAAGAAACGATATTCAGAAGTTTCAAGGTTGAAGTTCTTACAATAGTGCAGAAAATCAATAATATATATATATATAAAAGGCAATATGTTTGTGTGTGTGTCTGTTTATCTGCCTATATGTCTGTATTTTTTCAGCCTTTTTTTTTAGTTTTTGCTTCGGGTTTGGCTCTAAGTAGTTATAATTGTAGTTCTTAGACTCAGCCATGATACCATTTACTCAGAGGACTTATTTAGCCTTCAAAATACAGTTTACCTCGAAAAAAAATTATTTGATATCGATACCAGGAAATCAAAATTTGACCTACATCAATTCAATTACTTTTTAGTCTACGGTTTCGCTTTAAATGGAAACAACTATTGCTTTTTAGTCTTTCGTGCGAACGTCGAAATTGTCTGAGCTCCAGGACCATGGATCAGTTTTAAAGCTTTCATTACACCCGAGCAACGCTGGGCTATACTGCTAGTAAATAGATAAGAGCGAAGTTAGATTACATGAACTGATTGTGATAGATAGATAGATAGATAGATAGATAGATAGATAGATATGAACAGACTTAGATAGTTAGATATGAACAGACTTAGATATGAACAGACTTAGATAGTTAGATATGAACAGACTTAGATAGTTAGTTAGATATGAATAGACTTAGATAGTTACTTATGAACAGACTTATATAGTTAGATATGAACAGACTTAGATAGATAGTTAGATATGAACAGACTTAGATAGTTAGATATGAACAGACTGATATAGTTAGATATGAACAGACTTAGATAGTTAGATATGAACAGACTTAGATAGATAGTTAGATATGAACAGAGCATATAGATAGTTAGATATGAACAGACGTAGATAGTTAGATATGAACAGAGCATATAGATAGTTCGATATGAACAGACTTAAATAGTTAGTTAGATATGCACAGACTTAGATATGTAGTTAGATATGAATAGACTTAGATAGTTAATTATGAACAGACTTAGATAGTTAGATATGAACAGACTTAGATATGAATAAAATTAGATAGATTGGTAGTTAGATATGAACAGACTTAGATAGTTAGATATGAACAGACTTAGATAGTTAGATATGAACAGACTTAGGTAGATATGACGAGACTTAGTTAGATCTTCACAGACTTAGATAGTTAGACATGGACAGACATAGATATATAGTTAGATATGAACAGATCATATAGATAGTTAGATATGAACATACTTGAATATTTAGTCAGATATAAACAGACTCAGATAGTTAGATATGAACAGACTTAGATAGTTAGATATGAACAGACTTAATTAGATATGAACAAACTTAAATAGATAGGTAGTTAGATATGAACAGACTTAGATAGTTAGATATGAGCAGACTTAGATCGATAGTTAGATATGAACAAACTTAGATAGTCAGATATAAACAGACTTAGTTAGATTTGAACAGACTTAGATAGTCAGATATGTAAAGACTTAGATCGTTAGATATGAACAGACTATATAGATACTAAGATATGAACAGACTTAAATAGTTAGTTAGATATGAACAGACTTAGATATTTAGATATGAACAGAGTTAGATAGATAGATATGAACAGACTTAGATAGTTAGTTAGATATGAACAGACTTAGTTAGATATGAATATACTTAGATAGTTAGATATGAACAGACCATATAGATAGTTAGATATGAACAGACTTAAATAGTTAGTTAGATATGAACAGACTTAGATAGTTATATATGAACAGGCTTAGATAGATTGTTAGTTAGATATGAACAGACTTAGATAGTTAGATATGAACAGACTTAGATAGTTATTTTGATATGAACAGTCTTAGATAGTTAGATACGAACAGACTTAGTTAGATATGAACAGACTTAAATAGTTAGATATGAACAGATTAGATATTTAGATATGAACAGACTTAGTTAAATATGAACAAACTTAGATAGATAGATAGTTAGATATGAACAGACATAGATATGAACAGACTTAGTTAGATATGAACAGACTTAGATAGTTAGATATGAACAAACTTAGATATATAGTTAGATATGAACAGACTCAGATAGATAGTTGGATATGTCGATCCAGGATGTTTTTTCCACCTGAATCCATCCTGCATATATACAAGTCAACCATCCGTCCGTGCATGGAGTACTGCTGCCATTTATGGTCAGGTGCCTCTGCCGTTCTCCTCAGCGTTCTTGACAAGCTCCAAAGGAGAGTCTGTAATGTGATAGGTACTGATCTGGCGACTCGACTGCAGCCACTTCCCCATCGTCGAAATGTGGCCTCCTTTTGTCTCTTCTACAAATAGTTTCATGGCTTCTGCTCAGATGAGCTTAAGTCACTGGTGCTTCCTCAACAGGTGTTTACTCGTGCAACCAGACTGGCAACTGGGTCCCACCCATTCACAGTCAAGTTAGCCAAATGCAGACGACAATTCTACTCCTGCAGCTTCCTCTCTCGCACTTCCCGCCTGTGGAACTCACTCCCGTATTCTTGCTTTCCTGACGGCTACAACCTCCAGAAATTTAAATGCAAAGTCAATACTCATCTATTAACCACTGGCCTCTAGCTCTCTTCCCTCCCCTGTATAACCTTCCCTTTCTCCACCTATGTATCTGTCATCGCACCTGCTTTCTCAGCTTTCTATTGTTCCTTTCTAACTAGTTTGTACTCCTCACTCTTTTCTAATTAATCTTGTTACATTTATGTAACCCCCTGCACATCAGTGGCGTTTCCGCCTTGCTCGGGGTGAAATGATTAAAATAAATAAATAAATAAAATAAACAGACTTAGATAGTTAGATATGAACAGACTTACTTAGGTAGATATGAACAGACTTAGATAGTTAGTTAGATATGAACAGACTTAGATAGTTAGTTAGATATGAACACACTTAGATAGTTAGATATGAACAGACTTCGATAGTTACGTATGTACAGACTTAGATAGTTAGTTATGAACAGACTTAGATAGATAGATAGATAGATAGATAGATAGATAGATAGATAGATAGATAGATTTGAAAAGACTAAGATAGATAGGTAATGGACAGAATCAGATAGATAGATAGATAGATAGATAGATAGATAGATAGATAGATAGATAGATAGGAAATGGACAGAATCAGATAGATAGATAGATAGATAGAAAGAAAGAAAGAAAGAAAGAAAGAAAGAAAGAAAGAAAGAAAGAAAGAAAGAAATTAAGCGAGAAAGAATGAACGGACTGTGATCAGAAGAAATTGATCGTGAAAATTAAGAAAGAAAGAAGGAAAAAAGAAAGGAAGAAAGAAAGGAAGAAAGAAAGAAAGAAAGAAAGAAAGGAAAAATAATTTCTTAATATAAACAGTCTGAACATGATCCGTGGCAATCTTTGATTTTCATGTACACAGAATTTATATCGATAAACGTTCTACCGCTGTATTACGCACGCTTTTCCGATAAATATTGATAATTTTGATCAGTATAATTCTAGATAGATAGATAGATTGATAGGCAGACAAGAAACTTTATATATACAAAAATTCAGCTTTTCGCAAAATATAGTAATTTATCTTAATTTTTTTTACGGTTAATTAATCTTTTCTGTGTTATTAAACACGAAACCTATTCCGGATTGTAAGATATTTTTTCTTATTGGGAAATATTTCATTATTTTTTAATTAAAGACTTTTTTAGAATAACCATGATTTTTCAGTTACAAGTTGTACTTGTTCATTCGTAGGTTTTTTGGAGGAAATATAATGATACATTTTCCACTGTTATTTTTGTGACAGTGAATGCAATAAAAACGACTGGAATTCGAACTCAACACTCCAATGTTTAACACACTATCTATTTTCGATACTTGAATAATAATATCTATGCATATATCTTCTTTCATTTCCAATTTTATTTATATAATTTATTATATAGATTTATTCATGAAATTCGGGATATTGTTAAGTAACCTTTACATTTGAGAAGTGACATGTCCCGGAAAGAGAGATATATTTCATTCGAGGTAGCAAGCGGTTTTGGCAAAGGTAACCGGCTAGGTCAATATTGTAGGTAGACGTAATGGACGGTACTCATCGTATGCAGTATCCTGAGATGTAGGCTTAGTCAATAGACGTAGACCAATAGTCGTCGACCTCTAGATGTAGACATCTAGTCAAAGACCTGTAGACCTCTAGTAGAAGGCGTCCTTGCATTCGTCTGTATTTATGACTGCCACCAGCCAATCACATTATAGTGAGAGGTAACAAAGGTGTATGCACATTCCTTACATATTCATTGCATCAGGAAGGATATTAGAGTAATCCAGAATCTATACTGGTACTAAAATCCGGATAGAAAAGAATTCAATTATTAAACAAAAATAGAAAGAGGTGTAAGACAAGGAAGTGTCTCCTCGCCAGACTTATTCCACATATACATTAAAGGGATGCTGAAAAATTTATGAGTCCTACCAGGATTCGTTATTCATGGCCACAATCTCAACAACATAAAATATTTTGATGATACAGTTTTGATGACAGTCACAAAAATGAAAGTACAATAATTCATCAGAAGTTAGGAAAAGAAAGCAATGCAACATTTTCAAACCTAAAGTGCAAGAAGACAGAATGCATTGTTGTTAGCAAATTGAACAACTCAGCATGATAATTACATATTGGGAATAGCAAAATAAAATAAATACAAACATGTAAACATCTGGAAGTATTTTAACAAGGGACGGAAAATGTCACACAGAAATCAGGCGGTGCATTAAGAAGCCTTTCAAGAGCTACGTCAAAACACAAAACACAAGAGCTACCTCTTAACACAAAACAAATCCATCGTTAAAAATAAAAAAACAAAAAAACAAAAAAACAAAAAATAGTCATTCAGTTATGTGTCCTACATGATACACGCTTGGGTGATCATGACTGAAAAGAGACATGACTGACTGAGCAGAAGATTTTCCCGCAGTAGGTTGCCATTACTTTCTGTGGTAGACTGGTCGCCAGCCAAGACAATAGAACCGAATCTGTCCTGTTATTTTACCTATGGCTAGGCGGAATAGAGATGGATTATATTATATTATTATGTTATTAAGTAGCAATTAGTGGGGGATCAGTTTATTACGTTATAACAATAGAAAATTGATCCCTAATTTTATGCCAAGTAGAAACTTTAGAAGTATCCAACTATTATATTCAGTCAGTCAGTTAAGCGTCATACCTGATACACGCATGGGCAGAAGATTTTCCCGCAGTAGATTGCCATTACTTTCTGCGATATATTGGTTGCCGAGCAAGGCTATAAAACTCCATCTGTCCAGTTATTCAACTTATAGTTCGAAGGAGAAGTGATAAATGATATTATATTATTATATTAATAAGTAGTAATAAGTAAGAGATCAGCTTATTACTTCATGAAAATAGAAAACAGATCCCCCACATTAGATCCGACAGAAGCATTAATTGTATTCATTTCTGATTATATATTTTAAACTAATTTTAGCGAGATCATTTTATTACTTCATGGTAATAGAAAACAGATCCCTCACTTTATATTCAGTAAAAACTTTAATTATGTTTCTAGCTGTTGTATTCAGTCATCCAGTTAAGAATAGGAGGGAGAAGCGGCGGATTAATTCCTTTCCCAGGGGTATATGTGCGTAAGTGAATGGAACGGATTCAACTGGAATTTGAACTCGGCTCTCCGATTATTCATTCCTAGCCGATGTTCACTGCACAGTAATGCACATCCGGGAAAACAAAGTACTTAACTTTTATGCAATATCCGTCTTTCTATATTGAAGTAAATGCTGGACAATATCCGTCAAAGACAATGAAACGATATGAAGCCACAGAAATGTGATGACATGGTAGCGGAACTCTGGATCCTGATTGGTCATCAAATCGCAAAATTCAAAATACGTCAGAGAAATTGTTTTTTCACAGCTAAAAAAAAAATTCTGGAACCACACCACGTGACTGGATTGAATATTTAAGGATGGTCTCTAACCGGTCACGGCGGTCAGTCAGGGGAGGTGGTTTGCTGACACTAATCTAAAATGTAACCAACTTCAAATCGACCCGGAGATAAGGTCAGGTCGCACCTTGTTCTCTTTCTCTTTCTCCTTATCTATTTCAACAATTACTACTACAGCACTTTGTACGAACTTTTGATAACTTTCTCAGTGAACATTAATTTCTATAAATTGTGTTATTCCTCCTTTGAATAAATTTCTATTTTAACATTCAAAATGTATATTTGATTATTCCACTCTTCTGCACTAATTCTACATCTTCCAATCTGCCGACAACCAACCCTCTGATGAAAACCTTCTGTTGATTATAACTCTGCATAAGTCCTGTAAGCTGCAGGGAGTCCAGTTAAGTCTGACAGAAGGCCGAACAAAAAGAAACATTAACCAGATCCCTACACTTTAACATAACAGAGGTGAGAATAACATTGACCGAACATGAATTTTTAGAGAAAATTTTTAAAAAAGATACAAATTTAAAAATCAGAAAGAGACAGTTGAAATATTTATGAAACATAATGAGGAAAGACAGCTTGGAAAATTTGATACATACAGGGCAGAATGAAGGCAACAGAGACATATAAAATCAATGCATAAACTATTTAGGAAACTTTATTTTTTATATATTTATTTTTTAAGCATATCACCTCGAGCAAGGCGGTAATGCCACTGATGCGCAGGGGGCTACATAAAAGTGAAAGATTGGAAAAGTGAAAGCCGGAAACCACATCCTAAACAGGGAACCAGAGATAAACGTGGGTAGAGTGTGAACCGGGCGATAGTTTAGTCTATCTACTCCAATTGAAAAAAAAAGAAGACAGAAAATAGTGAAAAGATTGGAAAAGAGAAAGCCGGAAACCACATTGTAAACAGGGAACAAGGGATGAGCCTATTCACCTGTTCGATAAACGTGAGTGGAGTGTGAACTGGGCGAAAGGCGGTAACGCCACTGATGCGCAGGCGGCTACGTAAGAGTGAAAGATTGGAAAAGAGAAAGCCGGAAACCACATCCTAAACAGGGAACAAGGGATGAGCCTCTTCATCTGTTCAATAAACATGGATGAGTGTAAACTGGGCGATAGTTTAGTCTATCTATTCCAACTGAAAAAGAAAAAAAGAAAACAGAAAATAGTGAAAAGATTGGAAAAGAGAAAGCCTAAAACCACATCCTAAACAGGGAACAAGGGATGAGCATCTTCACCTATACAATAACAATTTTTTCCGAGATAACGAAAAGTCAAGATTTATTAACAGCGGCAAAGGACAAGAAATTTTGTAGAAACTGAACCTGAATAGACTCAGGACAAAGAAGAAGAAGAACAAGAAGAACAAGAACAAGAAGAACAAGAAGCTCAGTTATTTGACAAGATAAAAACACTCAGGGTCGTTAAGTATAGCACTTATTCTTAGGATCTGTAAATATAACTTGTTTTTAATTACTTCTAGTTGACGTGTTCTCGACTTGATAGAATACCACTGATTTTCATATCATGGAAGATCAGCGATGTTTTGGAAAATTGTGGATTCAACCTCCAAAATCTGCTACAATAATCAATGACAATTTCTGGAACCAATATGTCTGGAAATGAATTAAAATCGTTTTTTTTTAAATTTTAAATGTAAAATATTAAGATGCAAAACTGAGAGGGAAAAATTAAAATACAAAATATTCAACATAATTTGAATGTCTAGAATATAGCGTTTTAATAATCGTCGATTTAAAAATTGATTTGGGAAAACTAATCAATACGATCGATATGATAATCACAGCAGAATTTAAATACTTAGGCCTATGATTAAAATTATGGAAGCTGGTGGCGTAAACAGAGGTTTAGGAAGTAAGACTGCCTATTAAATGCAAAGTGAGTTTCTGCTACACTTCCTGCAGTTATATCTTGATCAGATGTCAAACGAAGCGACGTTTTTCTCTCTAACTTCTCTCATTACATGTAGGTATGCGTGTGCCCTCTCGTGTGTCTGAGTCCGTTTGAGACAGCAAAACACATTAAGTGTGACTACTACTACGACTACTATTTCTACCTCTACTACCGTTTTACTACTACTACTATTAATAATAATAATAATAATAATAATAATAATGAACACTCTCGTCGTCTTCGACGTATAAAAGTGCAGTAGCTCAGATCTTAGAACGCAATAGTCACCCTCTCTCCACATATGATTTAATTATACACGCCAAAGCAAGTGTAAGACTAACCACATTTATCGCAAAACTTAAAATCAGAGATCTGCTTCAAATAGTTTGGTACAAAGTGTGTAAAGGAATCCCCCTCTCTCTCTCTCTCTTTATATGTATATATATATATATATATATATATATATATATATATATATATATGATCAAATGGTAGCTTTCCTTATGTAGATAGGTGTCGCAGGTTCGAATCCTGCCGAATGACACACATTTTCATAATAAAACTTTATCGTAGCCAGGCCAGTAGATATAAATATATAATACTGTTTAATTAAAAAACAGAATATCTTCTTAAATACGAGTATCGATAAAAAATAATGTTCAAACAATTCATTTCAAATTGTTGGTTGTTTATAACCAAGTTTCGTTAAAATTCGTTAATTTACGTAACATGGCGCGTATAATGATAATATACGCGCTAAAAGGTCTGCCTTCTTCCACCAAACGCTCATAGCCCAGAGTTAGAATCGCCGACTGACGCCAATTCGGTCGGGTTTCAATCCTGGGTTAAAAAGCAATCGGAGTCTAACCGTACTGATGAGCTGTGATACAGCGAAACAGATCTGTCTGCAGATGACAATATATATATATATATATATATATATATATATATATATATATATATATATATAGGATTAGGAACATTAAACTAGCCAATAACAGGAAATTGTGCGTATTTACATGAATACAGTGAAGGTAAATTCAGAGTAATGATCATCTACGAAAATGCAGATTATAACACACTAATGATACAGTTAGAAAAAATACAAGCCTTCCCTCCACAAACTTCAAAATAGACAGGGTTAGAAAAATGATACACAAGGAGATTAAAAATCTCAATTTAAAAGTAACAGTTAAAGCTAAGATAAAAAAAGTAGATTTCCTCGATGTAACTTTGGATCTAGAGAAAACTATACAGCAACCATACAAAAAACCAAACATGAACCCTTTATACATCCACCCAAAATCTAACCACCCTCCGTCTATCATCAAGCATATACCCTCATCAATAGAATACAGAATTAGTAGGAACTCGGCTAATGAGGAAGTGTTCAATAAACATAGCGATTTTTATAAAACTGCATTGAAAAATAGTGGATACATAAACCCAAATATTAAATATGTAAACAAGAAAAGCCACCCTTGAAGAAAAAATAGGAATAGGAAAATCATCTTGTACCCCCCCCCCTACAACCAGATGACAAATGGTAGGTTGGGAAGAAAATTCCTCGAGTTAATTAGGAAACACTTCCCGGAGAAAAATCCACTAAGTAAAATATTTAATAAAAACACTATAAAATTAAGTCACAGCTGTATGAATAATCTAGAAAAAATTATAAAAAACCACAATAATAATATTTTTAAAAAATTCAACAAAACCAGTAAAAATAAGCAGACAACAGAAAATAACAATTTAGACAAGAAAATATGTAATTGTAAAAACCCCATAAACTGTCCGCTAGAAAATAGGTGTTTGACGGAATCGATAATATATCAATGTGAAATATGGACGAAGGAAAACCCAAACAATATAAAAGTCTATATAGGGAGTACTAAAAACACTCTAAAGCAGAGAATTTACCAGCATACCTCTTCATTTAATAATAGCAAATACAGAAATAGAACATCCCTATCGAGATATTATTGGTACCAAAAGGAAACAAAAACAACACCCAGAATAAAGTGGAAAATCCTAAAAGAAGCTAAAACATGTAAGTCCTTAAATGAGCCATGTTCATTATGCTTATATGAAAAACTATTTATTATTAGATCCCTTAAAAATAAAAATGTATTAAATAAACGTAACGAAATTAATGTCATATGTAGAGATTGTAAATTATTCACATTAGAAAATGGATAAAACCTAAATTAAATAACATGCTAACTGACGAATTAGGTAAAAATAAAAATAAAGCCAAAAATAGAATAAGTTAGTTTTCCTTTACAGCAAATTGAGAGATGGAGAAGAAAAACGAGGAGGGAAAAAGTTGGTTAGCACAGAAATTCTCCGGGGTC
>JBBBDQ010000185.1:3315000-3485000 GCA_037127315.1 Ascarosepion bandense
AAGCTATAATTTAAATATATATATATATATATATTTAGTATATCGAGGCAGCAAGTAATTTTCTAGACATATGCTATTAAATATAAGAGACAATGAATGTCTATTATGTTTAATCATGAGCCGTTCTAAACGTCGTATTTTTGCCTTAATTTCAGTTGAAAATAAAGACAAAAATTCTCCAACATTTGGATAATTATTTATTGGTTTTCTTCTAAGCTTTCGGCTCACATGAGCCATCTTCAGAGAGGTAGTTTAAACTGAAATAAAATCGTCGGTGATGGTGGATTTTATAATATTTCAGTTTAAACAACCTCTCTGAAGATGGCTCATGTGAGCCGAAAGCTTAGAAGAAAACCAATAAATAATTATCCAAATGTTGGAGAATTTTTGTCTTTATTTTCAACTGAAATTAAAGCAAAAATACGACGTTTAGAACGGCTCATGATTAAACATAATAGACATTCATTGTCTCTTATATTTAATAGCATATGTCTATATATATATATATATATATATATATATATATATATATATATATACATACACGCGTGTGTCCATTTATATTTTAGCATCATATATTCATTGAAACATGTTTCATTAAATAATATAGTATGTCTGTATATTCTTCCAATAATGATGATTAGCTCTCTAATTGTTAGTGTTAATTTGAAATTCATCGTTTGATTAAGACAGAATGAAAGTGACTTGTTGATTAAGAAGTTACTCAGAACACCTAATTAATTAAAGTCATTTACGGCTGAATAACTATTAAAAAACATTAAAGTTTCCGTCGCTTAGAACGTCCATCAATGGTAGCAAAAACATGTTTTCTATCAAATCATTAAAAAAAAACTCTCTCGTGGCAGGAGGACCTATAAAAGTGACGTGCGTTTTGGATACCGACTCGGAACGAGAAACTGGGAAGCCGAGTTTAAAATCCAGTTGAATTCCTTACATTACTTACGCGCACAGATTTGGTCCTATAGCCTTGGTTGGCAACCAGTCTACAACAGAAAATAATGACAACGTACTGCAGGAAAATCTTCTGAGCAGTCAGCCATGTCCAGATATCATCTCCCAAGCGTGTATCACGTATGGCACTTAACTGAATGACTGACTGATTCTTGTTGGCCATATTTTCGTTGATATTAGATGGGAAGAATCGATTTCTAGTTAGATCTTGTGTACCGTTTAAACCATATTGTCTGATTCCTCGAGTTTTTCTGCAATATATATTTTTTGTCAAACAGATATCTGCTTTAAATCCTTAACCTTCATAAATTATGCTTGCTATCAGAAAAAAAAATGTAAGAAAATTTTTTTTTTATATTTTGTCACTAGGAAGTTTCCAAAAAGAGATTTCTGATAAAAAAATAAGAATTGAACTTCCGCAAGGAAGATAGAGAGGGTGGGAGAGGAGGGAGGAAGAGAGCGATAGAGAGTGGGACGAAAGAAGGAGAGCGAGTGAGAGGTATAGAGAGATAGGAATATAGAGAAGTTAGGAGAGAAGGCGGGAGAAAGAGGATGAGAGTGAGAGAGTGGGGTAGTGAAATATACAAAATAATAAATATGAAAGAAGACGTAATCAAAAACACATAAACAAACCTGATTTCCGTTGGGTTAACGTCTCAGGAGAAAACAGTTTGCAGCGTCTGTTTATTTATTCCCCACCCCCACCACTTCCACGTCTTACTTCGTTTTTCTTTTACTCCCGAAATTTCAAATAAATTATCTTTTTTATATCAAAATATTTTGCAGATAAATTTCTAATCATTTCTGATATATTTTATTACTAAATATTCTTAAACAAATTTACTTTTTAATATATTTAATCTTCATAGACATATATATTTCTCACTATTCCAAAACAGTAACGCAACCTCCATGCGACATTTCTATTAATATTTTCGTGGTATTTTATTCTCTACACAGATTTACGAAGTTAAGCGCAACACTAGATTAGTAGTTAGGTCCCATCATTTTACAGTAGATTGAGGAAACCGTAAGTCCGTGCTAACAGTATCTTCTCTCTCACTTATCACTTGTAGAAATCTCTACTGGCTTCTTGATTTTCACTCCGTTTTGATCTTCAGATATCTAAATGCAATTCCAATCGTTTTTCTTAATTCATATATTTACTTATATACAGTAATACCTATATATATATATATATATATATATATATATATATATATATATATAGTCTTGAGTTACTGATTAAGGTATTTCAGCAAGCGTTTTTTTTATCGTAAAATGATCAATATCAAAGTAGAGATAAAGCATTAATACGATTAATGCAGAGAAGTTTTTAGTTAATTGAGCAGACATGAACTTCTCTGCAATTATATATATATATATATATATATATATATATATATATATATATATATATATATATTATAAATTATAGTTTAGAACATGTAAGAATTTTGTTTCTACATTGAAAGGGCACCCTTTCAATGTCGAAAAAAAATGTACACTTTGTACTAGAGTTGTAGCTTGTACATGTTCTAAACTATAATTTATAATAAATATTTATAGCTGCTTTTATATTGAGAACTGTTGTAAATTAAAGTTTTGAACGTCGTTAATATTTGCTCGTTCCTTATTCACTTATATATATATATATATATATATATATATATATATATCTGCATACAGAGACGACAACCTACCAAGGTTTCGCCCTACGGCTCCAATTTCCCTGACGAGCCGTAGGGCGAAACGGTGGTAGGTTGTTAGCTCTTGCTTAGATTTTCTGTCTTTGGTCGCTCTGCTTTCGTATTGAGCGCTTTAGTGTCAGGGTTTCCGTCTTGGGTTTTTTCTTTCTTACGAGTGCTTGACTTTTTGGTCATGTACTTCGTTTGTTTCTTTTTTTTACTTCCCCCTCTTTTCTATCCGAGTTCGTTCTCGGTGGGTTGTACAAGACGATTTAAATATATAATCGTTTCACCCTAAGCAATGCAAAACTAAGACTAGTGTGCAGGAGCCTTGCATAATAGTACAGTGAAAGGTTACAGAGGAGGAGATCGAAGATAAAGTAAAACCGGTCAGCGGCGATGTCAGAGAAAGAGCAAGGCAAAGAAGAGAATATTGGTTGTGAGAGTAGAGTGAAAAGAGAGAAGAACAAAATACAGGTGTTTTGGGGGAAGAATAAGAGAAGGATGGACGTTCAAGAGGATAAGAGATGGTATTTAACATTGCATTTATACTCTTGGAGATTGTTGCTATCAGGGAAGCAAGTATACGGAAGGGAGTTCCACAGAGGAGAAGCGCAAAAAAGAAGCTTTTGGAAGACAAGTGAAGGCAGCATTTCATTTCGTTGTTTTAACGATAAAAGGCTGGAATATTGTTGCCAGTCTGATTGCACAGGTAAATACTTTTAGAGGTGGCACCAGTGAGCTAAGCTGGTTGAAGCAGAAGCTATATATATATATATATATAGAGAGAGAGAGAGAGAGAGATAGAAAGAGATGGAGAGAGAGGGGAAGATGGAGAGTATGGGAGAGAAGGAGAGTGAAAGAGGATGAGAGAGAGGGAGAGAGAAGATAGAAGGAGAAAGAAAGAAAGAAAGAAAGAAAGAAAGAAAGAGAGAGAGAGTTGGAGTGAGACAGTGAAAGTGAAAATGAAAGTGAGAGAAGAAAGACTATGATTTTCACGACTTACGATCAATCCTCTTGCCCGTTTTCGCTGTAAACTCATCCGTACTTGCTTTCTTGCTCAATAACTTTCACGCTCTTTCCATCTGCGAAATAAAATCTTCCTCTTTTTCTCCACCAAAATCAAGTAAGTACATAGGTAAGTTACGTGCAATCGGATCTCTCCATTGAATTATTTGCTATCGATCTGACAAAAATATCAAAATATACACCAATCTACATGAACCTTTGTTCATGTAGAATTCATTTTTTTTTTTTTGCATCTGAAGGAAATCGATAAACCAATAGAGACTTATAGAGTGAAGAAGAAATTGGAGAATTCGAAAGAGAGGGAAATCGAAAGAAATAGATAGATAGATAGATAGATAGATAGATAGATAGATAGATAGATAGATAGATAGATAGATATGAACAGGCTAGATAGATAGATAGATAGATAGATAGATAGATAGATAGATAGATAGATAGATAGATAGAGATTGTGGTGGGAGAGACAAAAGTAAATGTCTTGGGAGAACGATCAAAAAGAATAACATTATTTGTCAGCGAACAACACTTTTGAGAGTTTGATATTAACGTCTGTATGAACACAATGAACTCAACGTGTGGTATTTTTTCGGTTATTTTCTAAATCAAACACCCTCAAGTAACCACCCAGGGACGTTATTTCTCTCTCTCTCTCTATATATATATATATTTATATATATATATATATATATATATATACCTGTTCGGATCAATCTATCTATCTATCTATCTATCTATCTATCTATCTATCACTACCTCTTCGGATCTATCTATCTATCTTTTTTTAAATCGTATCACCCCGGTTAAGGCGGTAATGCCACTGATGTGCAGGGTGTTACATAAGAGTAAAAAGATTTAGTAGAAGAGAATGAAGAGGAAGACGAACCAGTTAGAAAGGAGCAAGAGAAGGATGGAATTACAGGTGTATTGACAGTTGCAAAGGTGGAGAGAAAGGAAAGGATATACGGGGTGGTGAAAGAACTAGAGTCAAGTGATTAATAGATGAGTATTGACATTGCATTTAAATTCCTGGAGGTTGTAGCCGTCAGGAAAGCAAGAATATGGAAGCGAGTTCCACAGGCGGGAAGTGTCGCCTGCATTTGGTTAATCTAACTGTGAATGGGTGGGACCCACTTGCCAATCTGGTTGCACGAGTAAACACCTGTTGCAGAGGCATCAGTGACTTAAATTCGTTGGAGCAGAAGCCATTAAAATATTTATAGAACAGACAAAGAGAGGCCGCATCTCGTCGGTGGGGAAGTGGCTGTAGTCGAGCCGCCAATCGGTATCTATCTATCTATCTATCTATCTATCTATCTATCTATCTATCTATCTATATCTACTTGTTCGGATCTATCTATCAATTAATCTATCTATGTAAGTTATTCCGCTACTATCGACAGAGATAGATGGATAAATTGTCGTCAAAATGAAGCAGAAATGGAAAATAACACTTACATCTCATTCTTACCCATATATTTACCATAACCAAACAATATTATCTTAAAATATTAAAGTTTAAATATATTCAATAAATCACAGTTGCCTTCAATTACGACCTCCAGACGAGTTCGAAGTCTCCTGCGTCTCCTCTGGACAGCCTCCTTGTTAAATTTGATGAATGCTAATATAACTTCCCTAAGTTCATCTTTGTTGTTATAAGGTGTTTTGTTGATCTAACGGTTAACTGCGCCTCACACAGGGGTTGAGATTAAGAATGTTATGCAGCCAGATGTAAAGAATGATGTGGCTGTAGAAATGTTTGACTACAAAGACTGAGATTTTTTCTTGTGTGGCTTTGTGCAGAATCCTGTTGCCAGACACAGGGTGGTCAGTGATGTAGACCTCCGTGTTGAATCTGAGGCACTATGGAATGATGAATGGCGGTATAACATCACCATCACTAGTGATGATTCCAAACACTATGATGTTGACTGGATTTATCATCGAAATTTCAGAATCCACTGAAGCCTCTTCAGATTGACACCAAATCACTCTGAATTGTCCGAATTAGTGTTCCGGTGCAAAAGTTAAATAGTAAAAAATGCCGTGTCTAAACTTCTGGCAGAGGAAATTGCATCATGATGCTCATTTTTTCTTACCGTTGGTGCACAATTTGCCCTACTATTGTGTGCAGTTGGCGCTTGTACAACTTGCACAACTTGCACGAAATCTATCTATCTATCTACAAAGTCTGCTCCTATCTATCTATCTATCTATCTATCTATCTATCTACAAAGTCTGCTCCTATCTATCTATCTATCTATCTATAAAGTCTGCTCCTATCTATCTGTCTAGCTACAAAGTCTGCTCCTATCCATCTATCTATCTATCTATCTATCTATCTATCTATCTATCTATCTATCTATAAAGTCTATTCCTATCTATCTATCTATCTATCTATCTATCTATCTATCTATCTATCTATCTATCTGTCTATCTATCTATCTATCTGTCTTTGAATACGCCAACTGCATCACCTGCAGACGCATGAGATACCTGTCAAAAAACTGGCGAAAAAGTGAAAATAATAGTTGCTATGACCCTTTCATGCTGTACAGTATTGTTTGGAAAAATGTATATCATAACTTTCATATATAAAATTAAAAACTCCCTATTTTATTTATGGTGGAATCTCCCGTCTTGTAAAAAAATATAGTTAAACGGTAGAGTCCATTATACATAAAATAAGGAGATACTTTTCAATAATCCTTTATGTACAATGTCCTGCACAAGAGATTTTTATTGGAAGCGAATATTTTTCTTCAAATTTTTATACATCCGCACCAGATAATTACGTTTACTTATTTATATGGCACTCGTACAGTCGATGTATTGTTTGTGTAAAAAATGGTCATACATCATTCATTTAAAAGTCTATAATGTATTAAAATTTATATGTCATTTGTGAACGTCACAGTATGTGTAGGTTTTAATAATTGTTCTCATTGTCGAAACTGTCGGCGCGATCCGTAAATATCCCTATTGAAATTTTCCGATTTTCTGCCTTTCTCAGAATAAATTCTTTTGTTCTGACATTTGTGTTCCACAAACACAATCGTCGTATTCGTTCAGTTGAACAATAGTATTTAAACGGTGTCACAAGCAGAATAATCGAGTTCTGACCGACGATATATGGGGTCTGTCATCTTATTTTAAATGTTTTATTCGAACAATTGGCAGCTAAAAATGAAGGACTCTTGAACGTTTGACCGAACAATGACAAATGTTTTGAACTGATGACCTCTCTATCATCTTACACACACACACACACACACACACACACACACACACACACACAGACACACACACACACACACACACACACACACACACACACACACAATATACCCTTGTTCAGATTAATTGAAACAACAAATTTAATTTCATTTCTTTTAACAACCGGTCAGTTTTAGACCTACTGAAGTGACAGGGTGTAATCAGTTTTTATTTTATTTTCTAAAAGTAGACAATTTGCAGTGGTGTGCACTAATAGGAATCTGTTTTGGTGGTGTATGAGGAAATTTGTTTCATTACATTGGATTTCTATCACGGCCAGGCACTATTGGCGGGACTGTCAATTAGTTGTCTCACGGCCGTTGTCTGCGATAGACTTTACTCCAAGGAAATTTACGAAAATTGTAACACTGCACAAACACACTGGCAAGCCTTACAGAGAGATCGTGGATATTATTTGTGTCAGCCTTTCAACTGTCAGTCGAGTCACCAAGGCGAAGAAACAAAGTGGATCCATCAGTAAAGGAGGAATAAAAGCAACAACGTATACGTTATCAGGGAATGTATAAAGAATCCTAGGAAGACATTATTCGTTTTGCGCCAATTATATATATATATATATATATATATATATATATGTATATTGTCATCTGTAGACAGATCTGTTTCGCCGTATCACAGCTCACCCGTACAGTTAGACTCCGATTGCTTTTTGACCCAGGATTGAAACCCGACCGAAATGGCGTCAGTCGGCGACTCTACCCCTGGGCTATAGGCGTTCGGTGGAAGTAGGCTTTTTAGCGCATATCATTATACGCGCCCAATAGCTAGAGCACTCTAATTCATTTCACTGAATGAGCGATGCGTACATGCCAGAGTATATATATATATATATATATATATATATATATATATATTGGAGGCCATCTACATTAAATTAAAAAAAAACACTTAATAAAATCACGTTTAAATCTGGTCATAACACATTACATTGCATTAATTGGAGTAGATAGACTAAACTATCGCCCGGTTCACACTCCACCAATGTCTATTGAACAGGTTAAGAGGCTCATCCCTTGTTCCCTGTTTAGGATGGGTTTTCCGGCTTTCTCTTTTCCAATCTTCTCACTTTGGTTTCTTTTCCTCTTTTTTTTCAATTGGAGTAGATAGATCTATCTATCACCCGGTTCACACTCCACCCATGTCTATTGAATAGGTTAAGAGGCTCATCCCTTTTTCCCTGTTTAGGATGTGGTTTCCGGTTTTCTCTTTTCCGAACTTTTCACTATTACGTAGCCCCCTGCACATCAGTGGCGTTACCGCTTTGCTCGGGGTGATACGATTAAAAAAAAATTAAATATATGGTTCTGTTAACATTTCGGGCCCTTGCGCTGTGTGACGTCATAGAACCGCATTACAAATTTACGTGCTGCGTTTGCTAATTGGTGACTCTTGTCGTTGCTTAGCAAATATTTATGTCAACACAAGATAAAACCGTCTTTGTTGGTAGATGTTTTTATGTCAACTTCCCTGTAACGTCTCCAAAGATGGATCATGTGAGCCGAAAGCTTAGAACCAACTTAATAAAAAAAATATCCAAATGTTGCAGAATTTTTGTATTTATTTTTACCTGAAATTAAAGCCAAAATACGATGTTCATATCGGCTCATGATTAAACATAACAGACATTCATTGTCTCTTATATTTAATAGTATATGTTTAGAAAAAATATATAAATATAAACGAAAACCTATCTTAGCTGAAGCATTTCGTCCTTTGAGAAAGTTTATCAAGATGGAAACTCGCTTGACAACGAAGTGCAGATTGTATTACAATTACAAAAGCATAATTGTCTTTGTAATTTATCCCTGAAGATGATCTTAGAAAAGGTCGAAAATACTTGGGTTAAAAAAGTACGTTGCCTTTCTTGACGAATTTAATCTCAACATCAAGAAACTGATTAGGTAACTAGTCTACAAATTTAACTGCCCTTTGAGAGATTGCATCTTCAACGGATTAAACAATATTTCTGTTGGTCACACTACAAACTCGCTCTCACGACGCTTGACATTACATTTAAATGGCAATTCCAATATCTTTAGGCATCTAAATCAACATGCCAGACCACATACACAATTCTGTGAAATTCTCGTCGAAACTATACCTAAACACGAGAACAATAAACAAAAACTAAAAGTACTAGAAGCCATATACATAAAACAGTTAAAACACCTGAACAAAATTAACTACAAAAACTCCACACCTATTCTCAAATGCCTATAATAGATAACAGAAGGGACTGTTAATCTAAATGGCTTTCAATACTTAATATTTCTCGCCCCCACCCTCGTGTGGTCATGGGAGACGCCACAAGCTGTAATGCAATTTTCTCATCTAACATTCACACACGTGTTCGCCAATCCTCTACACAAACAAAATAGACGACTACTACTATCATCGTCCGCGAACCGCCTGTTACAACCAACACTATTTTCATCTTTGATAATGGCTGATATCAGCCGAAAGCTCAGAAAGGATTAAATAAAAACATGTATCAATATTGTGATTTTCTTTCCTCTTTCAACGATAATGATATTTAACGTATAAGACGATATGAAAAAAAAATTACACAAAATAAATCGATAAAACTTGTCTATATTATTGAATGAAATATGCCTCAATGAAAAAATGCTGCCTAAGTACACACAATATAAATTTATATCTATATGTATATGATTTTGTGTGTCTTTGCGTGCATGTGTCCGTATGTGTTGTGTGTGTATGCGTGTGTGTTCATGTGTGTGTGCGTACAAGTTTTTTCACATAATTCCAAAAATCTGTCAGGGGATTAGCAAAATTCATGTGAAAATCTATTATAAAAAAACAAAAATCTATCCTACTCTGTCGGAACGTGAATTCTTTAACTCAAACGCGTCGACGTCCATAAATTCTATAACAAAAAGAAACGGTTAATGCGTCTTCCTCCTTGCACCCACTTTCGTCATACTGCCCACAAACAGCCAGGGAACCATGACATCTTTTCTGACCAAGCAGAATGAGCCGACGGGTTTTTTTCCCAAAAGTCGTTTCTTAGCTACTCTTGAATATAAAGCCAACTATGATTTCACCAACAAGGGCTCAAATAATCAGGCTGGTATTGGCAACAGACCACAATGCAACCAAACTGAACAGCAAATAGTTTCCATTAACCGCGATGGCTTCCACAATTTTCTGTTATAGGAGCCTCGGTGATGCTTGGTAAATTGGCCTTGTGCCAAACATGTCCGAAGTCCCCACAATGTAAATGTCAGGAGTTTGCAAAGATACTGAGATGGAAAAAGTGTTTTGTTTGGACATTAAAGAAAAGATTTATTTACAGAATAACAAAATTTTAAGAAAAAATATAAGTGAAATTTTAACTGAACACGATAACATATTTGGGAGAAGAAAAATGTTCATAGAGAAAATGCTTGTAGTTTTGTAGTTAAAATTGTTCAAAGAGAAATGTAAATATGTAAAATGTCCCACAGGAGTTTAGAGTTCATGGTTGACAGTAGTAAGTAGCTAAGTGTCCTGGGGCGTATAATGATGGTAGCTGAATGTGAAGTCTTATGTTCCTTTCCTTTTTTTAGTAGGTTGGTGACAGCGCGAGAAAGAAGGTGAAACAAACAAAGAAATTGTACTTATCGCAGACAGTGTCCTGTTGTTGTTCTTGTTATTTTCTTTAGCGGCGTGGAGTAAAAATGAGGAAAAGAAAATTGGAAGTAAAGGCGGGACGTGAACGAGTCAGCTTGTATTTTCTGCCTTACATTGTGAGATGCTTTCGGAGCGGTAACAGAAGATAGCCTGCTAAGAGCCACTAGAGCGAGTGAGATGTAAAAGTTAATGACATTTCACATTCATTGACCGAACCTTTTAATATGGAGTTGGTTGTAAGTAAAAACAATCTTTATATTAAAATAATCTTTCAGTTCACGTCCAGATATTGTTATGGTATTCCCAGTAATGATCGGGTTTTTGTTCCTAACGTTTTGTTCAAAATGGAACGCCCTCATCTGGGTTATGTCTTTATTCCTTCTTTGATTCAGATGTACCATTTATTGTAGTTAGTGCTGCTTCTGAAAGTCTTCAAGTGATTTTATTTGTTTTAACTGGTAAAGTTATTTGCCATTAAATGATGCTTGTTAACATGGTTTGAAGAATTAATTATGGTCCTCGCTAAGACCTACATGATTCACTCACTCGAAGCCACTTTTGTATAAAACTGATAATTTAGTTATTTCTGGAGGATATTAACTCTATGCAGGCCATCTATATTAAAGTTTGATGTGACGACGATACTTCATACAAGCCTAAGAAAACCTTCATTATCCTACCTAAAATATTTTTTAGGTTTTAGATTGGCATATCTTTTTATGGTGGTAGCTACATAAATCTTCTTTACAAGATCATCTTCTTTTGACAAAATAACTAAATAATTTTATCTGTTTTGAATCATGGATGACCGCAAGTATGTTTTCATAAAGTTTGTTTTGTCATATACCAAATGCATTTCATGGTGGTATGATAGCGCCTTTTGTCTTGATGTCGTTCTGGGTCTTTGCCAATGTTGCCCGTACCCTGAGCCGGCTCTGTACATAAATAAAGTAAGAATGAATGAGAGATGTGGTTTCATTCCCTCTTATTTGAAAAGGATGAAAGACAATCATTTAATAAGAAGTGTTTCTTGACTTTAAACATTTCAGTAGCTATTCATTGCATGAAAATTATCCGAAAGAGAGAGACAAAAACACAGACAGACACACAGAAATAAATGAATGGAGTTTCGACGAATGTCTTTGGAAATAATACTACCATATTTATATAAACTTGATCCTTAGATTTTCTTAATTTTGACAGGGATTCCCGTTGTTTTGAGGAAGGTATTTTCAACAGATAAAAACAGGTTTTCTTTCAAAAGTATTGCAAACATAAACATACATTTCCAATTCCACACACATTTCTTATTTTACAAAATCGAAAATTGATCTCAAAAGGTTTCGTTTTGTTCATGGATTTCTATATTTCAATCGAAATATATTTAATTGAATATAAACTCTCAAATCAACCGATGCGTTTACGTTTAAGCAAAGAGCCTTTTAACTATACCAGGGCGATTAATTTATATAATATGCGCATTTGAAAAAAATCTCACTCAGGCTTAACAAACCTGGAAATATATTTTAGCAATCAATACTCCAATTCAAGATTGTTGTGTAGCATTTTGTATCAACTGCGTAGTTTAAAAACACTTATATAATGTATATTTAGATGGTTTCAAACCGATTCTCTGATCAATATATCTTCTGATGCACTTAGTAAAAATCGTGCTCTCCCGAAACATTTACGATGTAAACAACTATTCGAATATAGATTTTATATTTAAATAATAATGTTATTCCATCAGCGATTACAAGACAAATATTCTATAGTCATGCACAACAAACAACCCAGGTAGATATATTTACCAAAAGAGTATCACTGATTTTGTTTTAAAAAAATGACATGAATTTAATCGAAATTTCCAAATTAGACAGATCCAAATTTGTATTTTCTATAAGTTCCTTTGTAGATAAAATGACCTCGGTGTAGAAGAATCACCGGCGACAAAAGCAGATAATGGTTTATTCGTTTCTATTTAAATTTCTTGGATTTAATGTTATCGATTTTGCACTATATATATTCGGAATATTGTCCTCATCGCTGCTGTTATGTTTCGGCTATTGAGCTCTAGGGTCTTCCTCAGGTGTACATCGATGTTGGTACATATAAGGAATGAATATCTGGCATAAGAAGTTTGCATTATTTACACTATTTATATTCGGACAATTATCCTCATCCGTGTTAATGTTATCACATAGTTTCGGCTGTTATTCTCTCTGGTCTTTTTCAGGGGCATATGCATCTGGTTAACATTTATAGAATGATGCCTGGGGTATGGAATTATCATTATTTACACTGTTTATATTCGGAATACTGTCCTCAAAATGGTTATTGCCATCAGAACGTTTCAGTCGTTGTGCTCTCCGACTTCCTCATATGCATATCAATCTTGTTAACCTATAGTGGATGAATGTCTGGAATAAGGAATTATCATGATTTACACTGCCCATATTCGGAATACCGTCCTGAAAGTGGTTACAGCCATCAGAAAATTTTAGTCGTAGTACTCTCCGGTCTTCTTCAGTTGTATATCAATCTTGGTAACTTATAGGGACTGAATGTCTTACATGACGAATTATCATTATTTACACTTTTTATATTTGGGCTTTTGTCCTCATTTCTGTTGTTGTTATAACAACGTTTCGACTGTTGTATTCGACGGCCTTCGTCCAATGTATATCGATCCATGTAACCTACAGAGTTTTCTGAACTGAACTGAACCGACTTTATTTATTTTGCGGAGATAGACTGTTCTTGTTCCACTGCTAATGACAAGGTATATCATCTACTTCTAATTTTTGTTTAGTACTGCTCAGTTATTTTTCGTCCGTTTCTACTGAGTCCAAGTAGACTCTTCCGGACAAAAAGATTGTACTTTATAACACCTGAGGAAAACTGGAAGAGGCAAAGTTTGAAAACTTTGTAATAATAATAACGAATCCGAATATAAATAGCGTTTATTTATTTACGAGTGAACAGTAACGTAAATATTAAGGGACCTACTATTGAGTATTTCCGTTAAGACATAAGAACAAACAAAAAAGGAATACAACCCCCAAAGCGTGACTGGAAAGATATATATATATTAGTCGTTATTATACTAGAGAGGATATATACATATATTTGTACTTATATATATATATATATATATATATATATATATATATTATTTTATGTCCATGTCACGACTCGGTGTTTCATGTGTTATGCGATTATCAGCTGATTATTTAAAACTGACAGTTTATTAGATCTGAAATCAAATTCTCTCGATATTCATGGATATATATATATATACATATATATATATATAAGTTTTAATATCTTATATACATCTATATATATATATATTATATATATATATATATATATATATAATACAGTTTCGTTCATACATTGAGCACTTTTATTAACATCTGAATAATAATAATAATATACATTTGTGCACCATCATGCGTATATTTATTAATTTACGTCACTATATATATATATATATATATATATATATATATATATCCTCTCTATTATAATATATTATAATATATATTTTATTTCATATTATATATATATATATATATATATATATGGCTTAGTGATTAGTGACTTCGACTGACACCAAATCGGTCGTTTCGATCCCGGCCAGAAGTAAGTGGATATCTAGTCACACTGATTAACTGTGACACATCGATACAGGCTTGTATGTGGATGACGAATATATATATATATATATATATATATATATATATATATATATATATATACGTTCAATACAAGACGACATAGTTATTACAACGGTATCGGGCAAAGAGGTTCTTCTCTTCTGAATCCATCATGCACATTTTTTTAATCATATCACCCCAAGCAAGGCGGTAACGCTACTGATGCGCAGAGGGCTACTTAAGAGTAAAAAGACAAATTTTCCATCCGGCTATGCATTGAATCTTGCTGTCATATCTGGTCGGGCGACCCTGATGTTAGAGTTCACGACTAATTTGTGAAATTTACCTTGGTCTGGGTTTTAATAATAAATCCAATGTTGACAAAGTTAATACTCATCGATGGTTACGTGGATTACTGGATTAAAGTCTGAAACTGAAGGATTTATTCTTGCAGCGCAAGACAAAAGTCTTTTTCACTAGAAACTTTCAGGCAAATATTATGCAAAATAATATGGATCCAAAATAATATGGATCCAAAATGCAGGTTTTGTGATAAACACCAAGAAACAATAGACCACCTAATCTCAGGCTGTTCTGTGCTTGCCCCAAATGAATATAAAAATCGCCACGATAGAGTTGGACAATATTTACATTGGGTAATGTGCAAACATTATGGAAAATCTGTAAACAAACACTGGTATGAACATCACCCAGCACAGGTTACAGAAATAGAAGATGTAACCATTCTATGGGATTACACCATCTACACAGACAGAAAATTTGAAGCAAACAGGCCAGACATTATTGTTAAAAACCAGAAGGAGAAAACTTGTCTATTAATTGATATGGCTTGTCCAGCGGATTGTAACATAGCAATCAAGGAATTTGAAAAACTGTCAAAATATAAAGACCTGGAAATTGAAATAGAAAAAATGTGGAAATCGAAAACAAGAGTTGTGCCAGTGATAGTAGGTGCACTTGGAATGATAAAAAATGGAACAAAACAACACATTGAAAGAATCCCTGGAAACCCCAGCTTAAGAGATATACAAAAAAGTGTCTTATTAAGTACAGCCCACACACTAAGGAAAACTTTATCTATGTAATGCTGGAGATGATAGGGAAGATAGAAAAAACATGAAATGGAGTCATAACAACAAGCCACGACCTACCTTAGGTCTCCCCGCAGACTTGGTTGGTAGTGAGACCAAAGCAGAATTCGAAATATGATGAAAAATGACATAATAATAATAATAAAACGTACCGGTGATAGTAAATGTGCTTGAAATTATAAAAAAGGAACGAACCAACGTACTGAAATAATCCCTGTAAATCTCAGCTTAAGATATATACAAAAACCTATCATATAGCACAGTCTACACACTAAGAAGAACTTTGTCCATGTAACGCTAGTGATATGGCTTATAGAAAAACAAATGAAACCATAACAACACACCACGACCTGCCTTAGGTCTTACCGCAGACTTGGTAGATAGTATGATCATAGTAGAAATCAAAATATGCTAAAAAGAATTATAATACTTTTAAAAATAGCCACAGCATAACAGGGAAGGCTGATAACAGTGTTCAATAATCGAAATTTATGCAAAGAAAACTGTAAGAAATTGGTATGCCTACAATTCATAGCTTACGGCCACAACATGCTGAATCACCGGTTCCCGTAGTTAAATAACGTCGGCCCTTTGAGACCGCTTAGGTATACCAAGTACTGTAATATTTGGGCTGTGCGTTGTGGTTCTGGGTGTGCGTTGTGGTGCTAGATGTACGATGTGGTGCAGTGGATATCGACTCAGAACGAGAAACCGGGGTGGCGAGTTCGAATTCCAATTAAGATCCTTGAAGTCATTGACGCGCAAATACTCTTGGGAAAGGTATTAATCCGACTCTCCCTTCCAATTATTGGTTAAAATCAGGATATTTTGGATTCTATAGCCTTGGCTGGCAACCAGTCTACCGCAGAAAGTAATGACAAATTACTGCGGGATAATTTTCTGCCCAGTCAGTCGAGGCATGATCTCCCAAGCGTGTATCACGTATGGCACTTAACTGATTGACTGAATATAATAGTTGGAGACATGATTAAAGCATATACTGGACATAAAGTGGGGGATAGGTTTTCAATTGTTATGACGTAATAAACTGATCACCCACTAATTAATACTTAATAATAAAACACATTTCTTTCACATCTAGCTATGAGTCAAATAACAGGACAGATTGGTTTCTATAGCCTTGGTCGGCAACCAGTCTACTGCAGAAAGCAATGGCAACCTACTGCGGGATAATCTTCTGCCCAGTCAGTCATGTCGCTTTCGAGGCATGATCTCCCAAGCGTGTATCACGTATGGCACTTTACTGACTGACCTTTAAGAAAGGTATCAACATAACTCTTTTCTCCCCAGTCATTAGTTATTTAGAAATACCTTTATCGCAAAACATTTATTATCTTAAACAAAAAATTGATTATAAAACACTTAGATTTCTTTAGGAAATAACACATTGAGGTGTTTATGTACGGACAAAAATACAATCACCCAATATCAAGTAGACCGGGTTAGAAGAATAGAACCTGTAACAAGTTTATCATAAAAAGAGATAGCAATTTTATCATAAAAACAGATGTCCTGTGTCGTTGAAGATCTTTGAAAATTATCCAAAAAAATCTCAACCTATGTGACGCGTGACAGCATTAATATTTCAGCTGTGGTTAGGGTTCTCGCTATGATTTTAAAAAAAAGTATATGATATACCCATTTAAGGGATCCTTAGTAAGCAGTATCTTAAAGAAAAAAGTCACATCAGATCTTACGAAAGAATTTAACAATGTAAAATATGTATCCCCATAGGTGATTTAATTCTGTTTCTTTTTTCTTTTTACAAAATTGTTAACAACAACAACAACAACAACAACAACAACAACAACAACAACAAAATAATAATAATAATAATAATAATAATAAAACTGAATTAAATTCACAGAATAGAGTTATGGCCATTAATAGCCTTGCAATCCCAGTTGTCCAATATAGCTTCAACATCTTAAACTGGACTCTAAACGACATCAGGCGAATGGATGCTAAAACAAGAAAGCTTCTTTCTAAGCATAGGATGCATCACCCAAAGGCTGATGTAGACCGTCTATACATACCCCGTAAAGAAGGTGGAAGGGGTCTTATTCAGCTGGAATTGTCATACAAGACAACAACTATTGGCTTACTAACATACATAGAAACAACAAAGGATTGGATGATACAATTAGTAAGGCAACATGAAGAAAGAAAGAAAAAATATTCAATAATAAAAGAAGGCAGTAAATACAAACAAGAATTACAGTTAGTAGATTCTGTAGAAAAGCAAAACAGTAGCCAAGAACCAACTATTGCGGCAAAAAATATGAAAATGAAAGCCAAAGATAAAGCTCTTGAAAAGATGAAACAGCGCTGGCAAGACAAACCTCTGCATGGCCAATATCCAGTACGTGCCAATAAATCCAATGTTGACAAAGTTAATACTCATCGATGGTTACGTGCATCTGGATTAAAGTCTGAAACTGAAGGATTTATACTTGCAGCACAAGACCAAAGTCTTTTCACGAGAAACTTTCAGGCAAATATTATGCATAATAATATGGATCCAAAATGCAGGTTTTGTAATAAACACCAAGAAACAATAGACCACCTAATCTCAGGCTGTTCTGTGCTTGTCCCAAACGAATATAAAAATCGACACGATAGAGTTGGGCAATATTTACATTGGGCAATGTGCAAACATTATGGAAAAGCTGTAAACAAACACTGGTATGAACATCATCCAGCACCGGTAACAGAAATAGAAGATGTAACCATTCTATGGGATTACACCATCTACACAGACAGAAAAATTGAAGCAAACAGGCCAGACATTATTGTTAAAAACCAGAAGGAGAAAACTTGTCTATTAATTGATATGGCGTGTCCAGCGGATTGTAACATAGCAATCAAGGAATTTGAAAAACTGTCAAAATATAAAGACCTGGAAATTGAAATAGAAAAAATGTGGAAATTGAAAACAAGAGTTGTGCCAGTGATAGTAGGTGCACTTGGAATGATAAAAAATGGAACAAAACAACACATTGAAAGAATCCCTGGAAACCCCAGCTTAAGAGATATACAAAAAATTGTCTTATTAAGTACAGCCCACACACTAAGGAAAACTTTATCTATGTAATGCTGGGGATGATAGAGAAGATAGAAAAACATGAAATGGAGCCATAACAACACACCACGACCTGCCTTAGGTCTCCCCGCAGACTTGGTTGGTAGTGAGACCAATGCAGAAATCGAAATATGATGAAAAATGACATAATAATAAAAACCTGGAAATTGAAATAGAAAAAATGTGAAAATTGAAAACAAGTATCGTACCAGTGATAGTGGGTGCACTGGGAATGATAAATAATGGAACAAAAAATAAAAACACACACACACACACACACACATTGAAAAAATCCCTGGAAACTCCACCTTAAGAGATATACAAAAAATTGTTTTGTTAAATACAACCCACACACTGAGGAGAACTTTGTCTATGTAACGCTAGGGATTTTAGGGAGATATGAAATAACATGAAATGGAGCCATAACAATACACCACGACCTGTCTTAGGTCTTCCTGCAGACTTGGTAGGTAGTGCGACTATAGCAGCAATTAATTTATAATGAAAAAGGACCCAATAATAATAACAACCAAAAACCCCAAACTTCTGCCAGGGCATGACTGACATCATCTTCCTAATTAGCAAGAGATGATTATTAAAATAATAATAACTGCAATGAACTTGGTCGCTCAGAAGAGAGAAAATACAAAAAAAGTGAACTCGAACGCTTCCAAAGTTAAATACACTTAGAATGAACAAGAAAATATAGAACAGAATACTAAGAAAAACAAACCGTAAAAATAGTCCAGAAACTTTAACCCGTACTAGATCGAACCCAAAGCTTGTGCCAGTCATGAGGCCAATCATTACCATTCATTTGAATCCATCAGCAGACCTTGCATTCCAGGAAATAACTCATTTATATGCAATTATTTTAATTACTTTTTGAAATCCTGAATAATAATTTTGATTTTACGAAAGAAGTTTTTTTTCTTTAATTGATAGTTATATCTAAGTTTGCTTATTTTCTAAGATTTTAAATTGAATTCCATTTTCATGACTGACAAGGATTTTATTTTCTCATTTACTTGGCCGGAGTCTTAATATATATATATATATATATATTAAAAAAGGATTAATTCAAAGATGTTGAATGCCCATTTCGATATGAAGATCCCCACGGGGGACAACACATCACCTCAGCAACAGAAAAATCCTTTCAGAAACTGGAGAAAAGAAACAAAGAAAATATTAACAACGTTCGAGACATTAATTTAAATCAGTTCTCAATATAAAAATAGAGCTATATTTATTTATTACAATTTATAGTTTAGAACATCTACAAATTGTAATCTACTACAAAAGTGTAGATTTTGTTTCGACACTGAAAGGACAATGTCTCATCTAACTGATGAGACATTTTCATTTCAATATCAAAACAAAATGTACACTTTGTAGTAGATCATAATTTGTACATGTTCTTAGCAATAATTTATAATATATATATATATATATATATATATATATATATATATATATATATATATATATAGTAGAATAAATATATAGTATTTTAAATTAGTATGCAAAAATTATGGAATAGTTCTTTTTTTTTACATTTTAATATCCCAAAATTCTATGTTCACTCATTTTTTTCTGTATTTTATGGTGGTGGTGGTGGTGGTAGTCGGTCTCTTGCACAATAAATATTAAATTTATATTATAAATAAGGTTTTCATGGAAGAAATTGTGCGTTCACTATGGCTTCAAATTTATTTGTTTCCCAAAGCCTTTACTTTAACAGCACAATTTTTGCCGAAATAAAAAATAATGGACTTTAAATTAAGAAAATGACAACGGAAAGAACAGTTGTACTCAGAATTAGGAAAAATAAGTTCCATAAACGCATAAGGAACGTTGGCTTGGAAAGCTTTACCCACATGAACCCACGAAGATAAGGCAAAGCAGAAAGCCATTTAGCTGACGAGCTTGTGTGAATGCATGATGAAACGATGGGGTGCAGTGAGCCTTAGAAAAACGAGAAAATCATAAGAAGCATAGCGGATAGGAAGAGGCAAACAGCCATGATCACTAATGTCGTAAAGATATGCGAAAAGAAGAAGAACGACTTACCATAAATTATATCAGAATGCGGATGTTCATCTTTATTTTAAAAGAAGTATGGGCTTAATCTTATTTGAGCTGACTTACAAGACGACAAGAATGTGCGTTGTGGTGCAGTAGATATTGACTCGGAACAACAAATCGGGGTGCCGAGTTCGAATTTCAGTTGAATTCCTTGCATTTACTTATGCACAAATACCCTTGAGAAAGGTATTAATCCGTCTCCTTCCTCCAGCTATGGGTTAAATAGTAGATCAGATTGGGTTCTATAGCCTTGGCTGGCAACCAGTCTCCCACAGAAAGCAATGGCAACCTACTGTCGGATAATATTCTGCCCAGTCAGTCATGTGTCTTTTGAGACATGATCGCCCAAAGCATGTATCACGTATGGCACTTAACTGACTGACAAGATGACAACTGTTGCTTCTAAAATATATTTATATACAACATCTGACTGAACTTCTAGCCCTAGTGAACAAACATGATGAAAAGTTATGAAGTGTGCAAAAAAAAAAAAAAGAAGAAAAACTGCAATAAAATTATAACACATATAAATTCGGCATTAAATCGCCTTCGAAATACTTCCCTTCTGAAGCCACACGCTTGAAGCATTTCTGGAATTCGGTTCTAGTTATTTTCAAATGGGTATTGCTTTTTGAAGAAAAGTATCAAGAGCAAAATCTAGGAGAATATTCAGGCTTGTCGAACCTAAAATCAATGGTCAGTGATGAAAAGTCTGTGGTCTTGTGAAGCGACCACACTCTACACACCTTCTTTCTAAGCACTGCTACGAACAAAGGAAGTAGGCGAGAATGCTATAAATTAGAGTATATGTGCGACAGAGGGTCAAAGTCTGTCAAGTGGTTTCATTCTTTAGCTCCGTTACCATAACAACAGCCCTTATATCTTTTAAACAAACCTCATATTTTTCAAGAACGCAAAACATTCCTAAATGTTTCAAGATCACTCTAGAGAAAATGAATAAAAATACATGTTCATTAATGCTTGCTAAATATTTAAAATAAAACGATGGTATAACACAGTTGCTTAAATTATTTAACCAATAACAATAATAAACCAGCCAAGAAAACCCCCTATATGGCCAATATGTACTCATATGTAAATCACTTATAGATATTTACCTCGTCCCTCCACTAGTACGTGGATGCAACACAAGGTCAAGTTTTAATGTGTGGAGTCCAAACGCGTAAAAGCTGGTAAGTCACGAAAATTGCCCAGCCTCCGCAACCGCCGGTCCACCCCTCTTGTGCAATAGGGTGGCGCTGTTTGAGGACACTGTTCCCTGGAACCGGGCACCTCTCAGTATAATTTTTCTCATTTGGATGCCTGTTCTTGGACAGAGATACAACTGAGCCGAACTCTGGCTTCACGGACAGAGACGCAACTGAAAGATGATATGGATCCTTACTCACCACAAATAGTGCCAGGTAAGTCACTTACGGTTGATATTAATAGAATTATATATATGTTTACTACGTTTAATTAGTAAGCCTGGAAAAGAGTACCTGTATAAATAAGTTTTTTTTTCGCGTTGATATTTTCAGGAGAAAAAACATCCAAAATTGAAAATTTTATAAGTTTACTAGTATAGAAATATTGTCACTTAAAGCAGGGGTTTTCAAATTGTGGTCCGTGGACTACAGAGGGTCCGCAAGGATGAGAGAGGATTAGGATTAACTGATCACGTGAAATTCCAAGTATAAATTTCCAATGTCAGGATATTTATTTTTACTTATTAATGCTATCAAATGAAAATTTAAATTTATCAATGTAAAGTAATCTTAAAACCAGTTTTTACTACGTTAATTCAAAACTATAAACTATTTTTAGTAAAAATTTATATATAAATATTATAAGCGTTTATCGTGAAATATAAAGGGGTCCGTAAGTCAAAGTTTGAAAACCCCCGACTTAAAGTGTTAATACGTGACAATTCTCTACTTAAAAGACATGCATTTAATTATAGAACAAAATAACACATGACTTCGAATAGCCCAAAAGCAACTCGAAATATAAAAAATCAACGAACATGAGGCTGAAAAGAAGCTCCAGATTTCGCTGTCTATAATTCTATATATATATCGAATATTTACCTTTGAAATATGAAAGTGAAAAAAAAAAGACGTTGCTGATAATCTCAATAGGTGTATCTTTTGAAGTTAATAAAGAAGCAATATGTTCAAGCATAAAAGGTTCTTTTGTACCTGCGATGAAAAGACGGCGCTTTCGTGTAAGTATCTTGGAGTCATGTTGACGTCTCATTCTTCTTCTTTTCGGCTTTTAAAGGCTTCAGAAAATTACTTTTTAGTCTGGCTTCCTTATTTTTATTGGCTGCAAAATCTTACTTGGTTTCTGCTGATTGATCAGTACATCTTATATTCTTATTTGGCGTCAAATATCTTGTGCCATATTAATCATATTTTGCCAGAGTGTTTTTGTTGTGTTAAAGTCTCGAGATGATACTGTTTACTTCGGTCACCAAACAGCTATTTGTAAAATTTTGATAAGTTTGACGGGAAAAAATATGAACAACGAAATCTTAACGATCACAATATGACAGTAACACAGGCGGTGGCAGAAATACATTCACCTATAAGAAATGGTAAATTTTCGTTTTAGGTGCTGACAGCTTCCCCACCCTCTAAATTTATACAAAATAACATTATTTCTGTGCAAATATATAAGCTGAACTCAAATCAACAATTAGTTATTGAAGAAATCTACCTTTTTTGATTTGAAAGTCCATAAAAAATCAAACTATATCTCGCACTTTTTCTCTCCCGTAACTCTCACGAAGTAATGTAATTAATTACAGAATGAGGTACTGCGTAGGACAACAAATTTCGGTCGATTTTTCTTCCTTTACTAAAACTTCCGGCGATGTACTTCCTGTAATGAAAGTAATGCGCTATTGTATTGCTACGCAATTACTTTCATTACAGGAAGTACTAACACTTCCGGCGATGTAATTCCTGTAATGAAAGTAATGCGTTATTGTATTGAAACGCTTATTATTTTCATTATAGGAAGTACATCGCCGAAAGTTTTAGTACTTCCTGTAATGAAAGTAATTGCCTAGCAATACAATAGCGCATAACTTTCATTACATGACGTACATCGTCGGAAGTTTCAGTAAAGAAAGAAAATCGAACAAAAATCGACCGAAATTTGTTGTACTACGCAGTACGTCATTCTGTAATTAAATACATTACTTCGTGAGAGTTACCGGAGAGAAAACGTGCGAGATATAGTTCGTTTTTTTATGGACCTTCAAATAAAAAAATGTAGGTTTCTTCAATAACTAATTGTTGATTTGAGTTCAGCTTATATATTTGCACAGAAATAATGCTATTTTGGATAAATTTGAAGGGGGGAAAGCTGTCGGCACCTAAAACAAAAATTTACTAAAGAAATAACTACCCCATAATGGTAAAAAAAATGCAGTTTTCTTTTACTTTATGTGTTATGTGTGTTGTGGTGCAAAATATGTCAGTTCGGAATGAGAAATCAGAGAACCGAGTTCGAATTCCAACTGAATTCGTTGCATTTACTTACGCGCAAATACAACTGGAAAAGATATTAACCCATCTCTTCTCTCCCCAGCTATGGGTTAAATTGCCGGACAGCTTGGGTTCTATAATTTGTGTTAGAACCAGTCTATCCCAAAAAGTAATGGTAACCTACTGCGGGAAAATTTTCTGAATCGAAAGAGATATGATCACTCAAACGCGTATCTCGTACGACACATAACTGACTAAATATCTAGCTATAAAGTGGGAGGTATTTCTGTCACACCCTATTCATCAGGTCACAAATACAGTAACTAATTACCTAATAGTCAGTAGAATTACAGGGTTGTGTCTAAGACTAGATAGCATGACAGAACCTTTTCCTCGTTAAGATATTCTTGTATTCAAACGTTTCTTCTCCTAGATTATTTACCATTTTAAGGAAACAGTTCGCAGTCATTTTTGTTATATCTTCACGTTACTTGTTTAAACTAAACTATAAGGTGTATAAAACCACTTTCACAGACGCAAGATTAGAGGTGGTGTTGAATATGAATGATTTTCAAGCCTTCTTTTTAAAGTGGTGTTGCATGTTAACGTCTTTCAAACCTTCTTTTTTAAGAGTTGTTGAATGTTAACGTCTTTCAATCCTTCTATTTAAGAGTTGTTGAATGTTAACGACTTCCAAGCCTTCTATTTGCGAGTTGTTGAATGTTAATGTCTTTCAAGCCTTCTATTTAAAGTGGTGTTGCAGGTTAACATCCTTCAAGCCTTCTGTTTGAGAGTTGTTGAATGTTCACGTCTTTCAAACCTTCTATTTGAGAGTTGTTGAATGTTAACGTCTTTCAAACGTTCTATTTGAGAGTTGTTGAATGTTAACGTCTTTCAAACCTTCTATTTGCGAGATGTTGAATGTTAACGTCTTTCAAACCTTCTATTTGCGAGATGTTGAATGTTAACGTCTTTCAAACCTTCTATTTGAGAGTTGTTGAATGTTAACGTCTTTCAAACCTTCTATTTGAGAGATGTTGAATGTTAACGTCTTTCAAACCTTCTATTTGAGAGATGTTGAATGTTAACGTCTTTCAAACCTTCTATTTGAGAGTTGTTGAATGTTAACGTCTTTCAAACCTTCTATTTGAGAGTTGTTGAATGTTAACGTCTTTCAAACGTTCTATTTGAGAGTTGTTGAATGTTAACGTCTTTCAAACCTTCTATTTGCGAGATGTTGAATGTTAACGTCTTTCAAACCTTCTATTTGCGAGATGTTGAATGTTAACGTCTTTCAAACCTTCTATTTGAGAGTTGTTGAATGTTAACGTCTTTCAAACCTTCTATTTGAGAGATGTTGAATGTTAACGTCTTTCAAACCTTCTATTTGAGAGATGTTGAATGTTAACGTCTTTCAAACCTTCTATTTGAGAGTTGTTGAATGTTAACGTCTTTCAAACCTTCTATTTGAGAGTTGTTGAACGTTAACGTCTTTTAAACCTTCTATTTGAGAGTTGTTGAATGGTAACGTCTTGATTTTGCCATTATTTTTCTGCGCGTCACATGTGTTCTCCATTTAGAATTATTATTGCTACTGGCGAAAGACTTCGAGTAATATGGTTTCAGCTATTCAGTTTGTCAGTCTGTAGCACCAGTACAAATGGTCCGAAGAAGGATGGTCGTCGCTAGGAACTACAGTCTTCATTCACCTCTTGGAAACAAAGAATAGATTACCGGCATATTACGTGGTATATGACCTACTGTAAGAAAGTGAATGCTGAAACTATTTCCTCGAAGGACAAGACGAGAGTTGGAGCAAAACAAATGTGGTTCTACAGAAGGATGATGAGGATACTATGCATCGAACTTTTTAGCAACGACGACATTTTGGAGAAAATAGGAACCAAAATAAAACTTATAATCAGCACCAGAAACAGACAGTTGAGATTTCTTGAACAGATAATGAGAAAAGAAATCTTAGAAAATTTGACACTCACAGGACAGGTTGGTTTCACGAGGGACAGAAGAAAACAATGCAGAGGATATTTTATAAGCTTCAGTAAATGGATGGCGGAACAAGTTTAAGAAAAAACGAAATGACAGAATTTAATTAGAGCTCTAACGGAAAGAACTATTCTCCTCATCTTTGTTGCTTTTTGTACGACGTTTCAGGTGCTAAGAATTTCGAACAGAACCCTGTTCATAATTCCTAGCACTTGAAGAAGGTCTGAGCGAAGAACGACCGAAACGTCATTCAAATGGCAACAAAGATGAGGTCAATAGTCCCAATAATATAAGTACTATATATATATATATATATATATATATATATATATATATATATATATAAGAACTCAATTCAATGCATTACTCCTCAGGAATGAATCGAGTTCTTTTAGTGATTTGCGTGCGGATACCCAGCTCATATACAACATCCTCAAATTTCCCTTCTCTGATTCTATACGTCTATGGCTTCGGGGTTAGCTACTCTGACTGGCACCAAATCGGTCGAGTTTCGATCCCTGTCAGAAGCAAGTAGATATCTAGCCACACTCATGAACTGCGAGACAGTGTTGTATGTGGATGTTGAAAATATATATATATATACATCTACAGAAACAGATGTACAGAGACACGTGTACTGTACAGAGTATATATATATATCTATTTTTTTCATATATAAACGAGTTATTTCGCTACACAGGTTTCCACCATGAGTGGTTTCTTCAGGAGATTTTTAATAACTGATTTTACCTTTTACCGTTTTTTTCTTAAGAACGCTCTTGTAACGGTGTTTTATTTGAACGTTCCCGTGGCAGGGAATTTTTGAACGCGCGTTGTTTAAATTCAAACGAATTATGACGTTTTCATCCATGTTTGCATGAACCTAATAAGTATTTCTTAGAGTGAATGCGTTTTGTCATAATTTCTGTTCTTTCATTTAACATTTCGTCTTTATTTTGGTATATCATAATTTCTAATTGTTTTCTTTCTACAATATAATTGTATAGAACACATTTTAATACAAATGTGTACGGGTCTAGCTCTATTAGGGACAAAAGATAAGTATTAAACAATCAATATATATATATGACTATTTACGCTCTCACACCCTGATTGAGCACTCTCGAAGAATAGTAGACTTTGAAAATCAGTAGCTACCTTAGCATGTACGTATCGCTCATTCACCAATAAATTAGAGCACTCAGGCTATTGGGCGTGTATAATGATAACATACATGCTAAAAAGTCTGCCTTCTTCTACCAAGCGCCCATAGCCCAGAGGTAGAAACGCCGACTGACGCCACTTCGGTCGGGTTTCAATCCTGGGTTAAAAAGCAATCGGAGTCTAAACGTACTGATGAGCTGTGATACAGAGAAACAGATCTGTCTGCGGATGACTATATATATATATATGTTTTGCGGTCATATTACGCTAAATACACCGGTTCTCATCCGACCACCGTACTTAAGCAACGTTGAGACTGGTCAGTACTTAGATAGGTGACCGCTTGGGAAAACCAGGTGATGTAATGTTTCTTGATAGATGTGCGTTGTGTTGCAGTGGATATCGGCTCAGAAAAAAAAATCGTTGAGCCGAGTCCAAATTCCTGTTGAATTCATTTACGTACTAATACCCCTGGGAAAGGTATTAACCTGTCCCTTTCCTCTAGTTATGGGTGAAATAACATGACAGTTTGATTTCTAAAGCCTTGGCTTGCGACCAGTCTACCGTCGCAGGTATTGCCAAACTGTTGCGGGATAATTGAAAATATGCTTATACACGGTAGGACTTGGGACCCTTCCGTTAATTAAATCCCTACCATCTTTCTCCATCATCTGGGGGAAAGCCGGCTTAACCCGACTAGGATAAATGCCGAAACAAGTATATATATATATATATAGAAACGATTTTAGATTTATTACAATGGGTAATACATATTTCACCGCATATTGCGTCTCGTCAGACCCAAATGGTACAACAAAACCGCAATATGCGGTGAAATATGTATTACTCATTGAATTACCCATATGTATACGAGCTACAATATGCGGTGAAATATGTACTACCCATTTTAATAAATCTAAAATCTTTTCTAAATTATATTACTCTGTTAAATTAAATAAATGAATTTAATATTAAGTTTTTTGAGTTGGTCTCTATCGGAATTTAGCTGGAAAGTATACCAAGTGTGCTACGTTAAAGGTATATATATATATATATATATAAAGGCCGTGAGGGATGTACAAAGAGGGAGAAAGAGAAAAGAGAGACTGAGATGTTCACCAAGATGAATTGTGAGAGACGGAGTAATGTACAGGCTGAGAGAGATTGAATGTAGTCAACTAAAACTCACACATTGAGATTAAATAACCATTAACAATTCAAAAACGAATGTAAAAAACTAAATAATTTTGGCACTGACATATTCTTTGTTGGGCGTTTATTTCCCGAGAATCATTTTAACGCACTGTAACGTGTCTCCTTCGATGAAGTTCTCCTGGAGAACGAAACTGGTTACACAGTTTTTTTTTTCCACGTTGGGATATTCACAGGCGTTACTTCTAATATGATTATTTCTGTAAATGTACAATTTGGGGGAACGCAGATCAGAATAACCGAATCATGAATCAGTGGATCAAAATATTTGGGTTTCATAATATTGGCAAACTCCTATATCTTCCAACGTGTTTAATCAACGCTAACTCATAAAAAATTTAAAGTTTTCAGAATCTATTATCAGTAATCGACATGGTTGATGCCATTATCTAATCATCGAGAAGATGCTAGATAAGCTTATTGCAAAAGTTTCTATAAATTCATCACTAAAAAAAAAGTGATAATACCTATGTTAACATTATTAGCAAAACATTGACGCGCTGATTTCTAATATAGCCGATTCCTTTATGCTCCTTACCGATATCACTGTATATATTCAGGTAGCAGTATGGATATAGGCACCTTCTTCTTGTTGTTCCCCTCTGTAGTGTATACCTTCAGAGCTTAGGCGATCATAGCTCTCCCTAAATCCCCATCCTTTGTAGAAATTAGTTTTTATATTTGTGAAATCTTCTAATCCGTGTTCCGCCAGATATTTACAGAAGTTCGTTAGGCATGTTTTTCTCTGTTTCTCTTAACTTCAATATACCGTCTGAGTGTAGAATTCTCAATGCTCTCTCCCTCTCTCTCCTCATAATGTGCTGTAGAATTTTCATTAGTCTCTTTTGATGCAAACTACTTGCGCCCTTTCCCAAAAACTTCGTCATAATTCACATGTCTAGGCCCTCTCATTCTCAGCATCCTTCTGTAGAACCTAATTTATATTGTCTCAATAAATTTCTGCTTTTGCAAATCGTCTAGCATGTATATATATATCAGGGTGAATAAAGAAGGAGGAAAAATTTACAACGTCCAAAATATTAAAATTTAATATTAATATAAAACAATGCTCGGTATATAATATAGGGCTGTAAATGTTTATTATAAATTATATTTTGCAGTATTTTTAGCATGATTGTAAGGTTGGTTCTTTAATGTGTTTGCAGTACACATTACACATTAAAGAACTAATCTTACATTCATGCTAAAAAATACTGCAAAAGCCAAACTAGGATCCCCTAGAGACGATAAACCTTTATAGTACTAAAAACACTCTTAGATTAAATTTTACCTATTACACTCCACGAACTATAATCTAATTCGAAGTTTTATAGAAAAAAGTGATTTCCTAAATTCAAAATTTAGGTTAAATATACAAAACTAGATTAATTATAAAAACTGTGCCTAAATACAAAAAATATTCTATAATTGTACAAATAAACATTAAGAATAGGTTCAATCCCATCCGTTCCTACCCTTTACACTTCCTTACTCGCCACCCCTAATAAACTCAAAGAATAAAGGCTAGCCAGGCGGCCATAAAAGCATATACAACATTTTTTAATGTTAAATCTGTCTACAAAATTCCTGACACTTTCATTAATCAAGTATATCCCCTACCCACCCCACTTTCTTCAAAATTCTAACGAAAAATTTAAAAGACTTATTCCCTTATCGCTAACCCCCACCAACATCTTACACACAACTTGTCTAATATAAGAATAGAGGCCTTTCATTCCTTTCCGCACTACCTGATGAGACATTGTAAGTCTAATATCCAAACAAATGTACGATCTATAGTGGATAGCTATAAAAGAAAATTGTACATGTTCTAAAATATATATATATATATATATAATGTATGTTTTTTTTGTCTATTTTATGTAAATCTTTTCATATTCTTTGATATGCTTAATAGCATTATGATTAAATGAAGAAAGAAAAAATTGATACACAATTTTTTAATAATTCAATCTAAGTTTTCGTGATCTGTTTATAAACAGTTTCGTTAAACTTCGTTAATTTCCGTGACATGTTTACGTTTGTTGACATAACGATACATTTCAGTTCAGAAATATTTATTACGATGAATTCGAAAATTATGTTATAGGCTTAATTTGACTTCGTTTAGATTGATCGTCATTCGTGGTTGAGAGGTCTAAGAAGCGCATTATATATATATATATATATATATATATATATATATATATTAATTATAGTTATAATACTAATATCGACAAAACTAATTCTATCAAGATTATCAATAATTAAACTACAAATGAGATCGTCTTGAAACCCACTGGGAACTAACCCGGATGGAAAAGAAGGGGAAGAAAAAAAGAAACAAACCAAATACCTGAACAAAAAGTCAAGCATTCGTGAGAAAAAACCCCAAGACGAAAGCCTTAACAATAAAGAGCTCAATAAGAAAGCAGAGTACACAAAGCACTCAAAGCGAAAGTAGAGCAAACAAGAACGAAAATCTAAGGGTAAGCCAACAACCTACCACGGTTTTGCTTAACAGCTCGTTGGCTCCAATTTTCCCTGACGAGCTGTTAAGCGAAACCGTCGTAGGTTGTTGGCTCACCCTTAGATTTTCGTCCTATATATATATATATATATATATATATATATATATATATATATTACCTTGATTTTTTTTTAATCGACCTAGAAAGATTTTTTTCTGGAAAAAATCACTGTCGGAATTCACACTTAAATATTTGTGCAACTGACGCCAACCATCGGCCGTCTATAACGATGACAAGATTAAGCCAGAATAGCGATGCGCAAATTGGGACGGTGGGAAGGCACGAATCGATTACCGCAAAGACAGGCTGCAGCAATCGGCCTCCACAATGTGCTAAGTTTCAGGGCCGATAAACGAAAGCTCGTAAAAACCGTAATTTTGGCTGTGAATTCTCTCAGCATAGAATGTTGCGACTATTTGCATGCCGTCACTTTGATGAGCGTGTACATTGTTGTTGGCTGTGAAGAGAATCATGGCATCCAGGCGTAAAAATCTGCTACTCTCGCCTACCGTCTGTATTGGCCAGGTTTAATAAGTCACTCAAACGTAATTCGACAAGATATCATCGATAAATATATTTGGCGGGCAAGCACTCTGGTCTCGACTCGTTTTGTTGAAAGACACGTATAATTTGATTAGAAGAATAAGTCCATTTGCATTTAGACTTTGGCATAAAATAGTTTTGTCACCTGGGAAATGTAGCTGTTATCTCAAAGACCTCAGATACAAAAATGTTTCTATTCAGTTTTACTCCTTTTTTCTTTATTTTTCTCATATTTGTGCTAATGCTAAGATTAACCGTTCGCAGACAAGAAAAAAAATGCCATTTATTAAATCAACGTTTAGCGATGAGATCTGTTGAAATTTATAATATATTTCTCTTAAGATAGTTTGTCAGCAAATGCTTCATTATTTATACGATTAATTGGAGTTTGTTTACTAACCTTTGTTTAAAGTAGTGTGTAATATCAACATCATGATAATATCAGTTTTTTTCAATTCTAACTCTATCGTTGTTTATTTTACTTGTTGCTACTGTTGGAAGTCTACAAGTGATGTGTTTCTTGCTCTTTGGAAAAGCTCCTTGTGATTATGAAGCATCGGTCTCTAGGGTTTGATGAAAGCTTATCTTCATTATTACTTAGAGGAGTCATTCCCTTGAAGACATTTTTAATCATAATGTACGTTGTGGTGCAGTGGATATCGACTCAGAACGACAAATCAGAGAGCTGAGTTTGAATTCCAGTTGAGGTCTTTGCATTCACTTACACACAAATATTCTTGTGAAAGGTATTGATCCGTCTCTTCCTTCCAGTTATGGATTAAATAATAGGACAAATTGGGTTCTATAACCTTGGCTGGCAAACAGTTTACCGCAGAAAGCAATGGCAATTTACTGCATGATAATCTTCTCCATAGTCAGTCATGTCTCTTTGGAGACATGATCACGCAAAGCGTGTATCACGTATGGCACTTAACTGACTGATTTAGGTAAATGGTATTAAACATTGTTTCAAGTGTAGACATTTCTAAAAGTTATGGATGCCGTACATGATATCCACATAAAAATTCCAATCTGAAGATGCTATACAAAAACATCACTCGAGTTCTTACGTTAATATTCTCTTACTGCGTTGGACAATAAGCAGGAGAAACTTGAGGTATAAGGTTGCTGAATAAAATACTGTTTATTCGGATATAAATGAAAGATAACGGCTAATCCCAGACTCGAACAGGGCAATATTGTTGGCGTCGGTTCCACAGAACAGTAGTTTCTGAAAAGAAGCTACTCGAGAGAAACTTACATCTCATAAGTGGTATACGAAGCGAATAAGGGTGGTTCGCTACGATGTGCTTAGACGCGGAACTAAAGAATATAGTTCGTCTGAAAACAGTCTACGGAAATAGCAGTGGAGTAGTGAGAGGCTTGCGACGTTTCGTTTGTGGGAAATTGAAGATAGGATGGCAAATAATTTGTCATCAAAAAGAACGCGGAGGACTCTTCTGGATTCTGTCGTGACGAGAAAGTGAAGACTGGGCAGCTCTTGCACATATGGCAGCAGCAATCACTTTTGGTCCTGACTTGATTTCTGTAAAGGTAGAGCATAGCAGAAGTCAGCTATTTACTAGAGTTGTTCAGAAAAATGACCAATTTGCCAGCATTTTTATCAATGGATCTTATCTACTATTTCCACTTGTGATTTGGATTAAATTTACGACCCAATAAGCGCTCCAGTCACGGTACTTCACTCAAGTAAAAACTTTTTCAGGTGCTAATGATCGGTTCGAAATTCATAGCAACTGAAGAAGGCCGGAGCGTAAAACGGCAGCAAAGATGAGAACACTAGTCTGAATAATGTAAATAGGACAGATTGTTTTCTATATATTTGGCTGACAACCAGTCTACCGCAGAAAGTAACGGCAACCCACTGTAAGATAAGCTTCTGCCCAGTAAGTCATGTCTCTTTCGAGACATGATCGCCCAAGCGCGTATCACGCATGGCACTTAACTGACAACAGGACATCAGTTAAATGCGGATGCCTCGAGAGAAACTTACATCTCATAAGTGGTATACGAAGCGAATAAGGGTGGTTCGCTACGATGTGCTTAGACGCGGAACTAAAGAATATAGTTCGTCTGAAAACAGTCTACGGAAATAGCAGTGGAGTAGTGAGAGGCTTGCGACGTTTCGTTTGTGGGAAATTGAAGATAGGATGGCAAATAATTTGTCATCAAAAAGAACGCGGAGGACTCTTCTGGATTCTGTCGTGACGAGAAAGTGAAGACTGGGCAGCTCTTGCACATATGGCAGCAGCAATCACTTTTGGTCCTGACTTGATTTCTGTAAAGGTAGAGCATAGCAGAAGTCAGCTATTTACTAGAGTTGTTCAGAAAAATGACCAATTTGCCAGCATTTTTATCAATGGATCTTATCTACTATTTCCACTTGTGATTTGGATTAAATTTACGACCCAATAAGCGCTCCAGTCACGGTACTTCACTCAAGTAAAAACTTTTTCAGGTGCTAATGATCGGTTCGAAATTCATAGCAACTGAAGAAGGCCGGAGCGTAAAACGGCAGCAAAGATGAGAACACTAGTCTGAATAATGTAAATAGGACAGATTGTTTTCTATATATTTGGCTGACAACCAGTCTACCGCAGAAAGTAACGGCAACCCACTGTAAGATAAGCTTCTGCCCAGTAAGTCATGTCTCTTTCGAGACATGATCGCCCAAGCGCGTATCACGCATGGCACTTAACTGACAACAGGACATCAGTTAAATGCGGATGCCTTACAGAAGGTCTTATAAACTGATTTGAAACCCTGGATAGAACTTCTATGCAACGTATGGCCGCAGTTGTTTTAGGAGGCAAGGCTGCTTACAAAGATTTCGTGTTTCAAAAATAGATCGCCGTATATTTACACGACTGCATCACACAGAAAATGTGGCAATCGAAAACGACATATCTAAATCCCCTTGAATATTACCGGTGGGTGTTATTTAATGGTAGACTAATCAACTTTGACAAAATACAACTAATTTTTTGAAAGCCCTTTTTACACGAGGAATGTCTAATATTAATATGTTAACGATTCCAGTCTAGACTGCAAGACATTGCTACTGAAGCCGGTTACATAGAATAAACGTATAATCCAACCATATATGTACTAAGTTCTGTATGAATAACTTTAGTGATTTCTAAGGTGTGATTATTTTTTTACGATTTTAAAAACATGCTCAAATGTCTTTCACTCTCTCTCTCTCTATATATATATATGTTTAATTTTGCAACGGCTAACATTTTTGGATAACCACTTACATAGATATTAATCAGTTTTCGTAATAAACAAAATATTTTTAGCCACGTTTACTATTTTTCTTTTTTCTTTTTTGCCTCGAAAAAAATTCTGCCTAGGAATGATCATTCACGTATGTCAAATTCGAAATCGACTCTACGATTTGTGATAGCCACTGCTCCACAAAACTCAGTAACCACTTTAGTCTTAATGACTTAACGCCTTGTTTAAGGCGTTGTGGGGCAGTGAATATAAACAATGGGATAGTTGAGTTCGATTTATTGCATACACATTGCGAGTTGGGAAAGGTTTAATCCGTCTCTTCTGCCTCCAGCTTTGAGTTAAATAGCAGCACAAATGAGTTTCTATAGCCTTAGTTGGCAACCAGTCTGTCGGAGAAAATAATGGCAACCAATTGCGAAAAATGTCTCTGCTTACTCACTCATGTCACTTTCGAAACATTATAGAGCAAGCGTGTATCACTTATGGAACTTAACTAATTGATATCGTGAAGTGATTAAAAAAAATGAAAAACATAGTCACATGTCTTATATTCAATATACTAATAAATATAGAAATGTCGTCTTTGTAGACTTTCGTAACTGCCTCAGCAAGTTGACAGAGTCCTCTCCATTGATAGTGTGGCCCTTTTGAAACAAATGCCTTTTGCATCCCAAAAACCTAAGGTAATTTACGTTGGAGACGAAACGACCTTGACCTTTTTACAGCAAGCGGGTGTATTTAATGTTTCACTTGGTGCATTTTATGAATGTCTCTTCATATTTTCAATTTCTTTCTTTTCTTATATAACTATATTATTATTATTATTATTATTATTATTATTATTATTATTATTATTATTATGCTCGTTAACTGCCGTAAGTGATACACCCATGTTTCTTTCGATACATGAGTGACTAGGTAGAAGAATTTTTCCAGTAGTTTGCTATTTTTCTGCAGTAGACCGGTAATCAGCCAAGGCTATAGAACGCAATCTGTTCTGCCATTCAACCCATAGGTGGAAGGAGAAGAGATGGATTAATGCTTTTTCCAAATTCACCAGGAATTCGAACTCTGTTCTCCAATTTCCTATTCCGAGGGGATATCTATTGCACCACAACGCACAACCGCCTATTGTTATGTATTCTTGTAAAAATACCCACTCCTGACGTTTTCTTTCTTTCCTTATTTAGCATATATTTTTTATCATTATCATTGTTGTATTTGCTCTCGTAAAATTCTTTTTACACCATTTAATGATGTTTTCTTTCTTTCTTTCTTCTTCCAGTTTGTTCCTTAATTCTCTCACTTTGTTTTACTCATCACTCTCTCTCTCATTTGTTTTTTTTTACTCATTTCCCTCTCTCACTTGTTTTGTTTTACTCATCTCCCTCTCTCACTTGCTTTGTTTTTTTCATCTCCCTCTCTCACTTGCTTTGTTTTCTCATCTCCCTCTCTCTCACTTGCTTTGTGCCCTCATCTCCCTCTCTCACTTGCTTTGTTTTCCTCATCTCTCTCTCACTTCATTTGTTTTCCTCATCTCCCTCTCTCACTTGCCTTGTTTTTTCTCATCTCCCTCTCTCACCTGCTTTGTTTTCTCTCTCTCTCTCTGCCTTGCTTTGTTTTTTCTCATCTCTCTCTCACTTACTTTGTTTTCTCATCTCCCTCTCTCACTTGCTTTGTTTTTCTCTGTCTCCCTCTCTCACTGATTTGTTCCTCATCTCCCTCTCTCTTACCTTGCTTTGTTTTTCTCATCTCCCTCTCTCCTTGCTTTGTTTTCTCTGTCTCTCTCTCTCTTACTTGCTTTGTTTTTCTCTCTCTCTCTCCTTGCTTTGTTTCTCATCTCCCTCTCTCACTTGCTTTGCTTTCTATCATCTCTCTCTTACTTGCTTTGTTTTTCTCTGTCTCCCTCTCTCCTTGCTTTGTTTTCTTGCTCCATTCTCTCACTTGCTTTGTTTTCCTCATCTCCCTCTCTCCTTGCTTTGTTTTCTCATCTCTCCCTCTCTCCTTGCTTTGTTTTCCTCATCTCCCTCTCTCCTTGCTTTATTTTCTCATCTCCCTCTCTCTTTCTTTGTTTTCTGTCTCTCTCTCTCTTGCTTTGTTTTCCTCATCTCTCTCTCCTTGCTTTGTTTTTCTCATCTCTCCCTCTCTCCTTGCTTTGTTTCTCATCTCTCTCTCTCTCCTTGCTTGCTTCCTCATCTCCCTCTCTCCTTGCTTTGTTCCTCATCTCCCTCTCTCCTTGCTTTGTTTTCTCATCTCCCTCTCTCCTTGCTTGTTTTCCTCATCTCCCTCTCTCACTTGCTTTTGTTTTCCCTCATCTCTCTCCTTGCTTTGTTTTCCTCATCTCTCTCTCACTTACTTTGTTTTCCTCCATCTCCCTCTCTCACTTTGTGCCTTTCTCATCTCTCTCTCTCCTTGCTTTGTTTTCCTCATCTCCCTCTCACTTGCTTTGCTTTCCTCATCTCCCTCTCTCACTTGCTTTGTTTTTCTCATCTCTCTCTCTCTCCTTGCTTCCTTTCTCTCTTTCTCTCACTTGCTTTGTTTTCTCTGTCTCCCTCTCTCCTTGCTTTGTTTCTCCATCTCTCTCTCTCTTGCTTTGTTTTCCTCATCTCCCTCTCTCACTTACTTTGTTTTCCTCATCTCTCTCTCTCTCCTTGTTTCTTTCTCTGTCTCTCCCTCTCTCCTTGCTTTGTTCCTCATCTCCCTCTCTCTCGCTTGCTTTGTTCCTCTCTCCCTCTCTCCTTGCTTTGTTTTTCTCATCTCTCTCTCTCACTTGCTTTGTTTTTCTCTCTCCTCTCTCTTACTTGCTTTGTTTTTCTCATCTCTCTCTCCTTGCTGTTTTTCCATCTCTCTCTCACTTGCTTTGTTCCTCATCTCCCTCTCTGCCTGCTTTACCCATCTCCCTCTCTCCTTGCTTTGTTTTTCTGTCCCTCTCTCTTGCTTTGTTCCTCATCTCCCTCTCTCACCTGCTTTGTTCCTCATCTCCCTCTCTCCCTTGCTTTGTTTTCTCATCTCACTCTCTCCTTGCTTTCTTTTCTCATCTCTCTCTCTCACTTGCTTTGTTTTTCTCATCTCCCTCTCTCACTTGCTTTGTTTTCCTCATCTCCCTCTCTTACTTGCTTTGTTTTCCTCATCTCCCTCTCTCACTTGCTTTGTTTTTCTCATCTCCCTCTCTCACTTGCTTTGTTTTCTCATCTCCCACTCTCACTTGCTTTCTTTCCTCATCTCTCTCTCCTTGCTTTGTTTTCCTCATCTCTCTCTCTCCACTTGCTTTGTTTTTCTCATCTCTCTCTCTCACTTGCTTTGTTTTCCTCATCTCTCTCTCTCCTTGCTTTGTTTTCTCATCTCCCTCTCGCTTGCTTGCTTGTTTTTTCATCTCTGTCTCTCACACTTGCTTTGTTTTCCTCATCTCTCTCTCTCACACTTGCTTTGTTTTCCTCATCTCACTCTCTCACTTACTTTGTTTTACTCATCTCCCTCTCTCACTTGCTTTGTTTTCCTCATCTCCCTCTCTCACTTGCTTTGTTTTTCTCATCTCTCTCTCTCACTTGCTTTGTTTTTCTCATCTCTCTCTCTGACTTGCTTTGTTTTTCTCATCTCCCTCTCTCACTTGCTTTGTTTTCCTCATATCTCCCATCTCACTTGCTTTGTTTTCCTCATCTCCCTCTCTCACTTACTTTGTTTTTCTCATCTCTCTCTCACTTGCTTTGTTTTCCTCATCTCCCTCTCTCACTTACTTTGTTTTCCTCATCTCCCTCTCTCACTTGCTTTGTTTTCCTCATCTCCCTCTCTCACTTGCTTTGTTTTTCCCATCTCCCTCTCTCACTTGCTTTGTTTTTCTCATCTCCCTCTCTCACTTGCTTTGTTTTCCTCATCTCCCTCTCTCACTTGCTTTGTTTTCCTCATCTCCCTCTCTCACTTGCTTTGTTTTTCTCATCTCTCTCTCTGACTTGCTTTGTTTTCCTCATCTCCCTCTCTCACTTGCTTTGTTTTCCTCATCTCCCTCTCTCACTTGCTTTGTTTTCCTCATCTCCCTCTCTCACTTGCTTTGTTTTCCTCATCTCCCTCTCTCACTTGCTTTGTTTTCCTCATCTCCCTCTCTCACTTACTTTGTTTTCCTCATCTCCCTCTCTCACTTGCTTTGTTTTCCTCATCTCCCTCTCTCACTTGCTTTGTTTTTCTCATCTCTCTCTCTCACTTGCTTTGTTTTTCTCATCTCTCTCTCTCACTTGCTTTGTTTTTCTCATCTCCCTCTCTCACTTGCTTTGTTTTCCTCATCTCTGTCTCTCACTTGCTTTGTTTTCCTCATCTCTCTCTCTCACTTGCTTTGTTTTCCTCATCTCCCTCTCTCACTTACTTTGTTTTCCTCATCTCTTTCTCTCACTTGCTTTGTTTTCCTCATCTCCCTCTCTCACTTGCTTTGTTTTTCTCATCTCCCTCTCTCACTTGCTTTGTTTTTATCATCTCCCTCTCTCACTTGCTTTGTTTTCCTCATCTCCCTCTCTCACTTGCTTTGTTTTCCTCATCTCCCTCTCTCACTTGCTTTGTTTTTCTCATCTCTCTCTCTGACTTGCTTTGTTTTCCTCATCTCCCTCTCTCACTTGCTTTGTTTTCCTCATCTCCCTCTCTCACTTGCTTTGTTTTCCTCATCTCCCTCTCTCACTTGCTTTGTTTTTCTCATCTCCCTCTCTCACTTGCTTTGTTTTCCTCATCTCCCTCTCTCACTTGCTTTGTTTTCCTCATCTCCCTCTCTCACTTACTTTGTTTTCCTCATCTCCCTCTCTCACTTGCTTTGTTTTCCTCATCTCCCTCTCTCACTTGCTTTGTTTTTCTCATCTCTCTCTCTCACTTGCTTTGTTTTTCTCTCTCTCTCTCTCACTTGCTTTGTTTTTCTCATCTCCCTCTCTCACTTGCTTTGTTTTCCTCATCTCTGTCTCTCACTTGCTTTGTTTTCCTCATCTCTTTCTCTCACTTGCTTTGTTTTCCTCATCTCCCTCTCTCACTTACTTTGTTTTCCTCATCTCCCTCTCTCACTTGCTTTGTTTTCCTCATCTCTCCCTCTCTCACTTGCTTTGTTTTCCTCATCTCCCTCTCTCACTTGCTTTGTTTTTCTCATCTCTCTCTCTGACTTGCTTTGTTTTTCTCATCTCCCTCTCTCACTTGCTTTGTTTTCCTCATCTCTCTCTCTCACTTGCTTTGTTTTTCTCATCTCCCTCTCTCACTTGCTTTGTTTTCCTCATCTCCCTCTCTCACTTGCTTTGTTTTCCTCATCTCCCTCTCTCACTTGCTTTGTTTTCCTCATCTCTCTCTCACTTGCTTTGTTTTTCTCATCTCCCTCTCTCACTTGCTTTGTTTTCCTCATCTCCCTCTCTCACTTGCTTTGTTTTCCTCATCTCCCTCTCTCACTTGCTTTGTTTTCCTCATCTCCCTCTCTCACTTGCTTTGTTTTCCTCATCTCCCTCTCTCACCTGCTTTGTTTTCCTCATCTCCCTCTCTCACTTGCTTTGTTTTCCTCATCTCTCTCTCACTTACTTTGTTTTCCTCATCTCCCTCTCTCACTTGCTTTGTTTTTCTCATCTCTCTCTCTCACTTGCTTTGTTTTCCTCATCTCCCTCTCTCACTTGCTTTGTTTTCCTCATCTCCCTCTCTCACTTGCTTTGTTTTCCTCATCTCCCTCTCTCACTTACTTTATTTTCCTCTATCTCTCTCTCACTTGCTTTGTTTTCCTCATCTCCCTCTCTCACTTGCTTTGTTTTCCTCATCTCCCTCTCTCACTTGCTTTGTTTTCCTCATCTCCCTCTCTCACTTGCTTTGTTTTCCTCATCTCCCTCTCTCACTTGCCTTGTTTTCCTCATCTCCCTCTCTCACCTGCTTTGTTTTCCTCATCTCTCTCTCACTTGCTTTGTTTTCCTCATCTCTCTCTCACTTACTTTGTTTTCCTCATCTCCCTCTCTCATTTGTTTTGTTTTTCTCATCTCTCTCTCTCTCACTTGCTTTGTTTTCCACACTCTCCCTCTCTCACTTGCTTTGTTTTTCCTCATCTCTCTCTCTCACTTGCTTTGTTTTTTCTATCTCTCTCTCTGCTTGCTTTGTTTTTCCTCATCTCTTTCTCTCACTTGCTTTGTTTTTCTCATCTCCCACTCTCTCACTTGCTTTGTTTTCCTCATCTCTCTCTCTCTTCCTTTGTTTTCCCTCATCTCCCTCTCTCACTTACTTTGTTTTCCTCATCTCTCTCTCACTTGCTTTGTTTTCCTCATCTCCCTCTCTCACACTTACTTTGTTTTCCTCATCTCCCTCTCTCTCACTTGCTTTTTTCCCTCATCTCCCTCTCTCACCCTTTGTTTCCTCATCTCCCTCTCTCCTTGCTTGCTGTTTTTCTCACTCTCTCTCTCTCACTTGCTTTGTTTCTCTCTCCCTCTCTCACTTGCTTTATTTTTCTCATCTCTCTCTCTCACTTGCTTTGTTTTTCTCATCTCCCTCTCTCACTTGCTTTGTTTTCTCATCTCCCTCTCTCACTTGCTTTGTTTCCTCATCTCCCTCTCTCTCCTTGCTTTGTTTTCCTCATCTCTCTCTCTCACTTGCTTTGTTTTTCTCATCTCTCTCTCTCACTTGCTTTGTTTTCCTCATCTCTCTCTCTCACTTGCTTTGTTTTTTCTCATCTCCCTCTCTCACTTGCTTTGTTTTCCTCATCTCTGTCTCTCACTTGCTTTGTTTTTTTCCCTCCTCTCTCTCTCTCACTTGCTTTGTTTTCCTCATCTCCCTCTCTCACTTGCTTTGTTTTCCTCATCTCCCTCTCCTTGCTTTGTTTTCCTCATCTCCCTCTCTCACTTGCTTTGTTTTTCTCATCTCCCTCTCTCACTTACTTTGTTTTCTCATCTCTCTCTCGCTTGCTTTGTTTTTTTCTCATCTCTCTCTCTGACTTGCTTTGTTTTTCTCTGTCTCCCTCTCTCACTTGCTTTGTTTTCCTCATCTCCCTCTCTCACTTGCTTTGTTTTCCTCATCTCCCTCTCTCACTTACTTTGTTTTTCTCATCACTCTCTCACGCTGTTTTTCCTCATCTCCCTCTCTCACTTACTTTGTTTTCCTCATCTCCCTCTCTCTGCTGCTTTGTTTCCTCATCTCCCTCTCTCACTTGCTTTGTTTCCCCATCTCCCTCTCTCACTTGCTTTGTTTTTCTCATCTCCCTCTCTCCACTTGCTTTGTTTTCCTCATCTCCCTCTCTCACTTGCTTTGTTTTCCTATCTCCCTCTCTCACTTGCTTTGTTTTTCTCATCTCTCTCTCTCACTTGCTTTGTTTTCCTCATCCCTCCCTCTCTCCCACTTGCTTTGTTTTCCTCATCTCCCTCTCACTTACTTTGTTTCCTCATCTCCCTCTCTCACTTGCTTTGTTTTCTCATCTCTCTCTCTCTGCTTGCTTTGTTTTTCTCATCTCCCTCTCTCACTTGCTTTGTTTTTCTCATCTCTCTCTCTCACTTGCTTTGTTTTTCTCATCTCCCTCTCTCACTTGCTTTGTTTTCTCATCTCCCTCTCTCACTTGCTTTGTTTTTCCTCATCTCCCTCTCTCACTTGCTTTGTTTTCCTCATCTCTCTCTCTCTTGCTTTGTTTTTCTCATCTCTCTCTCTCACTTGCTTTGTTTTCCCTCACATCTCTCTCTCTCACTTGCTTTGTTTTCTCATCTCCCTCTCTCACTTGCTTTGTTTTCCTCATCTCTGTCTCTCACTGCTTGCTTTGTTTTCCTCATCTCTCTCTCTCCTTGCTTTGTTTTCCTCATCTCCCTCTCCTTGCTTTGTTTTCCTCATCTCCCTCCTCTCCTTGCTTTGTGTTTCCTCATCTCCCTCTCTCCTTGCTTTGTTTTTCCTCATCTCCCTCTCTCACTTGCTTTGTTTTCCTCATCTCCCTCTCTCACTTGCTTTGTTTTTCTCATCTCTCTCTCTCACTTGCTTTGTTTTTCTCATCTCTCTCTCTGACTTGCTTTGTTTTTCTCTCTCACTCTCTCACTTGCTTTGTTTTCCTCATCTCTCCCTCTCTCACTTGCTTTGTTTTCCTCATCTCCTCTCTCACTTACTTTGTTTTTCTCATCTCTCTCTCACTTGCTTTGTTTTCCTCATCTCCCTCTCTCACTTGCTTTGTTTTCCTCATCTCCCTCTCTCACTTACTTGTTTTCCACTCATCTCTCCCTCTCTCACTTGCTTTGTTTTTCCCATCTCCCTCTCTCACTTGCTTTGTTTTTCTCATCTCCCTCTCTCACTTGCTTTGTTTTTCCTCATCTCCCTCTCTCACTTACTTTGTTTTCCTCATCTCCCTCTCTCACTTGCTTTGTTTTTCTCATCTCTCTCTCTCCCACTTGCTTTGTTTTCCTCATCTCCCTCTCTCCTTGCTTTGTTTTCCTCATCTCCCTCTCTCCTTGCTTTGTTTTCCTCATCTCCCTCTCTCACTTGCTTTGTTTTTCTCATCTCCCTCTCTCCCCACTTGCTTTGTTTTCCTCATCTCCCTCTCTCACTTGCTTTGTTTTCCTCATCTCCCTCTCTCTCTTACTTTGTTTTCCTCATCTCCCTCTCTCACTTGCTTTGTTTTCTCATCCCTCCCTCTCTCACTTGCTTTGTTTTTCTCTCTCTCTCTCTCACTTGCTTTGTTTTTCTCATCTCTCTCTCTCACTTGCTTTGTTTCTCATCTCCCTCTCTCACTTGCTTTGTTTTCCTCTGTCTCTCTCTCCTTGCTTTGTTTTCCTCATCTCTCTCTCTCACTTGCTTTGTTTTCCTCATCTCCCTCTCTCACTTACTTTTATTTCCTCATCCCTCTCTCACTTGCTTTCAGGCCTCATCTCCCTCTCTCCTTGCTTTGTTTTCCTCATCTCCCTCTCTCACCCCTTTTGTTTTCCTCATCTCTCTCTCTCACTTGCTTTGTTTTTCCTCATCCCCTCTCTCACTTACTTTGTTTTCCTCATCTCCCTCTCTCACTTGCTTTGTTTTCCTCATCTCCCTCTCTCACTTTGCTTTGTTTTCCTCATCTCCCTCTCTCCCTTGCTTTGTTTTTCTCATCTCTCTCTCTCCTTGCTTTGTTTTCTCATCTCCCTCTCTCACTTGCTTTGTTTTCTCCATCTCTCTCTCTCACTTGCTTTGTTTTTCTCATCTCCCTCTCTCTATGCTTGCTTTGTTTTTTCTCATCTCCCTCTCTCACTTGCTTTGTTTTCCTCATCTCCCTCTCTCACTTGCTTTGTTTTCCTCATCTCTCTCTCTCACTTGCTTTGTTTTTCTCATCTCTCTCTCTCTCACTTGCTTTGTTTTCCTCATCTCTCTCTCTCACTTGCTTTGTTTTTCTCATCTCCCTCTCTCACTTGCTTTCTTTTCTCATCTCTCTCTCGCTTGCTTTGTTTTCCTCATCTCTCTCTCTCACTTGCTTTGTTTTCCATCATCTCTCTCTCACTTACTTTTGTTTTCCTCATCTCCCTCTCTCACTTGCTTTGTTTCCTCATCTCCCTCTCTCACTTGCTTTGTTTTTCTCATCTCTCTCTCTCACTTGCTTTGTTTTCTCATCTCTCTCTCTGACTTGCTTTTGTTTTTCTCATCTCCCTCTCTCACTTGCTTTGTTTCCTCATCTCCCTCTCTCACTTGCTTTGTTTTCCTCATCTCCCTCTCTCACTTACTTTGTTTTTCTCATCTCTCTCTCCACTTGCTTTGTTTTCCTCATCTCCCTCTCTCACTTACTTTGTTTTCCTCATCTCCCTCTCTCACTTGCTTTGTTTTCCTCATCTCCCTCTCTCACTTGCTTTGTTTTCCATCTCCCTCTCTCACTTGCTTTGTTTTTCTCATCTCCCTCTCTCACTTGCTTTGTTTTTCCTCATCTCCCTCTCTCCTTACTTCATTTTCCTCATCTCCCTCTCTCACTTGCTTTGTTTTTCTCATCTCTCTCTCTCACTTGCTTTGTTTTCCTCATCTCCCTCTCTCACTTGCTTTGTTTTCCTCATCTCTCCCTCTCTCCCTTGCTTTGTTTCCTCATCTCCTCTCTCCTTGCTTTGTTTTTCTCATCTCCCTCTCTCACCCCTTTGTTTTCCTCATCTCCCTCTCTCACTTGCTTTGTTTTCCTCATCTCCTCTCTCACTTGCTTTGTTTTCCTCATCTCCCTCTCTCACTTGCTTTGTTTTCCTCATCTCCCTCTCTCACTTGCTTTGTTTTTCTCATCTCTCTCTCTCACTTGCTTTGTTTTTCTCATCTCTCTCTCTCACTTGCTTTGTTTTTCTCATCTCCCTCTCTCACTTGCTTTGTTTTCCTCATCTCTGTCTCTCTACTTGCTGTTTTCCTCATCTCTCTCTCTCACTTGCTTTGTTTTTCCTCATCTCCCTCTCTCCTTGCTTCTTTTCCTCATCTCCCTCTCTCCCTTGCTTTGTTTTCCTCATCTCCCTCTCTCACTTGCTTTGTTTTTCTCATCTCCCTCTCTCACTTGCTTTGTTTTCTGCATCTCTCCCTCTCTCACTTGCTTTGTTTTCCTCATCTCCCTCTCTCACTTGCTTTGTTTTCCTCATCTCTCTCTCACACTTGCTTTGTTTTTTTCTCATCTCTCTCTCTGACTTGCTTTGTTTTCCTCATCTCCCTCTCTCACTTGCTTTATTTTTCCTCGCTCTCCCTCTCTCACTTGCTTTGTTTTTCCTCATGTCTCCCTCTCTCACTTGCTTTGTTTTCTCATCTCCCTCTCTCACACTTGCTTTGTTTTCCTCATCTCCCTCTCTCCTTGCTTTGTTTTCCTCATCTCCCTCTCTCACTTACTTTGTTTTTCCTCATCTCCCTCTCTCACTTGCTTTGTTTTCCTCATCTCCCTCTCTCACTTGCTTTGTTTTCTCATCTCTCTCTCTCTCACTTGCTTTGTTTTTCTCATCTCTCTCTCACTTGCTTTGTTTTTCTCATCTCCCTCTCTCACTTGCTTTGTTTTCCTCATCTCTGTCTCTCACTTTGCTTTGTTTTCTCATCTCTCTCTCTCACTTGCTTTTGTTTTCCTCATCTCCCTCTCTCACTTACTTTGTTTTCCTCATCTCCCTCTCTGCTTGCTTTGTTTTTCCTCATCTCCCTCTCTCACTTCTTTGTTTTCTCTCCTCCCTCTCTCCTTTGCTTTGTTTTTCTCATCTCTCTCTGACTTGCTTTGTTTTTCTCATCTCCCTCTCTCGCATGCTTTGTTTTCACACTCATCCATCTCTCTCTCTCTCCTTGCTTTGTTTTTCTCATCTCCCTCTCTCACTTGCTTTCTTTCCTCATCTCCCTCTCTCACTTGCTTTGTTTTCCCTCATCTCTGTCTCACTTGCTTTGTTTTCCTCATCTCCCTCTCTCACTTGCCTTTGTTTTTCTCATCTCCCTCTCTCACTTGCTTTGTTTTTCTCATCTCCCTCTCTCACTTGCTTTGTTTTCCCTCATCTCCTCTCTCTTGCTTTGTTTTCCTCATCTCCCTCTCTCACTTGCTTTGTTTTCTCATCTCTCTCTGACTTGCTTTGTTTTCTCCATCTCCCTCTCTCACTTGCTTTGTTTTCCTCATCTCCCTCTCTCACTTGCTTTGTTTTCCTGTCCTCCCCTCTCCTTGGCTTTGTTTTGCCTCATCTCCCTCTCTCACTTGCCTTGTTTCCTCTCTCCCTCTCTCACCTGCTTGTTTTCCTCATCTCTCTCTCACTTGCTTTGTTTTCCTCATCTCTCTCTCACTTACTTTATTTTCCTCATCTCCCTCTCTCATTTGTTTTGTTTTTCTCATCTCTCTCTCTCACTTGCTTTGTTTCTCCACATCTCCCTCTCTCTGCTTTGTTTTCTCATCTCTCTCTCTCTCACTTGCTTTGTTTTTCTCTCTCTCTATCTCTCTCTCTCTCACTTGCTTTGTTTTCTCTCTATCTCTTTCTCTCACTTGCTTTGTTTTTCTCACTCTCTCTCACTCTGCTTTGTTTTCTCTCTCTCTCTCACTTGCTTTGTTTTCCTATCTCCCTCTCTCACTTACTTTGTTTTCCTCATCTCTCTCTCTCACTTGCTTTGTTTCTCTCTATCTCCCTCTCACTTACTTTGTTTTCCTCATCTCCCTCTCTCACTTGCTTTGTTTTCTCTCTATCTCCCTCTCACTTGCTTTGTTTTCCTCATCTCCCTCTCTCACTTGCTTTGTTTTTCTCCATCTCTCTCTCTCTCACTTGCTTTGTTTTTCTCATCTCCCTCTCTCACTCTGTCGTTTTGTTTTTCTCTCTCTCTCTCACTTGCTTTGTTTTTCTCCATCTCTCTCACTTGCTTTGTTTTTCTCTCCCTCTCTCACTCTGTTTTGTTTCTCTCTCTCCCTCTCACTTGCTTTGTTTTCTCTCTGTCTCTCTCTCACTTGCTTGCTTTCTCTCTCTCTCTCACTTGCTTTGTTTTCTTTCTCTATATCTCTCTCTCACTTGCTTTGTTTTTCTCTCTCTCTCTGCTTGCTTTGTTTTCCTCATCTCTGTCTCTCACTGCTTTGTTTTCCCCCATCTCTCTCTCTCTCTGCTTGCTTTGTTTCTCTCTGCCTCCCTCTCTCACTTACTTTGTTTCTCTCTATCTCTCTCACTTGCTTTCTTTCCATCTCCCTCTCTCACTTGCTTTGTTTTTCTCTCTCTCTCTGCTTGCTTGTTTTTCTGTCTCTCTCTCTGTCTTGCTTTGTTTTTCTCGATCTCCCTCTCTCACTTGCTTGCTTTCTCTCTGTCTCTCCGTCTGTTTCTCTCTCTGTCTCTCTCTCTGTCTGTCTCTGTCTTTCTCTGTCCCTCCCTGCCTGCCTGTCTCTGTCCCTCTCCGTCTGTTTCTGTCTCTGTCTCTCTCTCTGCCTTGCTTGCTTTCCTCATCTCCCTCTCTCACTTGCTTTGTTTTTCCATCTCCCTCTCTCACTCTGTTTGTTTCTTTCTCTCCCTCTCACTTGCTTTGTTTTCCTCATCTCCCTCTCACTTGCTTTGTTTTCCTCATCTCCCTCTCTCACTTGCTTTGTTTTTCTCTATCTCTCTCTCTCACTTGCTTTATTTTCCTCATCTCCCTCTCTCACTAACTTTGTTTTCCTCATCTCCTCTCTCACTTGCTTTCGTTTTCCTCATCTCTCTCTCACTTGCTTTGTTTTTCTCATCTCCCTCTCTCACTTGCTTTGTTTTCCTCATCTCCCTCTCTCTGCCTGCTTTGTTTTTCCCTCATCTCCCTCTCTCACTTACTTTGTTTTCTCATCATCTCCCTCTCTCACTCTGCTTTGTTTTCTTCCATCTCCCTCTCACTGTTTGTTTCTTTCCATCTCTCTCTCTCACTTGCTTTGTTTTTCTCTGTCTCTCTCTCTCACTTGCTTTGTTTTTCTCCATCTCCCTCTCTCACTTGCTTGCTTTCTCTCTATCTCTGTCTCTCTCTGCCTGCTTTGTTTCTCTCTATCTCTCTCCTTCTCACTCTGTTTCTTTTGTTTTCTCTGTCTCCCTCTCTGCCTACCTTGTTTCTCTCTATCCCCCCTCTCACTCTGTTTTGTTTTTCATCTCCCTCTCACTTGCTTTGTTTTTCTCTATCTCCCTCTCTCACTTGCTTGCTTCATCTCCCTCTCTCTCACTTGCTTGCTTTCTCTATCTCCCTCTCTCACTTGCTTTGTTTTCCTCATCTCCCTCTCTCACTTGCTTGTTTCTTTCTCTCTCTCTGACTTGCTTTGTTTTCTCTCTATCTCCCTCTCTCACTTGCTTTGCTTTCATCTCTCTCTCTCACTTGCTTTGTTTTCCTTCCTCATCTCCCTCCCCTCACTTGCTTTGTTTTTCTCATCTCTCTCTCACTTGCTTTGTTTTCCTCATCTCCCTCTCTCTACTTGCTTTGTTTTCCTCATCTCCCTCTCTCACTTACTTTGTTTTCCTATCTCCCTCCCTCACTTGCTTTGTTTTCCCTCATCTCCCTCTCTCACTTGCTTTGTTTTTCTCTCTCTCTCACTTGCTTTGTTTTTCTCTCTCTCTCTCACTCTGCTTTGTTTTTCTCATCTCCCTCTCTCACTTGCTTTGTTTTCCTCATCTCTGTCTCTCACTTGCTTGCTTTCCTCATCTCTCTCTCTCCTTGTTATGTTTTCCTCATCTCCCTCTCTCTGCCTACTTTGTTTTCCTCATCTCCCTCTCTCACTTGCTTTGTTTTCTCTCCCTCATCTCCCTCTCTCACTCGTTTTGTTTTCTCACTCTCTCTCACTTGCTTTCTTGTTTTTCTCTCTCTCTCTGACTTGCTTTCGTTTTCCTATCTCCCTCTCTCTGCTTGCTTTGTTTTCCTCATTCTCTCTCTCGATTGCTTTGTTTTTTCATCTCCCTCTCTCACTTGCTTTGTTTTCCTCATCTCCCTCTCTCACTTGCTTTGTTTTCCTCATCTCCCTCTCTCACTTGCTTTGTTTCTCTCTCTCCCTCACTTGCTTTGTTTTTCTCTCTCTCTCACTTGCTTTGTTTTCCTCATCTCCCTCTCTCACTTGCTTTGTTTTCTCCCTCCCCCCCCCTCTCACTTGCTTTGTTTTTCTCTATCTCCCTCTCTCTCACTTGCTTGTTTTCCCCCCATCTCCCTCTCACCTGCTTTGTTTTCTCATCTCCCTCTCTCACTCTGCTTTGTTTTCCTCATCTCTCTCTCACTCACTTGTTTCTCTCCATCTCCCTCTCTCACTTGCTTTGTTTTTCTTTCATCTCTCTCTCTCTACTTGCTTTGTTTTCCTCATCTCCCTCTCTCACTGTTTCTGTTTCTCTCTCTATCTCCCTCTCACTTGCTTTGTTTTCCTCATCTCCCTCTCCTTCACTTACTTTATTTTCTCTCTCTCTCTCTACTTGCTTTGTTTCTTTCTCTATCTCCCTCTCTCACTTGCTTTGTTTTCTTTGTCATCTCCCTCTCTCACTTGCTTTGTTTTCCTCTATCTCCCTCTCACTCTGCCTGTCTCTCGCTATCTCCCTCACTTGCCTTGTTTTCCTCATCTCCCTCTCTCACCTGCTTTCTCTCTCTATCTCTCACTTGCTTTGTTTTCTCTATCTCTCTCTGTCTTACTTTGTTTTCCTCATCTCCCTCTCTCATTTGTTTTGTTTTTCTCATCTCTCTCTCTCACTTGCTTTGTTTTCCACATCTCCCTCTCTCACTTGCTTTGTTTTCCTCATCTCCCTCTCTCACTTGCTTTGTTTTTCTCATCTCTCTCTCTCACTTGCTTTGTTTTCCTCATCTCTTTCTCTCACTTGCTTTGTTTTTCTCATCTCCCTCTCTCACTTGCTTTGTTTTCCTCATCTCTCTCTCTCACTTGCTTTGTTTTCCTCATCTCCCTCTCTCACTTACTTTGTTTTCCTCATCTCTCTCTCTCACTTGCTTTGTTTTCCTCATCTCCCTCTCTCACTTACTTTGTTTTCCTCATCTCCCTCTCTCACTTGCTTTGTTTTCCTCATCTCCCTCTCTCACTTGCTTTGTTTTCCTCATCTCCCTCTCTCACTTGCTTTGTTTTTCTCATCTCTCTCTCTCACTTGCTTTGTTTTTCTCATCTCCCTCTCTCACTTGCTTTGTTTTTCTCATCTCTCTCTCTCACTTGCTTTGTTTTTCTCATCTCCCTCTCTCACTTGCTTTGTTTTTCTCATCTCCCTCTCTCACTTGCTTTGTTTTCCTCATCTCCCTCTCTCACCTGCTTTGTTTTCCCCATCTCCCTCTCTCACTTGCTTTGTTTTTCTCATCTCCCTCACTCACTTGCTTTGTTTTCCTCATCTCCCTCTCTCACCTGCTTTGTTTTCCTCATCTCCCTCTCTCACTTGCTTTGTTTTTCTCATCTCACTCTCTCACTTGCTTTGTTTTCCTCATCTCTCTCTCACTTGCTTTGTTTTTCTCATCTCCCTCTCTCACTTGCTTTGTTTTCCTCATCTCCCTCTCTCACTTGCTTTGTTTTCCTCATCTCCCTCTCTCACTTGCTTTGTTTTTCTCATCTCCCTCTCTCACCTGCTTTGTTTTCCTCATCTCCCTCTCTCACCTGCTTTGTTTTCCTCATCTCACTCTCTCACTTGCTTTGTTTTCCTCATCTCTCTCTCACTTGCTTTGTTTTTCTCATCTCCCTCTCTCACTTGCTTTGTTTTCCTAATCTCCCTCTCTCACTTGCTTTGTTTTCCTCATCTCCCTCTCTCACTTGCTTTGTTTTTCTCATCTCTCTGTCTGACTTGCTTTGTTTTTCTCATCTCCCTCTCTCACTTGCTTTGTTTTCCTCATCTCTCTCTCTCACTTGCTTTGTTTTTCTCATCTCCCTCTCTCAGTTGCTTTGTTTTCCTCATCTCCCTCTCTCACTTGCTTTGTTTTACTCATCTCCCTCTCTCACTTGCTTTGTTTTTCTCATCTCACTCTCTCTTCCCCTCTGTCTCCCATGCCCTTTAGTCTAAACACGTTCATTGACATATTGGACCTATTAGCAAAAGACAATGACGAATGAGGTCTCCCCCCCACCAACAGAATTGAATCTTATATACCAAGGATAGACACATAAGTTTTTCAATAGTACACTGTCTACAATATATATTAGTTTCCAATATATATTAGTTTGGTCTAGATGAATAGTGAATTTTTGCCCGATACCGTAATATAGGGTGAAAAAAGTTAACAAAAAGGGGGAAAAAAAAAAGAATCCTAATAGAATTATAAATGAAATAACAATTTAGTTATTTGTCCGTTTTCTGTATTTTTTCTCCGATTATATTAGCATGTCTGACTTGTCGGACGAAGCTCGGAGCCAACTTGTAAAGAGGAAGAAACGTTACGACAAACAAATATACGAACAAAATGAAACTAAATCAATTTCATTAAGTAAAAACTTATGACGCCTGCAAAAAAGAAAAAAGCGTAAATAGACTAATGGTAGATAAAAATACACTACGTATAAAAGCGTTAGAAAAATAAATAGACAATAATGATGGTCGTATCGACCATTTAATTATAATGAAACATTCATGTACCAACCAGACCAGGTTGACTGTCTGTTGAAAGTTATAAAATTTTCCATAACGACACATGGCCCAGTAGATAAATGCACTGGTTCAAGTAACCCATGAAGTAACTTGGGTCGAAGTAACTGAGTTCAATCCGTGTCCGCAGCAGATGTGAACACAAACATAGTGTTGAGTTACTAAACGGTATTAAATGAAACTGAGATATAAAAATAAAGTATGACACCTAATTAGAAGCAATCTATTCCAGTAGACTAGATAAAAGATTTGTTTTGAAATTCCAACGTATTTAACGTGAAGAAGACCGTACCGTACAACGAAAGAATTCTACATAAAGTTTAGGAAACACTCGGGATAATCTTAATAGTATAAATATTTTTTCAGGTGAATCAGTCAGTTAAGTGCCATACGTGATACACACTTTGGGTGATCATGCCTCGAAAGAGACATGACTGACTTCGCAGAAGAACATGCCGCAGTTGTTTGCCATTACTTTCTGGGGTAGACTGGTTGCCAACCAAGGCTATAGAGCCCAATCTGTCCTGTTATTTGACTCATAGCTAGAGGGGGAAGTGATGTATTATATTATTAAGTAGTAATTAGTAGGGGATCAATTTATTACTTAATGACAATATAAAACTGATCCCCCACTTTATGCCCAGTAGAAGTTAAAGTTTCTTGATGTTTCAACGTTACTGAATTACATATTCTATTTCGGAAAGAAAAGCTTAAGATCAGTCAAATTTTATTTCGCAAGATCGATTCAGGTAAAAAAGCATCTTAGATGAGAATTTAGGAGCAAGTTCACTTTTAAGTCAGTTAGTTAAGTGCCATACGTGATATACTGTATGTCAGGCAGTTAAGTGCCATACGTTATACACGCTTTGGGCGATCATGTCTCGAAAGAGACATGACTCACTGAGCAGAAGATTATCCCGATGTAGGTTGCCATTGCTTTCTGCGGTAGACTGGTTGCCAACCAAGGCCATAGAGCCCACTCTGTCCTATTATATAACCCATAACTGGAAAGAAGAGACGGATTAATACCTTTCCCAAGGGTATTTGCGCGTAAGTGAATGCAAAGAAATCGACTGGAATTCGAACTCGGCACCTCGATTTGTCGTTCCAAGTGGTTATACATTGCATCACAACGCGCATCTAAAATATCAGGCAAATACTTATCTCAATTAGAGTAGTTGTTATTGCTCTTTCCAGTATTTGTGGGTTTTCCTTCCAAACCTTTTTTGTGAAGTAGTGTAGAATGTCGAATATGGTTAGCTCATTATTTTCACTTTGAGTTATATATGATATTCATTTTATACTTTGTTGCTGTGAAATATCCTTAGGATATATGTTTTCTATTATTTGGTATAGATATTACTTTGTGGTGTTTTAGTGCCAATCAACAAGGTTCGGAGAAAGATTGTCTTCACCAAGACCATAAGGCTTCACTCGCTCTAAGCTATGATTAATTCTTGATCTGAGATTAAGGTTGTCTACAGTTGAGAGGTTAGATATAGTTATATAGATATGGAAATCTAAAATTAACGGATTATTTCAACTTTAAATTCTTCTCGACAGCTTAGGGATGAATAGAACTACTTCTGAATAATGTCATAAATGTTTCATAAGCCGGAGTTCATTATCTTTTTTCAGATAATTCCTAGACTGCAGCAATTTTCCGGGCCTCCTCCGTGACTTTTCTGTTTCCACTTGGATTTATTTTTATTTTCTAAGATCATTTCACTCCGAGCAGGGCAATACTGCCACTGGTGCGATAGCGAGAAGAAGGTGTAACAGTATTCAAGGGGTCTTCGAGAAAGGATAAGAGAAATGTGGAAATTCTGATGCGTAGGGCATTACGTGAGAATAGAGAGGAAAAAAAATTAGAACCAGATACAGGGGAGGGTGAATCACAGCAATGAAAGATAGCAATAGACGTTGCACTTAAACTTTTCAGTATTGTAGCTATCAGGGAAGCCAGTATATAGGTGTGAAGTGTTTGAAAATAAACACTTGTGTAGATTGGCGGTTATATTTGTCTGTTTCGACTGCAAAAGGGTCGGATTTATTTGCCGATCTAGTCGCCGGAGAAAATTCATTTAAAGAGGGGTACCAGGGAGATAAGCTTTTCAAAGCAAGAGCCATGAAAATATTTGTAGAAAAGACAGAGGGAAGCCACATGTCTGTATGAAAACGACTGAAGTCGACCTACTAAATAGGGATCTCTTACATTGCCCATCCGCCTTTGAATTTTGTTGAGAAACCCAAGATGAATAGCAGGAGCAGATATGGCAACAGTGTTAAAGGAACAGGCGAATTGTAGATTTGTATATTCTGACAAGAAACACTCCTTGGCCCGATCTTCCTAAAAGTAGCTGTAGATATTGATTCGATGTAGTCATTTCACTTGAGATTAGCTGAGAGTGAGGTCGAGGAGGCGCAGTATATTACTTTCTGGGAGACTAGCATGATCCATAGTGGTGGGAGATAGGAGAGTTTGTCTTTGCTGGTTTAAAGAGATCTGATTTGTTTTGGACGCATTAAAATTTATTAGCCATTTCTTGCCGAAGCCCACTACAGATTGGAGGTCCTTTTCAAAAAAAGAAGCGGTCTACTTTATCAGAATGGGAGATTTCTTATCGAAACAGAAATAAATGGTGGTGTCATCTGCATAAATGCCTACTTGGAAAGTAATTACATCAGAAAGATCATCGATGAAGATCAGGAAACGCGTAGGACTAATCTGGTACTAATCTAGGACTAATCTAGGACTAATCTGGTACTAATCATCTCCTGTTGGTAAGCGTTTGTGTCAATCCTAACATTTCTATAGTGTTGTAGATATCATATGAACACTTACTTCACACTGTATGTATGTGCCTTTTGCCGCTGTAGGTATCAGCTGGGAACAAGAAATCAGAGAGCCGAGTTCAAATTCAACTTGAATTCGTTTCGTTCACTGACGCACAAATCCCTAGCCTAGGTTGGCCACCAGTATAGTGCAGAAAGTAATGGCAACATACTGCAGCAAAACGTTCTGTCCAGCCTTGTTATAGCTTTCGAGTCATGATCGCAGAAGCGTCTATCACATATGGCACAACTGACTGACGGAATATAATAGTTTGAAACATGATTAAAGCTTCTATTGGACATAAAGGTGGTGATCGATTTTCTATTGTTATGAAGTAAAACACTGATCCCCCACAATTTAATACTTACTAACATAATAATATAATATAATCCACCTCTTATCCGTCTATCCATAGGTTCAATAACAGGATAGATAACAGATAACAGATAGATTGGGTTCTATAGCCTTGCCTGTCAACCAGTCTACCGTGGCAGATATTGGCAAACTGTTACGGGATAATTAAAAATATGCCTGAGGTCTATACATAGTAGGATTTGGGACCCTGCCTCTAAACAAATCCCAACGAATCTTTCTCCATCGTTTAAGGAAAAACTGGATTAGGTTCTATAGCCTTGATTGGCAACCAGTCTACCGCAGAAAGTAATGGAAATCTACTTCGGAAGATCTTCTGCGCAGTCAGTTATGTCGCTTTCGAGACATGATCGCCCAATCGTGTATCACGTATGGCACCTAACTCGCGGATTATAGGAATTGACGCTGAGGTGATTGTTAGCTTGAGATATACGGGTATCTTGAGCCCATTAGTCGTACGACTTATTAGATAATAACAGGAAGTTTTGATGAGAACCAGTTCCACGCACTGATTACAGTAGAATCGCGAGAGACAATGAGGGAATTTGCTCAGAAGATGGCTAGCTAACAGGTTCCTGTCGTTTGTCATTTTCATTCTAAAGGTAAGGTTAACCAAACGGCCAATGATAAATTGTATGTTGAACAAGATAATTGGCTCAAGGAGGCTAATCAACTGTAAAGACAGAATTGTCGATACAATGCGATCTTGCAAAACGACAACGCTTGCCCACACGTCGACAACGTAAACAAACATCTAATCAAAAAGCTATATTGGAAATTCCACGACACCTAACGTCTTTTGATTTACCCCTTGAAACTACCACAATTTCAGAGTGCATTCTGACAATTTGTATTTCGTTCAACAATAATGTGGATTATAAAAAATGTCCATTGATTGATTTTCTTAGTTAAAAACTAGGGACTTATATCTTTGAGTCATTGAGTATTAGCGGATCGTTGTCAGAAAGTCATAAGCAATGAAGAGGACACATTGACTGCATCGTCAGAACCATTTATAAATAACTAGCAGTATAGCCCGGCGTTGCTCGGGTGTAATGAAAGCTTTAAAACTAATTCATGGTCCTGGAACTCACACTCTTTGGACGTTGGCACAAAAGACTAAAAAGCAATAGTTGTTTTCACTTAAAGTGAAACCGTAGACTGAAAGAAAAATGAACGGATGTAAGCCAAATTTTGATTTCTTCGTATCGATATCAAATAAGTTTTTCTCGTCGTAAACTGAATTTTGAAGGCTAAATAAGTCCTCTGAGTAAATGGTATCATAGCTGAGACTAAGAACTACAATTATACCTACTTAGAGCCAAACCCGAAGCAAAAACTAAAAGAGAAGAGCTGAAAAAATACAGACATACAGGCAGATAAACAGACACACAAACAAACATCTTGCCGTATATATATATATATATATATATATATATATATATATATATATAAATTATGGATTTTTTGCACTATTGTAAGAACTGCAACCTTCAAACTTCTGAATATCGTTTCTTATATCTTTTTCTATGAGTGTATCAAATTTGATTAAAATCGGACCACTCCTTCTATAACCCGATTTTTTTCGGTTATCGATTTTCGATATTCATCGGGGTACCTCGACACAAAACCTAGCTAAGAACACTCGCAGATGCTTATAGTACAACTGTGTAAACTTTCAAGAAAATCGGTTCAGCCTTTTCGGAGTCTGTAGGTAACGGACACACAAACATACACACACAAAGACAAAGTTCCATTTATAAATAAGTTTAGATTTGATAGATGTATATTAACATAATTTAAATAAAAGAAAAACCGGATAATTTCGTTAGAAAGGAAAGGAAATATGTTTTTACATTCAGGCAGTCAGTTAAGTACCACCCGTAATACACACTTTGGTCGATTATGTCTCGAAAGAGACATGATGACTGGGCAAAAGATTATTCCGCAGTAGGTTGCCATTGCTTTCTGCGGTAGATTGGTTGCCAATCTGTTCTATTATTTAACCCATAACAGGCGAGAAGAGACGGATTAATACATTTTCCAATGGTATGTGTGCGTAAGTGAATGCAAGGAATTCAACTGGAATTCGAACTCGACTTTTTATCATTCATTGCCATGTTAAACTGTTCAAGTCTAGGGATAATTGTTATCTTCATACATATTCGTATAGGCTGTGTCACTTAGGTAGCCATTGCTTTCTGTAGTAGACTGGTTGCCAGCCAAGGCTTTAGAACCAAATCTGTCCTGTTATTTAGCCCATAACTGGAGGGAAGAGACGTATTAAGTCTTTTCCCAACTATACTTAATCAGAAAAAGACATACTGAAGAGAGAGGGCCTGGAGAATCTGATTGTCACAAGTCATAGCGAAGGTATGTCGGTCTGAGGATAGCATTGAATTAAATACCTAACAATTCTAACATACATAAATAGATGACCGAATAGAGGATGCAAGACATAGTAAAACGACAAACATTGCTGAGCGGATAGGAAGCTCTTTTCACCTACGTCTTGAAGACAAACGGCACATAAAAATATGTTGTCTGGTACTGGAAGTGTGAGTACTGCAACACTGGTAGATAAGTACGCATATTTATGTATTTATCGAATTTACCACACGCAAGTCACTAAATTCACTAAGGAACAATGTGTTACTATGTGTGAAAGAATTAGAAAACGCTAACATTAAGATGCGGCAGCAATAAACTTGAAGCAACTGAAATGTGGTTCTAGAGACGGATGCTACGGATAATATACATCAAGTATGTGAGCAATGATGAGGTTTTGGAAAGGAAGAGACAACTAAAGTTCTTGGGACATGCAATGAGAAAGGAAGTGTTGGAGAACCTGATACTAACAGGCCAGATTGAGGTAGAGCACTGGTAGATAAATATTCATATTTATGTATTTATCGAATTTACCACATGCAAGGCACTAAATCCACTGAAAACGCTAACATTAAGATGCGATAACAATAAACTTGAAGCAACTGAAATATGGTTGTACAGACGGATGCTTCTGATATCGTAAATCAAATATGTGAGCAATGATGAGGTTTTGGAAAGGATGAAAACGAAAAGAAAATTAATACTGAGCATGAGGAAGAGACAGCTAAAGTTCTTGGGATATGTAACGAGGAAGGTGGGCTTGGAGAATCTGTTACTAACAGGCCAGATTGAGGGAAAGAGTGACAGGGAAAAACAGCGTGTAGGTAGATGGCAGAACGGGGGCTGCGTGGTGTAACAGAAGAAAGCGTGCTAAGAGCCACCAGTGATAGGGAGACGTGGAAGGCCATGATCACCTACGTCCTGAAAAGGCAAGACTCACAGAAGAAACAATAGAAGAGTAATCAGTAGATAACAGCTAACATTTCATTTCAATTTTTGATTATCAATATCGACCAGAAATAATGGAGCCGGAAGAGCATTCCACAAGCGAGAAGTGGGAGAAAAAAAAACTGTTAGCATAGAATCTGCAGTTACTGGTGTAGACACAAAGACAGGTCCTAACTTTCACAGGGTACATTTTCATCTAAAACACCGTTGCCGCAAAATTCCTCATTACTCTCAACGTTTGCTGTCAACAGTGTACTGAGCGAATCACTCACGGGTAGCTTCTCTTTTCTTTTTTTTTTCTTTCCTAACTTCCTACACCCAAGAAATAACGAGACTTCAATATTAGAAAAGAAGTGATTGCCAGAAAAACGAGTTTCCCTTTTTCACAACAGTTCGTCGTCGGGTAAGTACGCTCATTTTTTTTTCCGAAAGTCACCTGGACTTGTTTATAATGTTGTTTCTCAGTTTTGTTTTGTTTTGTTATACATTCCCTAAGATTACATATAGACAATTCAAATGTAAATTTATGAAAACTTGCTACCAAGCAACGTTGGCCGGAAAGGATGGAGCCAGGAGAGAGAAGTTGTAGAAAAGAAAATGTTCGCATGAACTTACGGTTACATCTATCCATTTCAACTTTTAACTTGATAAGACCTTGTTGCAAATCAAGTACTGCGCTTATATTTATAAATTCTAGGTATCATAATAAAGATTATTTGAACTATTTCCATGAAATCATGCGTAGAAAAGGCAAATAGAAAGCAACTTTACGACGATGGGAAAGCGACAGAAGCCGAGGTGCCAGGTCAGGGTAAATTATATTGCAGATTCTTCGATTTTCATGATTAATCTCAAAATAGATAGCATGAGGCGCAGGCCATATTTTGAAAGCATGGGCGAACGGTAGACAAAGATATGTATAATAGATTCCAGAAAGAAAGACTTTATAGCATGACACAGAAAGCAGGAACAGGAAGCATTCTTAACAACTGACCTACCAATGGATCCAATGTCATCTTCTAATTTTGCATTTTATAATCGTTTTACCCGAAGGAATTTTCTCTCGTCAAAATACATCTTGCACACATAGACATACACATAAACGCTAGCACGCACACACACACATATATTTATGTGTGTGCAAGATAGATTCTAAGGAAATAATTCCTAGCCCGACACCGTAAGCTAACCATTCTGATAGCTATTGATTTAATGTAGTTGTTCCACTTGAGGTTGGCTGAGAGAGTGAGGCCGAGGAGGCGCACTGTTTTGCTCTGTGACAGATGACGTGATCTTTACTGATGGGAGTTAGAGGAGTGTGTCTATGGTGTTTTAAAGAAGAACAGCTTCGTTTGGGAAGCATTAAAATTTACGAGCCATTTCTTGCCCCAGTCCACCACAGATTAGAGACTCTTGTCATGAGCAGCAGCATTGTTGACTTTGACAGCTTTGGCAGATTTCTTATTGAGGCGGGAGTAAGTGGTGGTGTCATCAGTGAAGATGTCTATTTGTAAACTGGTTGCATCAGGAAAATCATTGATGAAGATCGGGAAAAGCGTAGGATTTAGGATAGATCGTTCAGAGAAACCTGCGTTCGTGTGATAGGATTTGAATGAATGCCAGTTCAATACGACCTTTAGCCGAGAATGTTAACTAGAGAAGGTACAAACGTGTCAACTTAAGAAAGGTTTCCATTCGATTCATAGAAAGTAGTTTGGATTTAGCGACATTAAAACTGAAACGCCATTCGTCGCACCAGGTAAAAACAAACTGCGGTTTGTTGACAAAAAGAAATGTTTATCGTGAAGCAATTAAAGAAATTAAAAAAAAAACGTGGTCATAGGTAGATAGCAGTTTGATTAACAGGTGGAAATGATGATTAATGTGTAATTAGTATTTATAAATATTTACACAGTCACCGACAAATATAAACTGTTACATTTATCTTTAAATCAGCCGTTGATTATATGTAAATCTCCTTTTCAAAATCAACTTCTCTACACTGACGCCACACACCAGGTGTCAGTAATCAAGGAAACTGGAGGTAAATCAACATGTCACCGGGATGCTTGTATTACAATTATACCTTTTCTACTCTTTAGTTAGCAGGATGTGCGCTGTGGTGCAGTGGATATCGGCTCGGAACGAGAAATCGGGGAGCCGAGTTCGAATTCTAGTTGAACTCATTGCATTCACTTACATTCACCTTGGGAAATGTATTAAGCCGTCTATTCCTTCCATTTATGGGTTAAATAATAGGACAACAGATTGGGTTCCATAGCCTTGGCTGGCAACCTGTCTACCACAGAAAGCAATGGCAACCTACTGCGGGATAATCTTCTGCCCAGTCAGTCATGTCTCTTTCGAGACATGATCGCCTAAAGTGTGTATTACGTGTGGTACTTAACTCACTGTCTGAATGTAAAAACATATTTCCTTTCCTTTCTAACGAAATTATCCGGTTTTACTTTTATTTAAATTATGTTAATATTTATCTATCTAATCTAAGCTTATTTATAAATGGAACATTGTGTGTGTGAAAGAGACATGATCGCTCAAGCGTGTTTCACGTATGGCACTTAACTGACTGAGTTAGCATGATCGTTGAACGCGTAATTATAAATAAACGTTTTTGATTGCGATAATCAACTGCGTTTACACACACACACACACACACACACACACCCACACACACACACACACACACACCCACCCACACACACACACACACACACACACACACACACACACACACATATATATATATATATATATATATATTATAAATTTTAGTTTAGAACGAGCAAAGATTATTATTTACTACAAAGTGTACATTTTGTTTCGACATTGAAGTGACAGTATCTCATAAGGTAGTGTGGAAAAGAATGGAAATTCGTTTTCTTATATTTGGCGAATTGTGTGCGAGATGTCTGGGGTGGGAGATAAATAAGGGTTGGTTGAATGTTGTCAGAATTTGAACGAAAAGAAGGAAGAGGTAGGGGATAAAGTTGATTACTGGACGTGTTGAAAATCCTATCGACAGATTTAACATTAGAATATAAGGTATGGTCCTTTACATTTTTTTATGGTTAGTTCCTTGGGTTTAATAAAATGAGAAAATAAGGAAATGTATATGAGGTGGGAAGGTACATGTAGCAGTCGTTTTGGTGACATTGTTTCACGGCTCAGAATCGGGGACTCTATATGGACACTTATCAATCAGATGGATTTTTTCCCGCTAAAGTTGTCTCGGAGATCTATGGCTATACTTGCTTGGGATGGGCATGCTGTAAGGCTGATTGACGACAGAATATCGAAGGTAATAGTGTAAAGGTAAAAAGGATCTTTGAACTGCCGCGACTCAGCAAAAGAATTAGCCTTCAGTCTAGAATTTGCGTCTCACTAATTTTGCGCGAGTAGCCTTAGACAGAACTGGTGATATTCGTGTTAAAGTTTTATAAAGTTAGTTTTTCATAACGTTATTCTTAAAGGGACTTTTGGTAACTCTCTATTAGCGAGTTATAATATTTCGGTATCTTCCCTTATAGTCACGTCATCATCATTTATCCATCACATCCAATGGTGCATAGGGTAGCAACTTTTTGTTGCTGTAACAAACTATTTTTTACGGGGTAAGTTTGTTAGCCCTGCACCCAACCCCCAAGCCTGGAGGACCGGTGGACCATTCTTGGTCCTTACGTTTACAGCACCTGGTATTTCTAAATGGTCAGCCATTTAAGTACTGACCAGGCTTGATATTGCTTAACTTCGGTGATCGGATGGGAACCGGCGTATTCAACACAATATAGCCGTAGATTTATAGTCATATACTACGCTTATATTCATAAGCGTAATACATTGAATATCTTTTGAATAATTCACAGTAATACTGTGGGAATAAGTCTTTCGAGTAATTCATTAAGAAACAATCTAATCAATGAAGCGCAACACCAGAATGATGTCTGAGTGCGTTATATACTAAATATTTATGGTCACATGATCTCAGTATCTCAATTCATTCAACGTTTACGTTTGTTGCCTGAAGATCCATGTTCGAACACACATGTCGGTATCGACACTTTTTTCTTGTACAATAACTTCTCTTTTTGAACTGACTTCCTCTGGCGTCTATCCTCTGAAGACTATATTTTTTAGTGTTCGTTTCACTTTTAAAATTTCCGTCGAAGTTCACTTATTTATGCCATACCGCTGCGGTTCAACTATCCTTGGTAGTGTAGGTATGTCGAATATATCGTATAATACTTCTATAGGAACCTCTAGCCTGGGACTTGCCAATTCAGTGTGTCCACGTCTTAAATGGTTCAGATGATGTTTATACTCCAAACCTTGGTCCCAATTCCCAAATCCCTTGCATCTAATGCAACGACAATGTTTCATTTGGGATCAAAATGCGTCAGTGATCATTATCAGTTATGACATTTTGATATCTTCAAACGCACTTTGGTATGTTTCTGTTCAAATCTTATTAGCGTCTTTCTTTAACAAGGCATTTAAAGATTCTGTTAATTTAGGCATATTTGGTGTATATATATATATATATATATATATATATATATATATATATATATATATTTAGTATATCGAGGCAGCAAGTAATTTTCTAGACATATTCTATTAAATATAAGAGACAATGAATGTCTATTATGTTTAATCATGAGCCGTTCTAAACGTCGTATTTTTGCTTTAATTTCAGTTGAAAATAAAGACAAAAATTCTCCAACATTTGGGTAATTATTTATTGGTTTTCTTCTAAGCTTTCGGCTCACATAAGCCATCTTCAGAGAGGTAGTTTAAACTGAAATATTATAAAATCCACCATCACCGACGATTTTATTTTGTGTTGCCATAAAACTCCGCTTGGCAACGGCAATAGTTACCAAAAATAATAAACGCAGTTCTTAAGTTTGCGATGCGGTTTTATGACGTCACACCGCGGGATAGCGCGAAATGACAACAAAACCATCTAGTCAAATGCAATGTAATATGTTATTTCCTGTTTTAAAGTTGATTTTATTGAGTGTTGGTTGTTTTGATTTGATGTACATGGCCTCCAATATCTGCAGGTTCCTCTTACTGTGTGTATGAGTAAGGATCACCGTATTGTTGACCAAAATCTGTCTGATATTACCTACATGTTTATGTTTTTCAGAGAAATGTTGTTTAATAGTACTCTGATCAGAAAGATGACATGTAAGTCTACGGGAGAGCGTGGTTGTGGTAAAACCAATATATGTACTAGGTTTTTGAGTAGTATCAGAGATGCAATCTCTGAATGGGCATGTAAATTGGTACACTACATTGGTTTTTTGTAAAGAATTTAGTTTAGTGCCTGTTGGGTTATTATAAACTATGAGGTCAATTGTTTTAAACTTTTTATAATATATAATGAGTTTAATTTGATTATTATATATATATATTAGAACCCGAATATAAGAGACCTGGATATAAGAGAGATTTTCGCTTGTCCCAAATTAGAGTCTGTGGTAATGTATATAAAATAGACCAAACCCAGATATAGGAGAAACCCGGATATAAGATAATTCTCATCCGGTCCCGACAACTCTCTTATATCCGGGTTACACTGATGTAAAAATCTACTCAATTATGATCTGAGATTAAGGACAGAATGGTTAAATAAAATAAAGACAAGAGGAAAACTGTATTTTAAATCGCCTACGCGTTTCGTCCTGTGATGGACTTTATCAAGGCAAAAAGACGAAATGTACTTTATTCTAAATTACGTATCTATAAACAAACAGTGTTGGCAACCACAAAGACGCTCACAAATCATTTCAAGAGATTAACAGAGTATTTTAGTATTTAGAATTTCTTCATGTGTAGTGCATAGTCACGAGATATTAAAATGAAGGAAATTCAAGCGTTTTCTTTGAAACTTTTTATTATGTGTGTTAATCTGTTTTAGAATTCCTTCATGTGTAGTGCAAAGTCACAAGATGTTAAAATGAAGGGAATTCAACCGTTTTGTTTGAAATGTTTATTATGTATGTTAGTCTGTTTTAGTATAATTTTCATTAGTAAAGGTGAGATTGGGAAAAATCCGGGGCGCAAATTGATGTTAAAATATCAAGAAAGTATTAAAAAACAGAAGACTCCTCCAGGCTAAAGCTTATCACATACCATACAAAAACACCCACATTATACGGTCTCCCAAAAACACATAAACCAAATATACAAATGAGACCTATCATATCCGTTTTCCTCTTGTTTTTATTTTATTAAACTAATATATATATATATATATATATATATATATATATATATATATATATGGCATGTGATAAGATTTAGCCAGGAGGAGTCTTCTGTTTTTAATACTTTCTTGATATATATAGTAGTTTGCAATTTTGCAAGTTATTAGAGGCGATCAGGTCTTTAATTGTGCTTGATCGGGAAGGATCTGGTCGTCGACCCTTTTTGTCAAAAAATTTTTCCAAATATTTTATTATAGACAAATTAACTTATATTTTGCTTCACTAATTCTGAACCCGTATTCTTTGATCCCTTCGAATACTATTTTACGTCTTCCGCATGTTGATGTCTTCTTTTTCTTCTTCTTCTTCTATGTGCCCTGTCCCTTCAGGACGTAGGCGATAATGGCTTTCCACGTCTCTCTATCCCTGGTGGCTCTTTCGTTTCAACGATTCTGAACCTGTATTCTTTGATCCTTTCGAATACTATTTTTACGTCTTCCGCATATTTGTGTCCGGTTTCTCTTTTACTCTGTATCTCATCCAGATATGCTTGCACGCAATCTAAGTGCGCGATTATTGTATCCATAATTTGGCAAGAAAAGCTGGGAGTTATCTAAAGAAAGTTAGTTGAATTTATATATACCTTTCTGATTGTTGATAGTAATTTTAAACACTCTTCTTCTACCAGTATTTGAAGGTAGGGGTCTGACAAATCCAACTTACAAAATATCTTTTCCCATTTACTTTGTCGAAAATTTCTTCTGGGCTTGGTAACGGGTAATTATAAGTTTGTAAGCTTTTTTTTTAGACCCTGTTAAGACCTCAGCACATAAGTGGCTGTGCCCATTCAGAATAGTTTATCTAGGAAAATGACCCCTAATTCTTTTACCTTTTTCAATTTCTTTTTGATTAGATCTAACGCCATAAAGTAGCACTCATTTTCAGTCTGAATATCGGTATTGCATTTTCTTTAACTTCAAAATTCGCATTTGCTTTTGTGCACGTGCAAAGACCTTTCTCTTTAATTCAGTTTTGAATTTTTTCATTGCTATACAACTACATGTGGTGACAATATTGACTTGGTTGCAACACAAATTGATTGGCACGTCTAAAACGTTAAATAAAGCAATACCGTCAGGTTCCCTATAAACATGTATTTTTATCACGAATCCCACTGAGTTTTTGGTTTTTCCATATAAATATTACAGGTGAACTCACTTAAAGCACTTAATTTCTTACATGACGCAATACAAACAACTTTTCTCAAAGTCAATAAACGAGGTCTACCCAGTTTTCTTCAAGTCTTTTTATTAATTATAGAAATATTGGATACAGTATCTAATTGTAATTCTATATTGTTAATCTTGAAAAAAAAATTTCTCTTTAGAGATCTTTCGTTCGAAGTTCTGCTAATTGTTTTTTCAGCTTTTCGATTTGACCCAATGTATTTACTTTGTTGACATACTTTATCTTGCTTTTCCATAATTTTTTTTTTTAATCATTTCACCCCTAGCAAGGCAGAAATGCCACTGATGAGCGGAGGGCTACATAACTGTAAAAAGATTAATTAGAAAAGAGTGAGGAGTACAAACTAGTTAGAAAGGAACAATAGAAAGCTTAGAATGCAGGTGCGATGACAGATACACAGGTGGAGAGAAAGGGAAGGTTATACGGGGGTGGGGAGAGAGCTAGAGTCCAGTGGTTAATAGATGAGTATTGATATTGCATTTAAATTTCTGGAAGTTGTAGCCGTCAGGAAAGCAAGAATATGGGAGCGAGTTCCACAGGCGGGAAGTGCGAGAGAAGAAGCTGCAGGAGTAGAATTGTCGTCTGCCTTTGGCTAACCTGACTGTGAATGGGTGGGACCCAGTTGCCAGTCTGTTTGCACGAGTAAACACCTGTTGAGGAGGCACCAGTGACTTAAGTTCGTCCGAACAGAAGCCATGAAAGTATTTATAGAACAGACAAAGGGAGGCCACATTTCGACGATGGGGAAGTGGCTGCAGTCGAGCCGCCAGATCAGTACCTATCACATTACAAACTCTCCTTTGGAGCCTGTCGAGAACACTGAGGAGAACGGCATGAGCACCTGACCATAAATGGCAGCAGTACTCCATGCACAGATGGATGGTTGACTTGTATATATGCAGGATGGATTCAGGCGGAAAAAACATCCTGGATCGACATAATGAAATAACCTTCTTAGCAGTAGATTTAGCTATGGATTTGCAACAGGTCATAATCTCTCACTTTGGTAGCATTTTTGTTTTTGAAGAAACTTCTCTGTACCTTGTCCTTTCGGGACGTAATCGATCATGGCCTTCCACGTCTTCCTATCCTTGTTGGCTCTTAGCACGCTTTCTCCTGTAAAGTCTCCGCTGCTCAGTCCCTTCAAATATGTTTCCCGCTGCTTTTCTCTGTCTCTTTTTCTCTCTATCTGGCCTGTTAGTATCAGGTTCTCCAAGCCCTCCTTCCTCATTGCATGTCCCAGGAACTGCAGTTCTCTCTTCCTGATGCTCAATATTAATTTTCTTTTCGTTTCCATTCTTGCCATCACCTCATCATTGTTTACCTGCACGGTCCACGATATCCGCAGAATCTTTCTGTAGAATCACATTTTAGCTGCTTCAAGTTTTCTCTTCATCTGATATTGTCCAACATTCACTGCCATATTGAAGAACTAACATTACATAGCAATCCAGTACTCCCTTCTTTGTTTCTAGTGAAAGTTTTGTCTTAATACTTTACTCAGCTTCTGGAATGCTTCTTCGCCATGCCCATTCTCCTTTGGATCTCTGTGTCGCACTTTCCGTCTTCAGTTAGAACACTTCCCAGATATTTACATTTTCGTACCTGCTTGATTTTAACACCCCACCACCTATATTTGGCACTTTGGGCTGCTCTTTTTGCTGATAACCAAGCATTCGGTTTTCTCGCAGTTTATTTGTAGTCCCTTCTTGTCACTTTCTTCAGCTATCTTCTGTAGGGGGTCCTGCAGTTTTTTTCCGTGTTTGCAATCAACACTGTGTCGTTTGCATATCTTAAATGCTTACTTCCACAAATGTGTCAAATATTAGGTATTAAGAGGTGGAGTTATTGTATTTTTTGCTGTTTTGCTAGGAGTTGAAAGACGTCCGTTTTTCTTTAGACTAACGGTCGCTGTGAAATAACTCTTTCCTCAATCCTTGCAGTATCAAATTTAAATTCACCATACGCTGACACACTTCAGTTATTTTTGGAGATTTTATTTTGAATCCATTACTAGTTTAGTTTTTTTTTTTTTTTAATCATCTCACCCCAAGCAAGGCATTCCACTGCCACTAATTGCGCATGGGGCTACATAGGGGAAGGTAAAGAGAAGGAGTGGATAGACATAGGGAATATCAGGAGGAAGGTGACAGATGAGTAAGGATACCGAGGATGAGAGTTGGGCAGATGGGAAGAGTGTTTGATAGAATGGGAGCAGGTTAGTGTGTTAGGAGGTGTCTATTGACCTTACATTTAAACTCCTGGAGATTGTAGCCGTCGGGGAAGCAATCGTGTGGAAGAGAATTCCACAGTCGGGAAGTGCGAGGAAAGAAACTGTTGGAGTAGAAGTCACGGTTGCATTTTATCGGATTTAATTTAATTTAATTTAATTTAGTCAGAATCCTGGAACTTCTTTCCGCCTGCTTATTTGGAGTCAAGCACTAATCGAATCTCAAACATTTAAATGAGTCAAAAGTTAACTGATTTAACTAAACTTCTGACATTCTCGATTGACAACTCCTGCGTAGGTGACCAAATAATTATCATCAAACTTTATTAGATTTAGACAATTCCAACATTTATTATATAATGAGGTTCTATATCCGAAAAATGGCTAATAATATCTGTCGAGTTTTCACTAAAATTTATTTATGTATTTTTGATGATCACCTGCACACAATTTTCTCAATAATAATTGAACTATCTTTTCGCCGTTCCCTAGCGAACAATACTCTTGAAGATTCCTTCGTATCTTCTGTAACACGTTTGAATTACTAAATGCAGCTTCTTTTCTCGGACATCCTTCCCGTGGAACTCCCTTCCGTATACTTGCTTTCCTGATGGCTACAACATCCAGAAATTTACATGCAATGTCAATTCCCATCTCTTACCCACTTGACTCCAGTCTTTCCCTCGTCCTTTCCATATTACTCCGTGTATATTGTTCCTTTCCTTTCTCTCTACCTTCGCAACTGTCTTCACACCTTTGTTCCCATCCTTCTCTTGCTCTTTCTCTGACACCCACTGTAACCGGTCCGTCTTTCTCTTGATTCTCCTGTCTAAACTATTAGTCTCTTGTTTAGCCCCCTGCGCATCAGTGGCAGTATCACTTTGGTTGGAGTGAGATTATTAAAAAAGAAGTTATTCCTTCGTCTGGACTGTATACTAACTCGCTAATGGAATTCGCAAAAGCGTCTCGAGTGAAAGAGTCATATATTTTTCATCTGCCGTTTAATAAAACAACAATTCGAGAAAAAATGTTGTTGTTTTTTTGTAACTGAAATTACTTTTTATGTTGGAATTTTCTGTTGTTGTAACTGTACTTCTCGTTGTTTCCTTTGCAACGAAAATATTTGAAGCATAATTAATTTACGTTTCTCTACTTTATTAAAAATTTTAATGACGAAAAATCCTTTAAAATTTATTAAAAGAAAAAAGAGGAATTGTTTTTAATTTTAAAAAAGTTTTCATAAATTGTCTTTCAAAAAAGAACTCTGAAAAAACTTGTTCAAGTGAAACATTTTTTATTAATCCGAGAACACTAACACGAGTTATATAGTCTGTCAGTTGAGTGCCATACGTGATACACGCTTTGGGCGATCATATCTCGAAAGAGACATGACTGACTGGGTAGAAGATTATCCCGCAGTAGGTTGCCATTGCTTTCTGCGGTAGACTGGTTGCCAGCCAAGGTTATAGAACCCAATCTGTCCTGTTATTTAACCCATTTAAGTGAATGCAAGGAGTTCAAATGGAATTCGAACTCGGCAACACGATTTTTCGTTCCAAGTCGATATACACTGCACCACAACGCACATCCCAGGTTATGTAATACCCAGCGCAAATGATTCCCTTTGAATTACAATTTAAATAAATTGTCCATACTGGATTTTCTTGAATTACAATTTAATTAAATTTTCAGTACCTGATTTTCTTAACTAAATAATGTTTTTCAATTCCTATTAATGTTAACTCAAAGTACAAATTATGAAGTGCCTGTATGTAAAATATTCCAAAAAAAGATTTATATTTATTTTTTTCAAAATCAGGTTTGATATACTCATGGTTAGTAGTGGTGTAACTTTAATTGATGGTTAATGTTCCAGGGTTAAAAACACTTTTTTCTTACATGTTCTTTATTTATTCTCTTATACATAGTCATCCGCAGACAAATCTGTTTCTCTGTATCACAGCTCATCAGTACGGTTAGACAGCCGATTGCCTTTTACCAAAGATTGAAACCCTACCGAATTGGTGTCAGTCAGCGATTCTACCTCTGAGCTACGGGCGCTCGGTAGAAGGAGGCCGACATTTTAGCGTGTATATTATCATTATGCTCATGCGTGTATATATATATGTATATTAATGCAGGTTTCATTAAATAATATAGACAAGTTTTGTCTATTAATTTTGTGTAGGATCCGTTCGTAACGTCTGATATACTTGATGGCGATATCATTGAAAGACAACAAAAAATCACAGTAATTGTTGATTTTTTTATCGGGTCTAAGCTTTCGGCTCACATAAGCCATTATCAATGAATAAATATTAACACTCAGTAAACATAGAACATTGAAGTTATTAACAATAAAGAGAATTAAATTGAAGAGACAAGTCCATCCCTACCATGGCGGATGGCCGCAGACAGTGACAAAATGGTGGCGTTGTGGTCCCTGATCCGATTACAGGCATTTGAGTATGTTAGTTGAGATATCAAAATTTATCGTATTCAAACCAGGTTTAAGTTGTTTAATGTAGATAGCTTCCAGGATGTTGAAGATTTGTTTATTATTTTGTTGTCTAAGTATATATATGTTATCAACGAGCGTTTTTCTGAGAAGTGTGCTTTGATAACCGTGTTGTTTTAAATGTTGGAATATATTTGAATTGTCATTTAAGTGCAACGTAAGACGCCGCGAGAGCGAATTTGTAGTATGGCCAATGTAGATATTATTTATTTTGTTAGAGATACATTCTCGAAAGGGACATTTGAATTTATAAACTACATTGTTTTTTTACAAATCGCTAACGGTGGGGGAAGCGTCGTTGCGGAAGAATGAATTGGATGTCGTGGATTTAGCGTAATATATGATAAACTTAATTCTTTTGTTAGGGTCTGTCAGAGAAATATTAGTGTTTATGAGTTTTTTTAGGATATTTTCGTCTAGTTGGTAGTTGGAGTGCATCTGGCTACAATGTAAGAGAGTGATATGTTTGGGATTGTTTGAGCTAGTATCACGTGTTATTTTTTCCGTGTTATGATTTTTAAGAAAATGTCGTATTTGTGCATCAACTATGTAGTTGGGAAAATTATTGTTGATGAGTGTCTGTTTTATGTTTTTTAGTTCACCGTGGAAGATCTGTTTTGTAGACGAATTGGTTTTTGCACGATATAGTAGATTTTTTATAATGGCTATTTTGTAATAGTGGGGGCATTCGCTAATATAATTGAGTGTGGAGGGACTTTTGATAGTGGGTTATTCATACGGTGAGATATTGAATTTATTGTCATCAGTGTTAATTAGTATGTCAAGGAGAGGAATTTTGTTATCATTGCTAAGTTCATGAGTGAATTTTAAGACAGTTATTTTGAAATTGTTTTTTACGTCGGTATTTTTAATTAATTGTAGGATATCATCAACTTATCGTATATATATTGATCTTTTTTTAAAACTTTGTAAAGGTAGTATTTTCGAGGTTAGACATGTAGAAATTACTAAAAGTCGGACCGAGCCCTGAACCCATGGAGACTCCGTCACGTTGTATATATATATAGTGTTGTTTGGATCAACAAAAGGCACTTCAGTAGTACAAGCAAGTAGAATTTTTCTTAAGATGTTGGGATTAATTTTGAGGTAATGAAGGATTACTGTAGACATTCCTTATAATTATATCAATAGTTTCACTGACGGGTATCTTAGTAAAAATGTTTTCCACATAAATTGAAGCTATGATTTCATTGTTAGGTTTTTCGCTCTTGAGGATTTGGATATATATATATTTCCTTGTAGTAGATGCAGCTATTGATTCGATGGAGAGAGAGAGAGAAAGAGATAGACAGAGAGCGAGAGAGGTAGATAGCAAGAGACAGAGAGAGATAGAGAGGTAGAGAGAGATATAGAGCGAGAAACAGAAAGAGATCGAGATCCAGAGACAGAGGGGGAGATATAGAGAGCGAAAGACAGAGTGAGATAGCGTGAACAGAAGAAGTGAGATAGAGAGAGACATAGAGAGATAGAGCGAGAGAAAGAGAGAGGAAGTTAGAGATAGAGAGAAACAAAGAGAGAGTGAGTTAGGCAGAGGTAGAGAAATATGAGAAAATCTTCTCAACCCAACTCGTTTCCCAACAACAAGCGTTGAGTTATTCGAATACTCTATTTGTATAGTGGTTCCGGTTGAGGGTATTTTAACATATACATGTTTAGCTGTATGCAATGTGCGTATCACCACTGGTCATGTCAGACTCAATCACACAGCAAAATATCAAGGAAGCCAGGTATAGGATCTATCTGTATTTAATCTATTAAAATATAAGCTAGGAAGAATCTTCTCCTTCTTCTATGTGCCCTGTCCCTTCAGGACGTAGGTGATCATGGCTCTCCACGTCTCCCTATCCCTTGTGACTCTTAGTATGTTTGCTCCTGTTGCTCCTGGCAACCCCCGTTCCGTCATCCACCTGATCAGACTCTGCAGATATGTTATCCGCTGCCTTCCTCTGTCTCTCCTTCCTTCTATCTGACCAGTCAGTATCAGGTTCTCCAGGCTCTCCTTCCTCATTGCATGTCCCAGGAACTTCAGTTGTCTCTTCCTGATGCTCAGCATCAATTTCCTTTTTATTGCCATTCTTTCTAACACTTCGTCGTTGCTTGTATGCTCAGTCCACGATATCCGTAGCATCCTTCTGTAGAACCACATTTCGGCCGCTTCTAGTTTTGTCCTCATTTTCGATGATATTGTCCAGCATTCACAGCCGTATTGAAGAACTGACATCACGTAGCAATCTAGCATTCTTTTCTTCGTAAATTGTTGCTTTAACTATAAGATTTCACACGACGATAGATCCACGGGTGTATAAATATTACCTTACAAGAACATGGCGTGAGACATCTTTCAAATTCATTTTTATTTGGATAGGAAAATTGGTCGATGTTTACAAGATGAAAATCTGAAGGAGAAAAATTAAAAAATAAGAAAACTGAAAAAACAACAACAACAAAAAGAAAACGCAAACGATTTTATGTCACCGTCTGCATCCAATTTTTTAATATAATTTCGGAGTTGTCTTCGGTTTTCCAGGCCATATCCCTGAAGTCCGCACTCATTCATTTCCAACTATCGCGGGGGCTAAAAATAACAAAATCGCTATAAAAAGAAATGAATTGCTTCCGTGAGAAGAACAGAAACACTCTTAAAAAATTGTCTAATATAGAAGCTGACGCTGAATAACAATCGTTATAGCCTCCATTACTCCGTAGTATATGGAGAAATTATTGACTGTATTGTTCAGCAAAGTGGAAAATTGTAGTTTGTTTTGTTATTGAGGAATTTAGTATCCGTTTCAGAGGCTAAACAAAGAATAGAGTATAAATTATATTTATAGAACAGGAAAGTAAATTTTATGTTAGGAGTTACAACAAGAACCTCGCATATATGTAAAAAGAATGAGAAACAGCCGTGTTGGCTTTTTCAACTTTGTAACAAAAACGTAGGCATTTTAAGTTTAACTATAACATAAATGTACAGAAAGTGGAAACAGTGATGCTTGATAATAGAAAAATATTGGGAAGAAGATTATATTACATTATTTAATGGTGGAAATGGAGTTTTAGAATATTTAAAAATAGAAAAATCGCGTGAGCATTTTTCTATTCGCTGTAAGCTGAGCTAAGAATGAACATTTTTTTCTTCTTCTTCTTCATCATCATTAAACAAAGTTACTACGTGCGTTGTGGTACAGTGGATATCGGCTCGGAACGAGAAATCGGGGAGCCGAGTTCGAATTCCAGCTGAAACCATTGTATTCACTTACGCGCAAATACCCTTGGGAAAGGTATTAATCCGTCTCTTCCTTCCAGTTATGGATTAAATAACAGGACAGATTGGGTTCTATAGCCTTGGTTGGCAACCAGTCTACCACAGAAAGCAATGGCAATCTACTGCGGGATAATCTTCTGCCCAGTCAGTCATGTCTCTTTCGAGATATGATCACCCAAGCGTGTTTCACGTATGACACTTAATTGACTGACTACGTTACAGTCAAAACATGAGAATGAAATAAAAATAGCGGAGACATCACCCCCTTGAAAATGACCGGAGGAGTGGTCAGTAGCGCTTGGGATGATGACTATTGAAAATGTTTATATTCCTCATCTTCAGAAAAACGAAAAATGAGAGAATGTTGGAAAAAGTAAATAAAATCGTCCTTGTTGGCCGTATTCAATGAAAGTTACTTGAAAATGCCTAAGTATCTCTCCCTCTCCCTCTTTCTCTCTCTCTTTCTCTCTCTCTTTCTCTCTCTTTATATATATAGCCTAGGCGGATGTGAAAAATTAAAAAGACAGAATAATATCGATAATAATAATATTAGTAATCGTAAATTATAATGATAATAATAATAATTATTATTATTATTTACTATTATTAATAATATTATTGTTAAATTACAAAATACAATAGACATAGGAATAACCACATTCCGCCGGTGAGAAAGTGACTGGAGGTATTACATGACAGATACTCCTTTGGAGCTTGTCGAAAACACTGAGAACAGCGGAGGCGACTGACCAGATATGACAGCATTATGTGTGTATGCCAGCCATATTCACCATAGTCGGGTTGAGCCGGTTTCCTTCCCGATGAAGGAAGTTTCATTGGGATTTGTTTAAGGGCAGGGTCTCAAGTCCTACCCTGTTATTTAACCCATAACTGGAGGGAAGGGACGGATTAATGCCTTTTCCAAGGGTACTAGCGCGCATTCAACTAGAATTCGAACTCGGCTCACCGATTTCTCTTTCCAAGCCGATACACACTGCACTACAACGCACATCCGTCACTAACCGTTTACAACACCTGGTATTCCCAAACGGTCACCCATCTAAGTACTAACCAGGCTCAACTTTGCTTAACTTCGCTGATCGAGCGAGAACCGGTGTATTCAACGTGATATGACTGTAAGCATGCTTACTCGATCTGTGGAGTATTTCTCCGTATTTCTCCGTAGAAACCCATTTTTTCTGTGTCTTGTTTTCTCCTCATCCAATATTGTCCAGTATTCACTAATATATCTTCTTCTTCTATGTGCCCTGCCCCTTCAGGATGTAGGCGATCTTGGTTCTCCACGTCTCCCTATCACTTGTGGCTCTTAGTATGTTTGCTCCTGTTCCACCTCGCAACCACCGTTCCGTTATCCACCTGATCAGGTTCATGCCGATCATTACCGAGCGAGGAGTTGTTTCCTTGAGAAGCAACCCCCTTCAAGCTATTAGTTTTCATATATTTGTCGTGAATAACCATGATTAACGGGGGGTAGATAGCGGAGTGGTATCCCGTTGTCTTCTCCACGGTGATTTATTGAGACACCAACTCTAGTTAGCTGACCATTGACTCCTTAAGAGCTCTTCCGCCCTTTGTAGATTCAACTATTCTTTTTTATTTAGCCTACAGGGTTGCTAACGCCCCGGTTAAAGAAAAGAAATTATTAAGCATGTACTCTATAAGTACAGCTGACTCGTCCTGCTGAGGAAGATAAATTTCCATCCGCCAGAGTGGATAATATATGTGTGATATAATTATTTTTATGGAATATGCTAAGAGATAACAACGCACTAGATCTGAAAGGAAAATATTAAAACAGAGCATGGAATACAGCGAAGAAAAGACTTTTTTTCTTTTTTCCATAGTCTAAGACATAAAGGAACGTTTTCAAAGCGGAAACAAAAATACAAAACATGAACATGGATTAATCGAAGATTTTTTTTTTTAACTAGTCTAAATTATAAGAACCTGTCAGCAATATTTAAGATCAGCATTCGTTTCCAGTAGTCAAAAGAATGAAATTTCTTTGCATTTTCGACATTTTGCAAAGACAAGTCTTTTGACTTGCTTTGGCTAACTCCAGAAAATCTTTAATATACCGACACGGAACTAAGGATAGTAGCACGCGTTTTTTTTTGTTTTTGTTTTTTTTTGGTAACGGAAGCAGGAGAACAGGCAAGAACGCTATAAATATTTTTATATTAAGGAAGGGAAAGAAAAAAAAATTTAAAATTCAATGTAAACCTATTATTTTAGAAACTTGAGAAAACAAAATAAAGTCTCTCTGAAAGAAAATAAATGTAAAAAAACAAAAAAATAGAAATGAAGAACATGCATTAATCGAAGATTTTTTTAACTCGTCTAAACTATAAGAACCTGTCAGCAATAGTTAAAATCAGCATTCGTTACCAGTAGTCAAACGAATGAAAATTGAAATTTAAAACAATCCAGCATTCCTTTCTTTGTTTCTAAAGACTATTTTTCATTTCTCAACCACTTGCTTAGGCTTTTTACTTTGCTACTCTAATGCAACCTACTGTGGGATATTCTTCTGCCCAGTCAGTCATGTCTCTTTTGAGACATGATCGCTCAAGCGTGTTTCACGTATGGCTGACTCTATTGCATGTTCAGATCTTTTACTTGCATTTTTCATTCTATTTTTATAAAAAAAAAGAAAAGTTTCGTTGATATTTGATATAAGTAATTGATATTGATATCTTCAGTTTTACATACAAACTACAAAAGCATTGATTTAAGGGATGGCAGGTTAGAAACAAAATATATTTGGATGATTGTTTAAGCTTAAACGTTTGGTTTATGTCTAATACAAATAATTCTATTTTGTTTACCTTGACTACAACATTGAAAATACTCGTTACTATTGGAATGTTTTAATAGAGTTAAATGATTCTTTTAATGTCGTTGAGTTTATCTACACAAGGAGTCGATTATGGATTTCGATAATTTCAAATTTCTATACTTGTAAAGTTCATATGAAATCTGTAGAATACATCAGAAGATATATTTTATTAATTCTATCAATAGTTTTGAAGAAGAGATTGTGTTTTTCTGAAATCAAATTGGTATATCTCTGATTATTTGCTATGAATAAATGTATTTTATGACCCTTTTAGCGATATTCATATTTTTTGTTAAAGATGAAGTATATTCGCTATTTGCATATACGTGGTACGTTCTAGAGGGTAAAATAGAAAACATTCAGACATTTATTTATTTGTTAGAACTAAAAGCAGATATGTTCAAAATGTTTTATGATTAATCTATAAATGAACTAAAAAAGTAAAATGAGATTTCTTGCCTTGGGTGGGTAGCAACCAGATTGACAGTAAGAAAATGCACAGAAAAAAATGTGAAGTACAGATTAGATCCAAAAAAATGTAAAGTTCGAATTCGAGCCCAAAAATGCGAGTATCGAATTAGAGGCAATGAATGTGAAGTACGCATTAGCACTAAAAAATGCGAATTACTGATCAGAGTCAAAATATGGGAAGTACGAATTAGAGCCCAAAATATGTGAAGTATGGGTTAGATTTAAAAAATATAAAGTACGGATTAGAGTCAAAAAAGCTGAAGTCTGGATTAGAGCGACAATTTTTAAGTGTGGTTTAAAGCAAATAAATGAATAAATAAACAGGGAAGTACGGTTTAAATTCCCAAAAATTTGATGGGTAGATTAGAGTCAAAATATGTGAAGTATCTATTAGAACCCAAAATATTTGATATGAGATTTAGCGAGCAAAATATAAGTACGGATTTGAGTTAAAAATATTAAGTGTGTATTACAGACAAAAAAGCTGAAGTCCGGATTAGAGCGACAATTTTTAAGTGTGGTTTAAAGCAAATAAATGAATAAATAAATAGGGAAGTACGGTTTAAATTCCCAAAAATGTGATGGGTAGATTAGAGTCAAAATATGTGAAGTACCTATTAGAACCCAAAATATTTGATATGAGATTTAGCGAGCAAAATATAAGTACGGATTTGAGTTAAAAATATTAAGTGTGTATTACAGACAAAAATGTGAAGGAAGGGTTACAGCCAAAATATGCGAAGTACGTATTAGAGCTTAAAATATATGAAGTACGGATTAGATAAAAAAAAATGTCAAGTACGCATTCGAGCTAAAATATGTGTTGTGACGTGGCTCGAACACTTGACATACGGTTCCCAATATAACAAGGACTAGTATTAAGTAGCGACAATAAAGTCGCCAGCACGGCCGTTGTCTACTCAGCTCACTAGTTATTGCCAGATTACACGGGCATGTACTAATGTATCTACCGAGAATTACTTACTTATTACTTACTTATATATATGTATTGTCATTTCTCCACGATACAACAATATGTGAAGTCCGGATTATAGCGAAAAAAGTTAAATACTGTTTGGAGACGAAAAATGGGAAGTTCGAATTAGAGACAAAAATATATGAAGAACAGATTAAAATTTTACATCGGAGCACAAATACGTTTCATCAGTGTGTAATATTTAACGTGAGAAGTATCTGACGTTTATTGGGAATCTCATAACAACACAAGGTGCCCAACACTGAGGTCCTGTCTCAAGCCGGTCTGCCTACCATGTTCACACTCCTTAAACAGCGTAGACTCCTCTGGCTAGGCCATGTCCACCGCATGCAAGACGGTCGCATTCCAAAAGACCTCCTGTATGGAGAGCTGTCCTCTGGAATAAGACCCACTGGGAGGTCACAATTGAGGTATCGTGACATCATAAACGCGATATGAAAGCTATGGGCATCAACACTGAGTCATGCGAGGGCGTAGCAGTCAACCGGTTCAAATAGAGGAGAACCCTGGCCCAGCAAACTTAAATCAAATGATGTGCACCTAACACAAGTCGCCATGGAGAGGCGGGTTCGCAGCATGCTAAATGACAGCCCCGACAGACCAGAAACAAAACATAAATGCAGCCTCTGCAACAAAGAAAGTCACTCCCGCATCGGTTTCTACAGTCACAGACGCCGATGCGCCAACCAAGCAGACAACTAGGATGCTACCCATTGTCCACCCTGACCAACGGAGGCTTACTACTAATATTCAACTGTCTTAGACTCTTTACTCATTAACCCACACAGCGGTGCATTTTTAAATTCAGTGTATGCGCTCAGATATTTTATATTATTATAAATCGTTTGTAAATAGTCGTCAAGATATTTTTTTTAATTTGGTTTTAACAATTGAGGAATATATGTGTAGAATAATTGCCAACAGAGCGGAATGTAAAGCAAAGCAAACCGCCAGAAACACTTCAGATTAATGCTATTAAACAATGGATCTGTACACATTAAATGTCTCCTGGATTAAATCAAATTACAGATTGAAGTCCCAAGGAGTGTATCAGCTATTTCGCAATTATATTCCTGACGGTATTTATTAGATTTGCAGTCTGTTTTTTGTTTACTTCGCCCTTAATCTGCTTCCTCTGGACGCGTTTACACGTTATGGACAGCGCGCAATGATTCATTAGCTGTTCTGAATGTGTATTAAGCCGGAAATAGTGATGTACTAATGGCGGATAACATACACGTTATTTTGCGTTTTGATTCATACCATTGTGGCACGTTTTAGTTTTATCATACATTTGTTTCCACACTTTTCACACACACATATTTTTAATTTATTCTTTTAACATTATTTTTAATATATAATTTGTCATATATATATATATATATGTGTATATATATATATATATATATATATATATATATATATATGTATATGTATATATATATATAAGAATAAATCTAACTAAGAGCCAACAGGCTTACCTAGGCTTCACCTAGGTAGGTCTGTTGGTTCTTAGTTAAATTTATTCTTATATATATATATATTTAGATTTATTCTTATTTGTTGCTCTACTATTGCATTGAGCGCTTTAGTGTTAGGGTTCCCGTCTCGGGGGTTTTTTTCCACGCGTATTTTGACGTATGTTCAATTTCTTAGTAGGTTTCTTTTTTTTATTTTCCCTTTTTTGCCCCTCCGCGTTTATTCTCGGACGGAAATATAACAATTATTAATATTATCATTATTATTGTTATTATATATATATATATATATATATATATATATACTAGCAGTATAGCCGGTGTTGCTCGGGTGTAATGAAAGCTTTAAAACTAATCCATGGTCCTGGAGCTCAGACTCTTTGGACGTTGGCACGAAAGACTAAAAAGCAATAGTTGTTTCCATCTCTTATCTCCTTGATTTCCATCTTTTTTCTCACTTTACTCTTTCCTTTCATGCATCTTTCTTTACACCAATGTACCTGTCCTTCTCTTACCTGTCCTTCTCTTACCTGTCCTTCTCTTACCCGTTCTCCGATGTACCTGTCCTTCTCTTACCTATTCTCCGACACCGACTGTAACCTCTTTTTCTATCTCTTTTTATGTAACCTCCTGCGCTTATGGACGAGACAATCTCTTAAACACCCAACAAATATGTATATAATCAAAGGTTGGTTATTATCTACCATGTATTGCATTGTGAAAGCACAAATACATGTCTTCACTTGAATTAATATCAAAATCTACTGCTAAGAAGACCGGGTCACTGTGTCGGGCCAAAAAATTCTTTTCTTCTGAATCCATCATGACCGTTTACAAATCTAAAATGTAGCCGATCCGGAAATGGCAATCCGAGTCAAATCTCTCTCTCACCGACGAAATGTAGCTACTCTCTGTCTCTTCTACAAAATCCTTTCACGGATTCTACTCCGATGATCTTAGCACATTGGTGCCTCCCCAATTTGGTGCCTCCCGCGAATTTACTCAGGCTATAATACTAGCAACAATGTCTCACCCTTTCACTGTGAAAACAATCAAGTTTAACCGCTGTTTCTACTCGTCAGCTTCTTTTCTCGCACTTCTCCCTTGTGCAACTCCCTTCCGTATTCCTGTTTCCCTGAACGTCAACCGTCATCTCCTTGACTCCTTTCTTTCTTCTCACTTTACACTTTCCTCTCACGCAACTCTCTTCACACCAATGTAGCCGTCCTTCTCTTACCCATTCTCCGACACCTACTGTAACCTGTTCTTCTCTCTCTTCACTCTCCTAGTATGTAATCCCCTGTGCACCAGTGGCAGTACTGCCTTGCTTGGGGTGAGACAATTATTAAAAAAAAGAGTGCATATGTTGCTCATATGTCCACAGTATTCCCAGAATTTTGTATAGGACCAGATTTCTATTGTCTCAAGTCTATGTTTCATCTGTCAGGCGTTTGTTTAGCTTCTTATTCTTCTTTATGTGCCATGTCCTTTCAGGACGTAGGTGATCAGATAATTCTACTTGTCCCTATCCCTTTTTGTTCTTAATATTTTTCCTCTTTGTATCTCTCTAACACCCGATCAACCGTCTACCTACTCAAGCCCATCAAGTAAGTCAAGCGCTGCTTCGTCTTTGTTCTCTTTCCCTCTATTTCACTCGTGAGCATCAGTTTCGCCAAGCCCTCCTTCCTCATAACGGGTTCCAAACATCTCAGTTGTCCTTTCCTGATGCCAAGTATAATTTTCCTATCACTACCAAATAAAGAACCGATTTGCATAACACTTCAGTAAACTTTTTACTTCTAACAAATGTTTCTATTCTTAGCACTTTGCTTCTCTTTAAAAAGGCATTTTTAATGCACTGTAATTATTAGGTATTGAGTTTTCTCACCTCCATAAAAACACTTTTTAAATACTTAAATTTCATCCTGGTTATAATGAAAAACTACAACCGGCAGAAAGGCTTCTGATCGAGATATTGCCGGTTAAACACCTAATTAGTGTTGTTCCCAGTTCCATTCTGACCAAGGATAGGTGGTGCCATTAATGAGCAATTAATGAACCCGCAAACGAAAATCACAAGTACTTTATATAGTCAGTTAGTTAAGTGTCATACATGATACACGCTTAGGCGATCATGTCCCCAAAGAAACATGACTGACTAGGCAAAAGATTTTCCCGCAGTAGATAGCCATTACTTCTGCAGTAGACTGTTTACAGGTTACAGAAACCAATCTCTTCAGCTATTCAGCCCATAATTAGAGGAAAAAGATACGGAAGCATACATTCCAAAAATAATTCAACTGGAATTCGAACTCGGCTCTCCGATTTCTCGTTCCGAGCCGATAATCACTGCACCACTGAGGGACATTTTATTAATAGTACAATTACTGAAAATTCATTTTGTGATCTACAAAATGTATATCTAAAAGAAACATGACTTTACTCTTGGAGTATAAAATTATGTACAAAATATCAGTAGTTGAAAGCATGAATTTAACTACAAAATATTTAGATTTCGGCATCAAATAACCCGTAGTGCTGTTGATATACCACCAAACAAAACAGGGAATATTAAATAACACTTTCATAACTTTAACCCATATTATCTACTATAATTTCGAAAGAAACCAAACTGTGTTCCAAAGCATAACTCCAACATAACTCACACATCACCGACTATAAATATCATGTCGACTGACACCTTGGTTCCCCCTCACAGTCATATGATTGGCTAGTGTCATCCACACAGACGCCTAGGACTATACCTATTAGAACGTCTATTGACTACACCTATTGCATAAGCCTATGCCTGTGCATACTGTAAACGACTACGATGACTACCAGTCCATTATGGCTACTTGTCCTACCCGGTTACATTTGCCAAAAACTTCTTAGATACTTCGAATAATATATATATAGACCTCAAATGGAACCACTATATTGAATCCATAGCAAAATCTACTACTAACAAGGTTGGGTCACTATGTCGATCCAGGATGTTTTTTCCACCTGAATCCATCCTGCATATATACAAGTCAGCCATCCGTCCGTACATGGAGTACTGCTGCCATTTATGGTCAGGTGCCCCTGCCGTTCTCCTCAGTGTTCTTGACAGGCTCCAAAGGAGAGTCTGTAATGTGATAGGTACTGATCTGGCGGCTCGACTGCAGCCACTGCCCCATCGTCGAAATGTGGCCTCCCTTTGTCTGTTCTATAAATACTTTCATGGCTTCTGCTCAGACGAACTTAAGTCACTGATACCTACTCAACAGGTGTTTACTCGTGCAACCAAACTGGCAACTGGGTCCCACCCATTCACAGTCAGGTTAGCCAAATGCAGACGACAATTCTACTCCTGCAGCTTCTTCTCTCGCACTTCCCGCCTGTGGAACTCACTCCCGTATTCTTGCTTTCCTGACGGCTACAACCTCCAGAAATTTAAATGCAAAGTCAATACTTATCTACTAACCACTGGACTCTAGCTCTCCCCTCACCCCCGTATAACCTTCCCTTTCTCTCCACCTATGTATCTGTCATCGCACCTGCTTTCTCAGCTTTCTATTACTCCTTTCTAACTAGTTTGTACTCCTCACTCTTTTCTAATTAATCTTTTTACATTTATGTAGCCCCCTGCACATCAGTGGCGTTTCCGCCTTGCTCGGGGTGAAATGATTAAAAAAAAAAATCCCTTTTCGGGAAATATCATCTACACAAATAGGTATATGCACTAAAGTTTAGTATAATGTACTATGGATTCAATTGTGAAAGCAGAAAAACACATACCGTATTCTTATTACTTCAAATTTCTCAAGAATATAAAATTTCTACATAAATAAACAGTAAGGAGGTGGTATACCGTTAAACAATATTAATCAGTCAAATCCTAATTTTATAAATTTGACACTCATAAGGCGCGCCGACGTGATGGAATCCCAGTCATTGTCCTAAATAATTGTGACCTTCTGCTGGCTTCAGTCCTCTCCAACCTCTACACCTATTGTCTTCTGCTACCGCTTTCCTGCTTCTTAAAGTCCTCATCTGTAGTTTCTGTTTTTAAAAATTCTGTTGAACCCTCTGACCCCAATAACTATCACCCTATTATTCTATTACCTCTTTCGATAAATTATTCGAGGATGTGCGTTCTGGTGTAGTATTGGCTTGGAACGACAAATCGGGGGTGCCGAGTTTGAATTCCAGTTGATTTCTTTGCTTTCACTTACGCACAAATAGCCTTGGAAAAGGTATTAATCTGTCTCTTCCTTCCAGTTATGGGTTAAATAATAGGACAGATAGAGTTCTATAGCCTTGACTGGCAACCAGTGTACCGCAAAAAGGAATGGCAACCGACTGCGGGATAAACTAATCTTCTGCCCAGTTAGTCATGTCTCTTTTGAGACATGATCGCCCAAAGCGTGTATCAGGTATGGCATTTAACTGTCTGATTCGAGGGTCTAATCAATGCTGAAGAAGTTAAGATTCTCACCTCTCTCTGTCAAACAATATGGCTTCATCTTCGCCAGATCCACAACTGCTGTGGTAACGGCCATCACCGAATATAGCCTGGTTGAGCACTCTGGAGGAATGGTAGACTTTGAAAAACAGTAGCTACTCTAGCATCTACGCATCGCTCATTCACTAATGAATTAGATCACCCTGGCTATTGGGCGTGTATAATGATAATATACACGCTAAAAAATCTGCCTTCTTCTACCGAGCGCCTATAGCTCAGAGGTAGAATCATCGACGGACGCCAATTCGGTTGGGTTTCAAGCCTGGGTTAAAAAGCAATTGGAGTCTAACAGAACTGATGAGCTGTGATACAGCGAAACAGATCTGTTTGCGGATATATATATATATATATATATATATATATATATATATATATATATAGTGTATCGAGGCAGCAAATAATTTTCTAAACATATACTGTTAAATATAAGAGACAATGAATATCTCTTATGTTTAATCATATACAAATGGAGAATTTTTGTCTTTATTTTCAACTGAAATTAAAGCCAAAATACGACGTTTAGAACGGCTCAGGATTAAACATAGTTGGCATTCATTGTCTCTTATATTTAACAGTATATGTTTAGAATATATATATATATATATATATATATATATATATGAGAAAGAGCCCATAGCTTAAAGGTAGAATCGCCGACTAATGTCAGTTCAGTCGGGTTTCAATCCTGGTTAAAACAATCGGATGTCAAAACGTACTGATGAGCTGTGATACACAGAAACATATCTGCGAATGAGTATATATATACATGCCAGGTACTTGGAAATTATTGCGAAACACGAACTGTTCTCCAAGATATTTCAAAAGCGATTGGCAGGCTTTGGCATGCTGGCATTCTGTGCAAGCACCAAGGCTTCAGTATTTCTGGACAATTTGTTTGACTTAATCCAGTCGTTCCTATCACATCGTGAAATGATGTTCGATTTGAACTAGCAAGAATCTAAATCTTTCACACGAACGAAGGTTTTCGTTAATGTTATATTTCAGTTCCTACACTGTTTCTTGTTCTCATCTATAATCTTCCTGATGTCATTAGTTCGCATAGAGGTATCGATGCAGATACCGCCCTCATTTACTCAGGTTTCAGTGGTAAATCTGCCAGAGACGACAAAGAAAACATAGCTGCTGGCTCTTAAAAAGGGACCTCCAATCAGTGGTTAACTGAGAAAGAATATGGTTTGTAAATTTTAATACGTCCAAAACTGCTTTTTTTTAATCACCACAGAGAACCTTTTGCCTCTGCCATCAGCATAGGTAAGGCTAGTATTCTAGAGAGTTACACACTTCACCTCTTCAGCTTCATACTCTCAACCGACCTGGAGTGGGACGATCAGATTAAATCTATAGCTGCTAGGAAGGTTGCGTAACTAAATAGGGCCAGAAAATTTTTCTTATCAGAATCCTTCCTTCACGTTTATAAACTAACGATTCATCCGTCGGCGATTCTAAACTATGAGTGCTCTGTGGAGGAAGGCGGATTATAGCGTGTTATGTATATACAATCTAAACACACGCCAGTAGCTGAGATTATTCAAATTCATTACTGAATGAACGATAAGTAAAAGCGTAAGTAGCTACTGTTTTTAAAATCTACCATTTCTCCAGAGTACTCAAGTGACGAGTGAGAGCGTAAATAGTCATCCGCAGACAGTCCTGTTTCGCTGTACCATAGCTCATCAGTACAGTTACACATACGATTGCTTCTAGCCAGGATTGAAACCCAACCAAAGATAGAGAAAGAGAATTGAAAAAGTTAGCATGTCAATTCCTCTTAAAAATGATTTCTAGTCAGTGGTTAACTGGACCAGGATATGGCTCGTAAATCTGAATACGTCCAAAATTGCTTTCATTTAATCACCATAAAAAAACATTTCTGTCTGCCATCATCATGGGTAAGACTAGTCTCCTAGATAACTACATACTGAACCTCCTCGACTTCATACTCTCAACCGACGTAGAGTGGGACGACTAGATTGAATCTATAGCTACTAGGAAGGTTGCGTCACTAAGTCGGGTCATCCACTTACCGTTTCACAAGGACACGTGATAATTTTTCAGATTTGCAATATTGCTGCATATGTATCTGATTTCATTTCATCACTGGCATGAAAAATGTCTGGGTTTTATGTCATTTTAAGTCTATCTCTCTTTAAGCTTACAATCCAATTTTTCCTTTCATGACCTGATTTTCTATTGGTTAACTAAGATAAACCACCAAAAACTTCCCCCTGTCTTAATTGTCTGGATTTGATATAAATTCTGTTGTTTTCTAAACTTCTATAAGTAATAATTTTCTACTATTATCTTATCGTGCACCTTAATAAAAGTAAATCACTACAATCAGTGGATTGTCAAAGTATTAGTTTGTACTACTTCTAATATATATATATATATATATATATATATATATATACTGACGCCAATTCGGTTGAGTTTCAATACTGGGTAAAAGCAATCGGAGTCTAACCGTACTGATGAGCTGTGATACAGCGAAACAGATCTGTCTGCGGATGACTATATATATATATAATTTCCTGATGCCTTCAGTTCCCAAAAAGTCTTTTATGCATCTGACACCACTGTTTGCTCTCGTCTTAATAGGAAATCCTCTAAGGGTGTCAACGTAAACCTGGTTGCTGTTTTTGAAAATTACCTCCAATAAATGGTGAACTGGGACAGGAAACGGCTTGTGAATTTTAATGCATCAAAACAAAATTGCCCTTCTTTAACCACCACAGAGAAACTTTTTTCTACCAGCCATCAGCATGGCTTTCTTAACAATGAACTTAATCCAATGTTGACTTACATCACTTTTTGAAAAACTGGGGTCGCTTAATAATTATGGCCGGTAGTGTATATTACGCGTTAATATATTAATTTCCGTGATGTAATACGAGAATATAGATGTTATTTTTGTTTTTGAAATTGATAATGGTTTCACGGAAATAAATCCTACTAATGAACCTACTGCAGGCATAACTAACTCAACAGAAATTTGAACTCGCCTCACTGATTTGCAATTCTAAACCATAATCCATTATACAAACGGTATACTCAAGCTTACAAGACCTGGTATAATTGGGCGACCATCTATCCAATTTCTGACCAGGCACGACGTAGCCTTATATTTGTGATTGCATAAAATCATGTGATTCAACGTTCCTTTGCAAAATTTTACAAGGCAAGGAAGCAAAGATGAACTCGTCTGAATCACGCTAAATTTTCTTCATTCTTTCATTGATGAAACTGCAATATAGGAAATTATTAAATATTTATAAATTTATTTGATGCACAAGTTATTGTGCAGTATTAACAAAAGAACCATTCTATTTTCATTTACATTTATTCAATTGGCAATATATACTAAAAAGTATATAATTTTTTTAGACACTGGGATAGCCTAATAATTATGGCCAGTAGTGTATATCTACCCAAATAATTTTTTATGATCTTAAATACAACTGTCCAATATTCACCTATCCATGAACCAAGTAAATGCTTATAAACTCAAATATAAAGGTGTAAAATTTACATATCTCTGAACCAAATAAATCTTTATAGACTCAAATATAACCGATCAAAATTTACCCATACCACATCCAAGTAAGTTCTTTTGGACTCGAATATAAACGACTAATACTTTACCTATTCCCGAATGAAGTAAATGCATATAGTCTCAAATACAAACAACCAATATTTATCTCAAAACAAAATAAATCCTTGCGGACTTAAGTTTAAACGATAAATAATAATTTATTCACTAACCAAGAAATTTTTTACATTCACAAACATCAGTCAGTTAAGTGCTATTCATGATAAACGCTTAGGCGTTCATGTCTCAAAAGTGACAAAACTGACTGGGTGGAATATATTCCCGCAGTAGGTTGACAATACTTTCTGCGGTGGACTGGTTGTAAACAAGTCTATAGAATTTAATCTGTTCTTCAATTAACCGATAGCTGTGGGAGGCAGCGGCAAATGCATACCTTTATTCAGAGTATTTGAGCGGGAGTAAATGCAAGGAATTCAACTGGAATTCAAACTCGTCTCTCCGATTCCTCAGTCACAACCAATAACCACTTAACCACAGAGCAGATCCGAACTCATTGCAGACACTTACGCGCAAATCCCCGTGGGCAATGCTTAAATGTTACAACTCTCTGTAGTTTAGATTAAATAGTTGAAGAGATTGGGTTCTATCGCCTTGGTTGGCAACCACTCTACCGCAAGAAAGTAGTGGCTACCAACTGCGGTGAAATCTTCGGTAGTCATGTGTCTTTTGAGACATGATCACCCCGGTGTGTAGCAAGTGTGGCACATAACTGAGTGACACAAATATAAATTACCAATATCTACTTGTCCCCGAAAAAAGTAAACGCAAATGTAAACGAACTATATTTATATTTCTCTGAATTTGTAATTGCACGTAGAGTCAAATATAAGAAAAAAAGGACGAAATATTAATTTCAGTTTTAAATAACCCAGCAAGAATCAACAATTTGTAGAATGAATTCAAAAAATTGGAAATAGTCAGCATCAAAACTGCTAAAAATAAAGGAAATTCAAAAATTTAGACATAATTAAAAAGAAAAACTAAAAAAAAAAAAATAAAAATATACCTTCATTAGAAGTAATGTTAGGAAGGTTGTCCATACTGACTCATTTCCCAATATTCCACTCTCCGCTGTTTGCCGCTAGTCTAGTCTTCGCCATTATTTATAATTAAAGGTTGTTGAAAATATCAAATATTTTTGAAACTGTGCCGTAACTTATATAAGGTAGACATGGTAAATGTGAATGGAATGATTCTGCTCGGAGATATTAAAAGGTAAATAAAAATATCAGAGGCGAAGGAAAGTGAATATGATTACGTCGAAGATATTTAAAAATAGGAACGTAATCCATTATTGTTGCAGACGATCTAATTACATCAACTGGAATGAAGACGAAACGTTGACTTCGTTGAGAAAGTAAAGGTCAAGACAGCAATCCACAACATAAGTGAGAGCAAGAAGCAGTTTCAAAAGTAGTTAAAATCTTATTTCTTTTGACCTGTCGTCTAGTCTTTAGCTACTTTTCTACCGTTGTAATGTAGTCACCCTGTGCATTTTATTAAAAGACTTAACTGAAAGTGAAACCAGTGGTTTTTAGATGTTTTCTATAAGTATAGTTTTGCCATCAGTGCCGTGCTTAGCAACATCGCGCCCCCTCCCTCCGGCCGCTCTACCCATACAATGCAACTTGCGCCCACCTCTATCCCGAATATACTGAACCAACAATAAATCGTACTTTAAACAGAATAACATACTCTCGAAACGCAGATATGTTCGTGATCACGAAAAACGGAAGAAACCGCGGAATCGGCATTTTGAAGCTATACATTACGAAAATGTTCACAGGTTTTAAGTTTGTATATACATGTTATGTTCTTGTATGTATGTTGAAACAGATATGTATAATCTCTTTCTCTCACAATGTTGTTTTAATTACAAAAGATGTGTGACCTCTTAAGGGCCGGAAGGCTTCTATCAAAGATTATATATATATATGAGCTGTGATACAGCGAAACAGATCTGTCTGCGGATGACTATATATATATATATATATATATATATATATATATATACATATATATATATATATATATATATATATATGAGAAAGAGAGAGAACGAGACGGGTTGATAGATGTCTATTTCAATATACAAGTATGATAATAATTATTTTGTTATTTTTTTTCATTACAATAGATCTGCGGGGCCAAAAAAACTTGCGGCTTTCTGGCGATTAGCGGCTCCTAGGGAAGTTACGATCTCCCGCAATTGCAGGGTCTGTGGGGGTCTTAAGCACGGCCCAGACAGCCATTTTCAATCTGCGAACAGGTATACGCAGATCGAGTTGCGATGCCAGTGTAGGGTTTGATACATTCACACCCACACACACTCACATGGTCATTCAGCGTTCCCGTGATAACCTTAGTTTTCCCGCGCTTCGGCATGCCAATAAAAGTCGGGGCGCGTCACGTGTTACGCTAGTTAGAATTCTGTCCCGGGAAGAACAGACATGTTCATTACCTAGCTCACACAAACACACGCACACTAATTGCGGGTAGCAATTAGTGGCGCAAATTTTTATTTTCACACCAGCATGCACACACAACACTAAAAAACTCCAATTGGAAACAGACGTTAACACTATGCACATTAACTTTCATTCAAACTGGACATAAAATAATTGTCTACCGAACATTTTACGTTTCTGTCCAGACAAAGGAAAGAACTTTTCTTTCCTTACTTTTATGCATGCTTTCAACCCTATGTAACCTTTGTTAATATATTGTTTTTCTGGTTACTTTCGCCTTTTCGTGTTTCCTGATTTCCTGCTTTGTTTCAGGACCAAAGTTACACCGAGTCGACTCGTAAAACTAAAATAGAGAGGACCATTCGTCCTCTACACCAGGTATTCTGCCAAAGAAAATTCAGAAAGAAATTAACACTGGCCATCCAGAGATTTCGATAAAGAAATCTACAATATGAAGCTATATTAATTGGCCGAGGATGGACAAAGACTTAGAAAATTGGTGAAACCGTGCAGAGAATGGCAACTGGTAATAAGTGATCCACCGGTAAGGATTAACCCACGGCCAAAGACATGTTTCATAGACATGACTGCATATCGAATATGCAGGGCCCATAAATAAATCTTATTACCAAATTATTGTGGACAGTTTTACTAAGGGGCCAGAAATTGTTAAGTGCAGATATTCAAATGCAGCATCACATTAAACGCACCTAATGAAATTTTTAGTTGCTTTGGTCTCCCTAAAACATTAGTCAGTGACAAAGAAACGCAGTTTACGAGAAGAGAATTCAAGGAATTCTGTTTATCATTGTTCATTGATCATGGGACAACACTAGTATATCATCCAAGATCTAATGGACAGGCGGAAGATTCGTGGACACCTTTAAACGAGCGTTGAAGAAAAGTCAAGGCGTGGACACGAATGAAATAAGTATTCAGAAATTTTTGGCAGTATATAGAATCACGGCAAACCGAATACGACATCAGGTTTATCACCAGCAGAGTTAATTTTTTTGAGAAAAATACGCTCTGTATTGCCTTGTCCAGCGAAAAAAAACTGCTAAAAAGGATAACTAGATGACTAAAGCATATAAGCCAGTTGACAAAGTTTTTTTCAAGAACTTAAGGGATAGAAAATTGTATTGGAAAGAAGGAATGATAAACCAAATAATTGGACAGGTCATATATGACCTACAAAAGGGAAACATTTCAGTGCAAAAGACATTGAAATCAATTGAGACAAAGATTACAGAGGTCACGGAAAATACCAAAGAAATTCCAATGGAAATCCTGTACGACGCATTTGAAATTCCTGTTCCAGCAAGTCAACATTTGCCATGGAGGTATTTCCATTTCCGACCTCAAGGTCAGAGGTACCAGTGTGTCAAAAGCAACCAGGGCAGGGAGGATTGAGGCGAAAAAGACATAGGAAAAAATAAATCGATTATATCCAGACCCTAAAAAGAAAAAAAAATGAAGATAAATTTCACGGGAAAATTAAGCTCAGTGGGAGGCAATGTAATGAATATGCATACACCTTGGTTCCTTCTCACAATTATATGCTTGGCTGGCGTGAGTGATAAATACAGGCGTGGATGCTTAAGAATATGCCTATGGGAACGCCTAATGATTACGCCTGTCGCATAAGCCTACGCCTAAACATACTGCATATGACTACGTCGAGTACCAGTCCATTACGGCTACTTGTTAGATTGCCCTACCCGGTTACTTTTGCCAAACATATATATATATATATATATATATATATATATATATATATTCCTTTCCAGGACATGTAAGTAAGTATTGACTTTTTATTACTTTTTAAAAATAGTTTCGTCCTTCAGTTATTCTAGTATGTTATGCGTTATTTGTTTCTATACCTTCCTACAATCTGTCCTGTAACTATCAGATTGTGACACTACCGCGGGGATACTTTCCCTTCTTTATTTTAATACAGCGGAGAGAGAGAGAAATACATATTGGTAATATTATTAGTTATGCTTTATTGTAATACACGATGTGAGCTTAGGTAAAAATAATTTTAATACTATCAAACACTTGTAAAATATAGTGAATACAGAATTTAACTATTTTAATACTATCAGGAACTTTGAAAATCCGAGGAATATAAAATTTAACTATTTCTGGGAAGGAAAAGGAAAAGAAATATAAATTTTTCTTCTTTCGTGTTTGAAACGGATATTTTTCCGTAAAGCTAAAATTTCTTAGCCAAAACAAGTATCAGAATTGTTTGATGGGGTCAGGCGGGGTTAAAGTCCCTAAACAGATTTTTCTGGGAAACGGAAATCCGTGGGAAATTAGAAAAATCTGAATATATATGTGAGCTGGCGATATCTCATTCGTCGAGCTAAATCCCTTCCGCAAATCGAGTGGGCGGAAAACGATTTCATAGGCCGAGGGCTTCGAGCCGGCTAGATCCCCTGAAAGGATTAAAATGGTTATAAAGATCCGGACTCGGCCAGAAAAATCAGTTATTCAGTTATCCAGTTAGCTGTGAGAAGCAGTTTATTTTTTTTAAGTTAGCTGAGTAGCTACCAGTCGAAATGTAACGAATGTGGAAAAAATTTCCTAACCGTGGAGCTATGACCCACGGCTGGTCACCCACCATAGAACTTATGGCTAAAGAGTTAATTTCAAATGAAGCCTGCCGCCGATTAACTTAAGGAGTTAATTTGGAATAATGCGCCTTCGATATGAATCGTGAAAGAACGTTATTGTTTTGTTTTTTTTAATCACGGAAAAATCGAAAATTCTGGTTCTTCGTTCGGTCTACTTCGGTAAACTCCGTTAATCTCCGAAAAGGACCCGAAAGGACTTTGCTATTTTAGAAGCTACATAGAAAATTGACAGCCCTGAGAAAATGTGAAAAACTTTAATAAAAATTTAATGAATATCTGAAAAGACTTTTGTGAAAATTTGAAGAGCCCTGTTTACTTGAACGAAACTTAGACAAGACATTTTTATTTAAGGATTGGAAGTTCTGAGATTTTTAAACGAAATCTCTCTCCGTTGCAAACCAACATTCCGACAACTATATTATCATTTTTGACAACCGTATTATCTGCTCATGTGAAAAGAAAAACATCGTTTTTTATAAATATATAGAGATATTTTTCCTAACTCTCTAGGCGCGTTCGACCTTGTTCATTTATTTTATTAACTTTTTTTGGTGCCGTATTTATTTTTAAAACCACAAGTGTGCATCAGTGTCCGGACTGGTTCTAAAAGGCGGCTACTAAGATTGCACGACGCGGCCTCTGGGATAAAATCACAACGTGGGACAGTGGCGCGTTGTTGCAAAAGACGTCTTGTAAACCAGCTTTTGTGGCGACATCCTCGGATGAGAATATCACAACCAGTAACAGCGACCAAACCAAACGGCCAGCCGGGTGGCAGTGTCACAACTGGGATCGTCACGACCGTCGGCGAGAAAGAGCGTCACATTAGACGGCCAGCCCGACCTGATGTATTATAAGATAGTCTAATCCCTTTTTTTTTCATAATGGTTTCTAGAAGTTTCTACTGCCTTTTCCTAATGCAGATATGAGTTTTCATTTTGTTTCTGCTATGGTCGCACTGCCTACCAAGTCTGCAGGAAGACCTAAGGAAGGTAATGGTGTTTCGTTATAACTCTGTTTCATATTTTTTCTTATCTCTCTAACACCCCTAGCATTACATAGACCAACTTCTTAGTTTGTGGGCTGTACTTATCAAGACAACTTTTTGTATATCTCTTAAGCTGGGGTTTCTAGGAATTCTTTCAATGTTTTTTTTTTTTTTGTTCCATTTTTTATCATTCCAAGTGCTCCCATTATCACTGGTATGACACTTGTTTCCAATTTCCACATGTATTCTGTTTCAATTTCCAGGTTTTATATTTTGACAGTTTTTCGAATTCCTTGATTGCTATGTTACAAACCGCTGGACAAGCCATATCAATTAATAAGCAAATTTTTCTCCGGTTTTTAACAATAATGCCCGGCCTATTTGCTTCGGGGTTTCTGTCTGTATAGATGATGTAATTCCATAGAATAGTGACATCTTCTATTTCTGTAACCGGTGCATACCAGTGTTTAGTGACATATTATCCATAGTGTTTGGACATTGTCCAATATAAATATTGCCCCACTCTATCGTGACGATTTTTATATTCATTTGGGGCAAGTACAGAAAATCCTGAGATTAGATGGTCTATTGTTTCTTGATATTTATCACAGAACCTGCATTTTGGATCCACATTTTTTTTATTACTATTATTATTAATAATGCTGTTTTGTCATTTTACATAACATAAACTATATATTACATTCTGTGACTTCTGTTAGTCAGTTCGGCCCTTACAGCATCTAAACTATCCATACATTGACTGACTGAAACCAAATTTTTTTGAAAAGTGAAAACAGGTAACCGGGTTACAAAGTAGAGTTGGTTTTACTAGAGTGCGTCACTTAGTACAATATATTAGCATTATTAGTATTTTTTTTATTTAGCAATCAAAAGACCCCCCACTATTTTAAAATAAATGTAATATATAAGCATTAAATATACAGATGATTGACGGGTACATCCGGCCGTAGGTAAGGTCAACAAAATACAATCATGGTTGACAGATATATCCGTCCGTAAATGACGTCAAGAAAGCGACAAACCGAAAAATAAAAAAAGCGTGAGAGATTTAAGTTTATATACATTTTAGAAATTTTGGCTGACGAGACAGAGACTGGCTAACGATTCCCGAAGGCCCTTTCCTGTACGTGACTCTCATCGGCTGCTTCCTGCTTCACACAAGCGTCGACGAAGAATAAAAAGATAAGATCATATCATTATATATATATATATATATATATATATATATATATATATAATCTAAACTTATTTATAAATCTTTGTCTGTTGAACTATGTGTGTGTGTCCGTTACCTATAGACTCCGAAACGGCTGAACCGATTTTCTTGAAAATTTACACAGTTGTACTATAAGCGTCTGCAAGTGTTCTTAGCTAGGTCTTGTGTCGAGGTACTTCCGATAAATATCGAAAATCGATAATCGAAAAAATCGGGTTATAGAAGGAATGGTCCGATTTTAAACAAATTTGTTACACTAATAGACAAAAGCATAAGAAACGATATTCAGAAGTTTCAAGGTTGCAGTTCTTACAATAGTGCAGAAGATCGATAATATATATATATATATGTATATATATATAAGGCAAGATGTTAGTGTGTGTGTCTGTTTATCTGCCTGTATGTCTGTATTTTTTTCAGCCCTTTTCTTTTAGTTTTTGCTTCGTGTTTGGCTCTAAGTAGGTATAATTGTAGTTCTTAGTCTCAGCCATGATATCATTTACTCATAGGATTTATTTAGCCTTCAAAATTCAGTTTACGACGAAAAATACTTATTTGATATCGATAGCAGGAAATCAAAGTTTGACTGACATCCATTCATTTTATATTCCGTCTACGGTTTCGCTTTAACTGGAAACAACTATTGGTTTTTAGTCTTTCGTGCCAACGTCCAAAGAGTCTGAACTCCAGGACTATGGATTAGTTTTAAAGCTTTTATTACACCCGAGCAACGCTGTGTTAGTATATATATACTAGGTGCGATTCCTACATTATCGCAATTATTTTATTTCAAATATTCTTTAGACTGAGTCTGAGCTCCAGAACCATGGATTAGTTTTAAAACTTTCATTACACCCGAGCAACGCCGGGCTATACTGCTAGTAAATATAAATATATATATATGTGTTCTTCTTTGCTTGTCCAGATCCACCGTAATATAGTACAGAAATTCTGTTATTAAAATCACAAATATTTATTTAAAAAATGTAATTTTGTCTATGCAGTATCGTATGTAAAGGAAGATATATAGAAAATACATAAATAAATAGGAGAAAAGAGCCTGTTGTCACAGAGGACACGAAGAGCTCGGCTATGACTACTGCTACTCACCTTAATATGCGAAACATAAAAATGGCGTGGCCTATGTGATCATTAATTTTACTGGATGACCCAGAAAGAGAACCCCGATTGAAGAAAAAGTCATATAAGTGACAAGTATAAATGTCAGGCTTTGGGAAAAATGATCTCAAATTGCGAAAGGAAAGATCATTTTCGGGACGTATGCAAATACGAAAAGCAAATAAGAAAAGTAAAAACTGTTCAAACCACTTCTGAAGAAGAAGCTGGGGTGTTTACAACGAATACACAAAAAGAGTTTGAGAAAATATAAGGATAAATGTCTAACTATTTGACATGCAAGTTGGTACAGGCAGTGTAATTACGCTGATACCAACAAATGTTTTGATAAACTTAGGACAACCGAAATTAAGAAAAAGCAGCGTACAACTAATGCAGTTTGATGAAACAACCAGAAAGACAATGTGTATATTTAAAAGCAATTTTGAAACCGACAAACATTTTAAAATAATTTTCAGTACAGTTGTAGCATGCACAAAACATTACGGATTATTAGGGATTGACGTATTAAAAGTAGACACAGCGAGACTAATAAATTACATGGAAGCAGAACGAAATGCAGTATGATTGTTGAAAAGTTATAAATCATGCATTCGATTAAAAGAAAACTATCACCCAAAGTATAGGTACCGCCATGAATTCGCTGATTAAGCTGCATGGTATGAAAAAAAAGCCCAAAACTAAATAAAGTGTTATCGGTAAACTGATCATGTTATTATGAAGAGGATAGATCAAAGTATTTTGTAATTATTTTTATTCATTTATTAAATTCTTTTTAACACGTTTGAAATTTTAATGTAGAATCTTGTTTTTCTTTCGTCCGTGAGTGACGTAATTTTTACTTAGATTTATTACGACAAACGTCAAGAAGGAAATTACTGCAAAAGTAATTCAAACTTACCAAAAAGGTAGCTTTTAAAATTTCACTTATCCTATCGGCACAATGCTTCTATGACGGTTTTTGGGAATCCAATTCGTAAAGTTCAAATAATCTATTACTCTTGGGGTCATCAGGAGAGAATGTGCACCGTTTCGGGGCCTTCCTCTCTACGGTTTTCATTGCACACCGGCCCCCCTCACTGATGTGAGGCCCCATTGTATTTTACCAACCGTTTCAACGAAAAGCAAAACTGATTTTAAAATAAACGGTTAAAGAGAAAAATATTTTCACGTTTTTCTCCACGTTAGCGCGAAAAAGTTAGCATATTGTTCTATTACGACATATTCCACGTCGCGTCTCTCTTTTTCCAAATCCACATTGAACCATTTTCTGCTAACTCTATTAATTTCTTAATACTGCGGGCTCTGTTACGGCCTTTTATTCCTATTTCACCCAAAAATTTGTACAGGGTGCTTGACGCAAATCCTCTTGCTCCAATTTCCACGGCCTTAATGCTTACACTATAACCTTCTTTTTCCAGCTGTGATTTTAAATCGTCGTATTTACTTTCTTTAAAATCATGGCTCTGTTCCATTCGGCTTTCATAAGGAATTGTTAATTCCACTAAAATGATGTTCTTATTTGAGAACAGAACAATATCTGGTCGAAAACCCTTTTTTGAGATTATTTTTGGGTAATTGATACTCCAGCCTTTAAGGTCTGCAGAGACTTCCCAATCGTTACCAGATTTAAGAAGGTTTTGTCCAAGTGTAGCTAAGTTTTTGGGCTGTTTAGAAGAGGCATAAATTCTTCCTCCTTTTGTAACAAATTTTTGGGTTGACTTCGAAGAATCAGGCTTCATATACTTTTTTATGACTCTGACCAACTCATCCAAAACATTATTATGTCTCCATGTATATCTTCCATTGGCCAGAGCTGTCTTACAGGAACTAAGGACATGTTCTAATGTCTGAGGTTTTTCTTTGCACAAGGGACAAGTTGGATCATTTTCTTTTTTCCATTTCACTAGGTTGTTTTTAGTCGAAAGCATATCATACGTAGACCGTATCAAAAAATTCAACCTAATAGGAGCCATTTGCCAAATATCTTGCCAATTAAGAGATTTCTGTAGGGCTTGCTCCCAGTTTGTCCATTGGCCTTGTTGCGATTGTTGAACACCTTTTAAGAGTCTTTTATTATCCTCGTCGTTCCTTACATCCTGGATGACCATGTTTCGGCGATCCTTCCCAGACGTTTTCGACCACCACTGGTTCTCAATTCTTCCTAACCCTTAAGTTCCAGCTTGAGTGTATCCAATGACTTCTTTGAAGGCTAGATGGTCGTTAGCACTTTTTATTGTGTCTCTGACCTTCCACTTTCTGCCTGTTTTTAAAGTAGGATTTAACGATCTAACTACTTTATCCTTTGAGTCATCTAACATCAATTGTAGACTGATTTTATCGGATTTGAATTCTTCTACAATTGACTTAAACGGCAATTTTAATTTTGCCTGTCTACAATACAACGCAATATCAGAGAGACCTGGAGGTAAACCCAACCATTTTCGAATATATTTATTTATTGCTCTCTCCATTGTCTCTACTTGATTTATGCCAAATTCATACACAAGAAGGGGCCACAAAAGCATAGGAATAAATACGTGTTGAAGACACCACACCTTGTATTTTCCTTGGAGCGGACACAAATTGATTTTATTAAGACCCTCTTTTAAAGCCTGACAAGTTTCCTTAATTTGGTTGGAATCATTTATTTGGTGATCATACCAACGGCCCAAACTTTTAACTGCTTTCTCTGTCACAGTAGGTATTCTTTGTTTCCCTACTTCGAAATTTATATTTTCTTTTAGTTTTCCTTTCCTAAGAGAAAGACTTCTAGATTTGTTAGGTTTGAATGCCATTCTGCACCAACCTATCAAATTGTCCAATAAGCTTAACAGTTTGCGCGTCGAATCTTCCTTACTCGAAAGGATCGTAGTATCGTCCATAAACGCTTTTATTGGTGGTATTTGAACACCCCCACCTAGCTCTACAAAAGCAGCCTTGTTTTCTGCGGCTTTCAGAATCATTTGCATTGCTAGAACAAAAAGTATGGGTGATACCGTACAACCCATTGCAATGCCAACTTCTAGTTTATTCCATTTAGTGGTATAATCCTTCGTTGTAAAGCGCATGAGAAAACCATCAAAATAGGCTCCTAGCATATTCGATATTTCCTCTGGAATATGGAATAATTTTAATGCTAATTTTATCATTTGGTGGGGTACCGATCCATAGGCATTAGCAAGATCCAACCAAATCACATCCAAATTTGTCTTATTTGTTTTTGCTCTTTTTATTGCCTCCCAGATCATGTTTCCGTGTTCCAAACAACCAGCTATTCCTGGGACACCGCCCTTTTGTACAGAAGTGTCGATATAATCATTTGCAAGGAGATATCTGGTTATTCGTGAGGCCAAAACTGCGAAAAATATCTTTACTTCTACATTGAGCAGCGAAATTGGACGAAATTGTTTAATGTCCTTAGAGTTCTTTTCTTTTGGTATATAAACCCCATCTGCTATCATCCATTGACTGCTAATATGGCGTTTTCTCCAGGCAATATGTATATTTGTATGTAGCCATTTAAGAACGCTTGGACATTTTTTATATAGAAGAAAAGGTATTCCATTTGGTCCAGGTGAAGATTTATTTCTAGTTTTGAATATTATTCGTTTTATTTCTTCACGTGTGGGCGGTTTTGAATCAAATTTGATATTTGGTTCAATCGGCTGAAATAAATTATCATTATGGTCTAATGGTTTATGTTTATTTCGATCAGAGTACGTATTTCTTAAATGTTCTTCTAGAACATTTTGTTCCACTTTGAGTACTCCTGATCTAGGTTGATCAAATATGTTCCTTGCATATTTAAACGGTTCTCGAAAAAAACGCTCTTGTTCTTTTTTCCTCTTCACTCGTCTTTTTCTTAAATTTTCTGCTCTGCTAAGAGCGTTATGTTTTTGTTTCAGGTCGTGCCAAATACTCATCAGACCTTCTTTTTCTTCACTACTAGCTGTACTGATTAGTTTTTTCAAATGTCTTTTCTTATTTCTAAGATCCAGCATCAATCTTTGCCGTCTGTTCTTCTTTGCTGGTGATTTATCCTTTGATTCTTTTACGCCGTAGATTTCCCTACAAACGTCATAGATGATTTCGCTACTTTTAATTAACCTTTCGTTATACTCCTTATTTCCTAGATGTTTACGAAGCTTATTGATTATGATGGTATCAAGCATAATCCAGGCTTCCGAGTTGGATGCTGATGGAAATTTGATTCTTGGTAATCTGGGTTGTGACCTAAACTCTGGTTCAACAGCGTGGATATCCTCGGCACTGAGGTATGCATCCTGGCTTAGGTTTTCCGACGTCTTATCTGAGTATACAGAGCGCTGCTCCTGAACTGTTATTCGGGAATCACAACCCATCTTAGTCCGGTGAATCTTAGCTCCTTTCTGGGACCTGAATTTCCGACCGCAGACACATGGAAATTCCATAGAGTTTTCTCTATTCGTTAGTCCATTTCCAGTTCCAAATCGTTGTCGGGTAATCCGTTTGGGTTCATCATTCTCCCTCCCTTTCGGTGAACCCTGAGGGCATTTTCCTTTAAGCTTTCGTTTAGCAATATTAAAATGAACTCTGGGTTGCTAGCCCGGTGAGATCATCTGGTCTTTCCCAGTGTCCCCTGTCTTTCCAGGTGTCATCTGGACTTTTCCCAGATGCCATTCAGTCTATTCCTGAAAGTCAACGGCCTAGCCATATGTCATATTACACAAGTCACAATTTGCCGTTAAAGAAACACAGTAATTTCGAAATTATTGCAAAAATCAAACAATAGCTGGATTTTGATGAAAATTTTAGTACTTATTCATGAGTGACTGAATTCATTTTTGAAATAATTATTTTTCATAAAATCTTGGTAAAAGTTTTTTGTTTTACATATGTTGTCTCCACCCAATTAATTTCCTGACATGTCTAGAAAATATTAATTTATCTGAAAGGTTTTTTTACTGCGTGTATGAGTAAGGATCATTCAGATATTGGAGGCAATGTACATCAAATCTAAACAACCAACACTTAATAAAATCACCTTTAAATCCGGACATAACACGTTACGTTGCATTTGAATACATGGTTCTGTTGACATTTCGCGCTATCACACGGTGTGACGTTATAGAACCGCATTTCAAATTTGAGAACTGCGTTTGTTATTTTTTGGTAACTATTGCCGTTGCCTAGCGGAGTTTTATGTCAACACAAAATAAAATCGTCAGTGATGGTGGAGGTTACTGTATTACCGTCTTAATAACCTCTCTGAAGATGGCTCATGTGAGCCGAAAGCTTAGAACCAAATTAATAAAAAATTATCCAAATGTTGGAGAAATTTTGTCTTTATTTTCAACTGAAATTAAGGTCAAAATACGACGTTTAGAACAGCACATGTTTAAACATAACAGACATTCATTGTCTCTTATAATTAACAGCATATGTTTAGAAAATATTCATTAAACACAAAAGTCATTGGGAAATGTTAATCAACTGTCTCTGTTATGTTATGGATTATTAGGGATTGATCTATTAAAAGTACACAGAAAGAGAATATTCGATGGAAGCAGAAGGAAATGCAGTAGTATTGTTGAAAGGCCAGCATTCTGTTGTAACCCTGTTTAAGGAGTCACAATTAAAACAGTATCACAGGGTTAGTGTAAATAATTGTATTAACAAAATAACGGGTAATGGTACAATATGCCAGCTTGTTCGTCTAGCTGACGAGCAAGCGGTGTTTGATATCGAAGTCGCTGTTCGGTAAGTCACTCTACGGCTGTCTGTGTTAATGGGTAGGTCCGCCACAACACATTCGACTAGAAGAGAACTATGACCCAAAGTATATATAGTTAAGAAACTTTTCCGATTCAGATCCTACCTTTGGTAGAAGCCAAATTAAACAAAATAATAAAACAAGGCATATTAGGAACAGCAACTCAAGATGGTAGTAATTCATCCTCACCGATAGGGGCGATAAAGAAAGATTGTGAAGATTTAAACTAAGTGGTGATTATAAGATAAGGGTGAATCACCAGATATGTCAGACTCGTTTCCATTGCCAAATATTGAGCCTGAAAGCCACAAGTTAGCAAAAATTGAATACTTTACAAAAATTGATCTCAAGTCAGCATACAATCAAATAAAAATTGACCAGTAATTCAAAGATAAACACTCCTATAAGTTTATGAAGATGGACACCTTTTCGCCATATTTTTCCAAAAGCAACTCAGATAGTCTTATTGGAGAAAAATAAAACAATATGTTAATATACCAGGAGGATATAGGTGTAGGGGTGAGAACTAAAGAAAAATTAAAATATAAAACAGAGCAAATTTTTATGAGATTTAAAAAAGCAGACTTGACCATAAACAAAGAGAAATGCAATTTTGACTGTAAGAAGATATTTTTCGGATATCAAAAGAATGCATATTACCTGGGGATAGACTAACCAAAAAAAAACAAAAAAAACAAAACAAAAAAAAACAGAAATAGTTGCTCTAACCAATAAAAAAGAATTAGAATCCTTTTTGGGGTAATAAATTTTTGTAGTAAATATATACCAAGATAACGCGACATGATAGAATCTTTGCAAAATTACGCAAAAAACAAAAGCAAAAACAAAATAAAAACAATGAATTTGACCGGACAGAGATGCAAACCATCGTTTTTCAAATACTAAAGAATATTCTGTAGAGCAAACAAATAAAAATTTTTTTTTATTCTCAAAAAGAACCACGGACGAAAGTGAGAAAGCGATTGCTGCTGTTCTATCACAACATCACCCAATCATGATGTAAACAACAAGAAGGTTAATGTCAACAGAAGCTAACTACTCAAATACTGAAAAAGAAGACTTAGTAATAGTATAAAGCATGGAGAGAGCCCGAAACTTTTTGACAGGAAGAAAAATATTAAAAGTCGGACCACAATTCATTATAATTCATATATAATGTTGGGGATCACCCCTTTTTGCACATAAGAATGGACTCGCCTGATGTGTACATATAATCCTGCCTATACGGAGAACGGCGGGTAGTAATTGCAAAGCTTCTACTTTGTCACTGTCCGAACTCTGCCTTCGGGTGGAGAGTGCTCTTTGCTTTCGAGCAGAGAGCACTAACCCAGTTGTGGTTCCGCCGAAGGATAGAATCAAGACTGGGTAACGATAGACAGGTATTTTTTGGCCGGGCCATATAGCCCGGAAAACCTACTTATAACTGACCCTGAATCACATGTTGCCCTTAGTGGAAGGGCCAACTCATGATTGTAGTAGTTGTAAAGCTGCTACTTTGTCACTGTCAGCACTCTGCCTTCGGGTGGAGAGCGCTCTTTGCTTTCGAGCAGAGAGCACTAACCCAGTCGTAGTTCCGCCGATGGGTAGAATCACGACTGGGGAACGATAGACAGTTATTTTTTGGCCGGGCTATATGGCCCGGAAAACCGACTTATAACTGACCTTGTGTCACATGTTGCCCTTAGTGGGAGGGCCAACTAAATATTGTTGTAGTTGTAAAGGACAGTTGAATAGTTGTACAGCCGCTTAGTTGGTCAGTAAGTTGGTGCATATCAAGTTGAATTTGTTTTGGTTATAGACCCATTAACCGAACATACTTCTCCATTACATGACTGTATATATTGATTCCTACTAACAGTATTCCTAGTATTCCTGAATTGACTAACCCGTGTTCCATTTTGTATATTTTTGTCAATATAACTTACATTTTCTATCTCCATCACTGCTTTTGTTTTTTTTATTATTTTATGTGGTTTCTCAATCAGAACCCACAACACTTTACCTGATAAAAGAATTTCCAATGTTACATCATCAAGGATTTTAAGATGGGCAATAAAAATCATGGCACTGGATTTTGACATAGTGTACATTAAAGTGAACACTATTTCTCATATCGACACTTTATCAAGATTGCAGTTCCAGAATGAAACAGAAGACAGACAAGAAAGAGGTGTAGATAAATTATTACACAAGGTGGAAACAAACGCTCTGCATGTAAATAGACTCAAAATAGGAACTAAGCAGAATAGTACTGACAATAAAAAATATGGTATAATTGCTCGATGTCAAAGTGACATTTTAAGTGTTGTCAGATCTACCCTTTTTCAGGATAATGGGCTCGACTTGAGTATACATATACTTCTGCTATAGAGAGATAACGAGATATCCGAAAGATACCGAAATTTCACTGAAAATACAGCGTCAGTAGTTCATAGTACCTCTGAGCGCCACTCAGCGAGAATAGTATTACACAGCACCCTCGTCAGCTCCGACGTGGACTTACTAAACATACTACTGTTTCACTTCAGAGACTTGTATATATACTTCGTACTAACTGTATTTTCCTGGATTACTAACGTTAATATAGTAATTTTTCTATCTCAAATTCTGATTGTTTTTTCTTTATTTTGTGAGGTTTCCATTCCAGGAATCCACAACTTTAAGGAAATAAAGCACAAACTAACCATAGAAAATGGTATTATATGCAATGGAGATTTGATAGTAGCTTTGCAAATACAGAGAAGAGACATACTAAAAGGAGTACATGAAGGCGTACATTGTGGCATAACAGCAACACAAAGAAGACTAAAGTTGCAAATGTGTTGGTCAAGGTATTCAAGAGATGTAGAGGAATACATGAAGAGATGTCCAATATATGCGGAAACAATTTCAAGCAAGCAAACGTTTACTCGTGGTTCAAGGAAGCAGAACCATTGGTTATGGTCCATATGCATCATGCACCCTATCTGTTCTATTATTTAACCCATAATACGGATTTATACCTTTTTCCAAGGATATTTGTTCGTAAGTGAATGCAAGAAATTCAACTGGAGTCAGAACTCGGTACCCCGATTTGTGGTTACGAGTCGATATCCACTGCAACGAGAGAAAAAGGTGTGGTATGAAATGAATTCAGAGACAAATCCAGAAGAAGCAAATTTCCTGATGCAAAAAAAGAGCCTCAACACGGTTATATTGGAAAAGAAGGGACAACATATACTGGCACATTCAGATCAATTCATAAGCAGAGACGATCTGGTAGATGTGGAGATGGAAGGTCAAGAGCAAGAAGAGGCAGAAAGTTATAAAAGTGGGACAGAGCAGGTAATTGAAGAGGATGAGAATAAGTAAATGGACGAAGATGAGACGGAACATAGAGAGAGCGATATCATCTTTAAAGAGAAAATCTTCGAGACAAGAAAAAGAACAGTACAAAACAAAAAATAATCAGGGAAAAACAAGGGTGTGCCATCTCTCTAATTCAGGAATGGAAAGCATCGTATGTAAATGAGGAGACCAATATATATTGAGAGTACTTGAAAAAGTAGGAGAAACTAGCCTATCGTCATAGATGTCTCGCAGTTCTGTACTATGATTATTGCGAATGACATTAGTATGCGAGACATCAAGTTCGTCCTGGGGTTCCGAGAACTATACACAGATCACAAGTTTAAACTTTTCAAAAAGTTGAAATTTGAATACAGAATTGAATATCTACGCGTAACTAGTTGTATGTTGGATGCTCAAGAGTAAGAAATCTTAAGAATATATTCTTCGCTATTAAAAAAGAAAATGATAAATTTGCTTAAAAATATTTTTTACCATGAAGTACTATATATAATGTGAGTCGTGGTGCAGTGGATATCGACTCGGAACGACAAATCGGAACACCTAGTTCGAATTTCAGTTGAATTCATTGCATTCACTTACGCACAAATATCTTTTGGAAATCAGTCTCTCCCCTCCAGTTATGGGTTAAATAATAGGACAGATTATCTGGCAAACAGTCTACCGCAGAAAGCAATGGGAGCCTGCAGCGGGATAATCTTCTGCCCAGTCAGTCATATCTGTTTCGAGACATGATCGCCCAAACCGTGTATCACATATGGCACCTAACTGAATGACTATAAAATTAAATTAAATTGAATAAATTATTATTACACCGCGAAATAGTGTTTTCCAAACAAATCAGCCTAGTTTTATTTCATCGATTGTTTTGTGAAATTGAACGGAACGTAGAGTTTGCAAATTCTGACAAAAAATCTTCAAAAATACTAAAAAAATGTGAGGATTTCAACACGCTTTAGCGTGTTCCAAGAAAAGTCTAGTAAATAAAACACCTCACTCGATATTCTGTTTTCTATCATTTCCATTATTTAACGTATAACATATTATTCAGCAAAAAAATAATTCTGTGTATCTGTGTTTTTCATTTACGCGTCTTTCAATGTATAATCAATTGTTCATCTCCTCGTGTGTTTCTTTCAATGGCACGGTCATCATCTGTTCGCTTAAACTAAAATCCCGCCTAACTACCCAGTTTTCCTGACCGTTGTGAGCCAATTGAATTCATTTTAAAAGTTGACGACCTCCATTCATCATCGCACATCCAGTTGCCGCTGTCACACAATCGAAGAGTTAAGAAGTCTAAAGAAATAGTTTGGTGTATGCTCGAATGACTAATGAGAACCACTGCCTGAAACATGTCCTTCTTAAGCCTTTTTCTTTCAGAGGAAACATTTTCTCTATGTAAGAAAGATTCTGAATTAAATTCACTATGGTAGCATAGCTGTATTCAAACAGACAATACTAATCTTAGAGAGATTTGTGAAACCGTTCAATGGAAATTTATCGAGATAACCTAATAGCCGGAGTATAGTTCAATGAGAGTAAATAACTTGATGCTAACTATTAATTTGGAAATGTCACCTTCCTCTCTACTTTGCAGTTAAAATAAACAGATTTTACACAGGCTTTAGCAATTTACTGGATATATACAAGAAGTGGGCTACTAAAATATAGTGCTCAAAATGTAGAAAATAATAGGAAACGTATTTGGAAATAATTTTAGTATATTAACATTTTATATACATTCATCTACCAGGAATATGTTTTCAAAATCGATTAACATTGGTTATTTATCGTTGTAGAAGTGTTTTACTCTTCATAAGATCTATAAAATGTAAAATAAATTCCTGACTTTTACATTTAAAAAAAAATTGTAAATTACAAAAAAATGATACATTTTGTCTGTATGGGATTTTCTTTTGAAAAATATTTGAGGTTAATAAAATATCATCGTAAATGAAGAATTGTTTTCTATTTAGAGATTGTAAAACCTCTTAAAGTGGTTTCCTCGTGCTTTGATCTATCGTAGACGTCTTGAGGTCATCGAGATTTTTTTGTCAGTAGTTTGCATAAAAATACCTTTTTACATCACGGATTAGCTGCTACTGTCCTTTCGTCTTTTAGATGCTGGCAGAAAACGAGGTTGTTCTTTTATATATATATAGTGTTTAATGACTTAATTTCTGGTCATAATAAGATTAGATCAGTGCACATTTGTATTAAAATTGTTCAATACAGTTATATTGTAGAACTTTTGAATATTTTCCATTTGTAAACGAATTATTACGCGACCTATTTTCAAAACTAGCTCGCGTAATAATTCGTTTACAAATGGAATATATATATATATATATGAAGGGATGGATTGTAAATTGTGGCCATTTTATATTTTTAATTTTGTGCATGTGTTGTTAATTCTTTTATTTTTTCGACTGTAATTCACAGTATCTTAGGATCAGTTAAACACTATCTTTGAGTAAAAGAGAATCGACGTAATTAACTTCGCTAGAAAATTGAATGCAGGATAATGTACTGGTTGGCATTCACACCGGATGCTGCAATACGAACATTTCAGGGTATTTCGGTGTCAAATGTAGAGGATTCGAAAAGAGTTAAATGATATATCCACTCAGCAACATGAGTGATGGTGATGTCATACCTTTATTCATTTTCCCACAGAGCCTCAGAAAACAATTTACATGAAATGACTTGAGGAGATAGTTTTACCCTAGGTCAAAGGATGGATGCTGGAAGACCTTATGTCTGACAACAAGAATCTTTACCAAGTCACACAAGCAGCAGAACCCAGTCATGGCTTTCAGACAGTTTTTGTAATCACAACACATCTTATATCTGGTCACCTAATTCCCCAGACTGCAGCCCCCCCTACTTGATTAGCAAGAGACCAACAAAACCCCTCGAAATGTCAAAGATGAACTGAAGGCAAGGATTATGGTAGCATTCACAAACTTAAACAAGGAAGTTGTCTAGAAGAGATGCAGTTGATTTTGAAGCCGCCCGGCGAGTTTAGTGAATAAATTTCCTCTGGCGTATTTTAAAATTTTGCATAGTTTTGTTAAAATGAGAAGTCACTGTTATTTTCATTTTTGTGTAATTTAGACGATAATTTATTCCTCGCACCTTACATACATGCATGCATACATACATACATACATACACACACACACATATATATATATAAATATATATATATACTGTAATGGTTGTTACAATGTTTTTCAATTCATAGTATCACTACACAAAATTTTTTCATGTTTCGAAGTCAGTCCATTATGTTTTTGGCTTCTTCCTCATGTGATTATTATTATTATAAAAAATCACCTGAGGAAGAAGCCCAAAACATAATGGACTGGCTTCGAAACATGAAAAAATTTTGTGTAGTGATACTATGAATTTAAAAACATTGTAACAACCATTACAGTATAACGCTCTACATTTGTATCGAGCACTCTTTATAAAAGTAAATGCATGAACAAAAGGTTAATGAACCTACTTAGTTACAATATATATATATATATACATATATTATTAAGTAAATCATCGAGCTTTATATTCGACCTCAACAGAATGCAGGAAGCACTGGACGGCCGTTTCGTCCTATATTTGGGACTTATCAGAAGTGCGCATCCACTACCAGGAATCGAACCCGGACAGTCTGATGTTATACCGACTGCACCACGGGCCCTGGCGACGAAGAGGTAACGAATTAAGCTCGAAGAAGTGCGCCGCTCTTCACGAATTCCGTGGTGGAACTAATCCAAGCTCCTTTACCCATAGGATAGTGCCTCCCCAATATATATATATATATATATATATATATATATATATATATATTTATTTATTTATTTATTAATTTATGTAATTTAGTTTTAAACGGTATAAAGTTCATGGTTTTTCTATTTCGAATTTATGATGAATCTTAATTCTTTAGTTAAGGATCGAATAAGCCAATGACGATTTCTATGATAATACAATCTTTGTAAAAATCCCCAAATCGTACCGGTAAGTATACGAGCCTCACAATTTCCACAAAATGTTGCAATAAATATCAAAAAATAAAAAGCCTGTCCTTAAAATGAATATATTTGAAAATGGCAACTTTTTTATTTCACTGAAACACACTCTTCTTAATTTCTTTCTTTCTTTGAAGCCAAGTTATGCCTCTCATATGTTATTTCTTTATACATCGCAATCAAAACGGAAGAATAGGTTGTTTATTTGCTATTTGCAGGAGATGTTGTAATATAACAATCTGGCCCCACCCGAGGAAGTGATGCAAGCGATGGTGTTTTCCGTCGGTGAAGGGGGCGGCGAAGCGACAAGACAGGTGTTTGTGAAATACATCCTGTCGAGGCCGGAGCGGATGTCATTTTGACCTTATTTCCGACAGCGGCGGAAATGGCTACAGAGGCAAACAGATCAGGTGCCTCTTAGAATTACGTGGGCGTTGCGTGGGCGAGGCAAAAACCGGAAGGAAAGTCCTGGTTCTAGAGGACTATATAAAGACCTCGACACACGGATTCGCCAGTAGCAGAGAGCGGCCGGTGGAAGCAGAGAGAGACAACACAGGCAGACTACACTCCCGTCAGCCATTCTATATGCGCCCTCACCCTCCCGTTCTCTATTCCACACAGTTCGTCGTCATTAATAAAAATATAACCTTATATTTTTATATATGCGTGTTTGTTGTTTTGTCGTCGTACGGCGATATATAACAATGTTAAACAATCCTATCTCCTTTTTTTCTTCCTTTCTTTTTACTTTTGTTCTTTCACTGAAACCAAGTTGCGCCTCTGATCTGTTACTTTTTTTATTTACTAGCAATCAAAACGTAGTAGTCCATTATTTATGACGAGACGTTAAACCATTTTATCTCGCCTTCTTTCTTTCTTACTTTCTTTCTTTCTCACTGAAACTATAGACTATCTTTTCCTATTTTCTACGCGATCACTTTGGACTATTTCGATTTGATCGCGTAAACTATTCTTTCCTATTGAATAAAAACTATTTCATTAGAACTATTTACTCTGTTTTTTGTAATTTCTTCGTTTTATATTTTTGCTTCACCTTTTTTAATATTAAACTTGAAGGATCAGTAAAAAGTAGCAAACCTTTGTCTAGCCAATAGAGACATCACCTCTTTATCATATCGATATAGTATCAAATCTTCCACATCAAATTTTGTACAGAGTTGCTAATCCTATCTATAAAAGAGTCCCGTGGGTGCGATTTACAAAATTATTTAAGTTAAATAAAAAAGAAACGTATTTGTAATAAACGGACAAAATCGGACAAACTTAAGTCACTGATACCTCCTCAACAGGTGTTTACTCGTGCAACCAGATTGGCAACTGGGTCCCACCCATTCACTGTTCGGTTAGCCAAATGCAGACGACAATTCTACTCCTGCAGCTTCTTCTCTCGCACTTCCCGACTGTGGAACTCGCTCCCATATTCCTGCTTTCCTCCAGGAATTTAAATGCAATGTCAATACTCACCTATTAAGCAGTTGACTCTAGTTCTTTACCCACCCCGTATATCCTTTTATTTCTCTCCACCTTTGAAACTGTCATCACACCTGCATTCTCATCTTTCTATTGCTCCTTTCTAACTGGTTCCTCTTCCTCTTCACTCTCTGCTAATTAATCTTTTTACACTTATGTAGCCCCCTGTATATCAGTGGCATTACCGCCTTGCTCGGGGTGAAACGATTAAAAAAAAAGAACTGATTCCCATTATACTAGTTCTTGTCTCCCCCTTCATTAGGTGCGGCGACTTTTCTTGAATTGAAAATATTTGAAAATGGCAACTTCTCTATTTCACTGGAATACGTTAAACTGTTCTATCTTTCTTTCTTTCTTGATGGGCTTGAGCAGACAGATGGTGGCGCGGTGATTCAGTGGGATAAAAGGACAGGAATTATTAAGAGCCACAAGGGAGAGTGAGATGCGATAAACCATGATCACCTACGTCCTGAAGGAACACGGCACATACAATAAGAAGAAAACTTTTTGCTTTGTAATGGAATCTTCATAATTCTTTGCGTATCTTTTCGCGAGCATCTTTCCTTATCCCAATGCACCTTCGGATTTCGGTGTCGCATATTCAGTCATTTTATTTTTAATCATATCACCCCGGGCAAGGCGGTAAGGCCACTGGTGTGCAGGGGGCTACGTAAGAGTGAAAAGACTGGAAAAGAGAAAGCCGGAAACCACATCCTAAACAGGGAACAAGGGATCTCTTAAAACAGATCTTCTTAGGTGTTTCATGTTTTTTTTAAATTTTGGAATCTCGAATTTTTAATAAGAATGTTGCGCTGTTCCCATTTTTGATAACCATAAGTTCTTCTGAATATTATCTTTCTGATTCCGTGTTGTGGGAGAAGTTGTAGTTTCCTTTACGTGCCTACTATTGCCAATGCATAATCAACATCTCTTTTGTTTAAATTGCGGCCAATATTAATTAATCCTGGTCGACATCCTAATTCGCCAGAAATTAATGCCTTGACCTCTAGTGGGTAGAGTGTTGGTGAAGGAGACCTCAAACAGTAATTCCTTAATTGCAAAGATTTCTCTGAAGCCTGCCATCGTCAAGACGACAATGTTGATCATTTGATTCGGTATTGAAGTAGCTATTGATGACAAAGGTGGATATTTTGAATACACATTTAGATACTAAATTTATGTGAAAAGCCCGGCGTTGCTCGGGTGTAAATAAAGCTTTAAAACTAATCCATGGTCCTGGAGCTCAGACTCTTTGGACGTTGGCACGAAAGACTAAAAAGCAATAGTTGTTTCCAGTTAAAGCGAAACCATAGACCGAAAGAAAAATGAATGGATGTAAGTCAAATTTTGATTTCCTACCATCGATATCAAATAAGTTTTTTTCGTCGAAAACTCAATTTTGAAGGCTAAATACGTCCTCTGAGTAAATGGTATCATGGCTGAGACTAAGAACTACAATTATACCTACTTAGAGCCAAACCCGAAACAAAAACTAAAATAAAAGGGCTGAAAAAATACGAACATACTAGCAGATAAACAGAGGCACACACAAACATCTTGCCTTATACAAATATATATTATCGTTTTTCTGCACTATTGTAAGAACTTCAACCATGAAACATCTGAATAATGTTTCTGATGTCATTGTCTATGAGTGTATCAAATTTGATTAAAATCGGACCACTCCTTCTATATTCCGATTTTTTTTATCATCGATTTTCGATATTTATTCGGGGTGCCTCCACACAAACCTATCTAAGAACACTCGCAGACGCTTATACTACAACTGTCTAAATTTTCAAGAAAATCGGTTCAGCCGTTTCAGAGTCTAAACACACACACACACACACACAAACACACAGACAAAGTTCCATTTATAAATAAGTTTAGATTTATGACAATAAATCCTTATGGATCAAGCTCGTCTCTCCGAATCTTTTTGTTGATATGTTCTTTTATCTAAAGACACTAATCACCCGTTCAAATTGTCTCGGCACCCTTGAAGAAGAGGCTTGAAGTATCCCAAGTAGGTATTTACGCTGAGAACACCACTATTTACTCCCGCCTCAGTAAAAAATCTGCCAAAGCGGATAAAAATGAGCTTGCTGCTGATCTTAAAAAGTAGCTTCAATCTCTGGTGGACTGATGTAAGCAATGTCTTCCAAAAACGAAGCTACTATCCGTTAATCACCATAGACAGTCCCTCCTGCCCCCCATCATTATGGATCAAGCTTGTCTCTCCAAAAGTAATACACCGATTCCTCCTCGGCCTCACCCTCTTAGCCGACCTCAAGTGGAACGACTATATTGAATCAATAGCTAAAACTACTGCTAGGATTGTTGGGTCACTGTATCGGTACAGGAAGTTTTTGTAGCCTGAATACATTTTACACATATACAAATTAACCCTCCGTCCATGGATAGAATACTGTTGTCATATCTGGTTGGGTGCCCCTGCTATTCATCTTGGGGTTCTCAACAGAATCCAGGGATTTGACCCCAATCACTTTCTCACCGACGGGATGTGGATTTTGTCTCTTCTACGAATATTTTCTCAGCTTTTGCTCCGATGAGCTTAGCTCCCTAGTGCCCCCTCTACACGAATTTACTCTAGTAACAAACTGGCAACAAGGCCCCACCATTTTAAAGTCAAAGCAACCAAATGCAGCTTCTACTTCTATTCGACCGGTTTCTTTTCTCGCATTTCCCGCCTGTGGACTCTTTATTACGTATACTTTTTTCCTTGATAGCTACAATCTCCAAAGATTTAAATGCAACGTCAATTGCCATTTCTTATTCCTTTGATCCCCATCATCCTTCTCTTTTCATTTTCCCAACACACCCTGAATTTTGTTCTTTCTTTTTCATTCTATTGCTCTACTTTCAATTAACCATCATCGACAATCTCACCTAGCTCCCATTAGCATGGACCAGGCTTGCCTCCCAGAGAGTAAAACACTACGCCTCCTTGGTCTCACACTTTCAGCGGACCTCACATGGAATGACTATATCGAATCCATTGCTAAATCCGCTGCTATGAAAGTTGGTTCTCTGTACAGGGCCTGGAAGTTTTTTTCCGTCTAAATATATCCTGCACATATATAAATCTACCATCCGCCCGTGCATTGAATACTGCTGCCATATCTGGTTGGGTGCCCCTGCTATTCTCCTCGGGCTTCTCGATAAGGTTCAGAGGAGGGTCTGTAATGTGATAGATACCGACTTGGCAGACCGCCTCCAATCTCTATCCCACCGGCGCGACGTGCCTTCCCTGTGTCTCTTCTATAAATACTTTCACGGCTTCTGCACCGATGAACTTAGATCACTGATGCCCCCTAAATACGAATTTGCACAAGATACTAGATTAGCAACTAGATCCCTTTTACAGTGAAACCGATAAAATGCAACCGCAACTTCTACTCCAACAGTTTCTTTCCTCGCACTTCCCGACTGTGGAATTCTCTTCCACACGATTGCTTCCCCGACGGATACAATCTCCAGGAGTTTAAATGTAAGGTCAATAGACACCTCCTAACACACTAACCTGCTCCCAGTCCTCCTGACATTCCCGATGTCTAACATTCATTCCTCCTGACATTCCCTATGTCTAACCACTCCTTCTCTTTACCTTCCCCTACGTAGCCCCATGCGCAATAGTGGCAGTGGAATGCCTTGCTTGGGGTGAGATGATTAAAAAAAAAAAAAGCAACTCTCTTCACATCACTATTCTCATCCTTCTCAGCTATTCTCTGACACATCCTGTAACCGGTTCCTCTTTCTCTTCGCTCTCCTCTTATGTAATCTTTTACTCTCATTTTATGTCACCCACTCCGCACCAGTGGCAGTACTGCTTTGTTTGGACTGAAAAAATTATAAAAAATAATCTGCTAACAGAGAATCGTGCTGAGAATTCCATGGATCATTCAGTATTGTTCTCTTTCTTTCTTTATGCATTGTTTAGCTTTTCGAAGACATCTTTCCATATTTCGAATGCATTTTCCGATTTCTGTCTCTGTTCAGTCAAATTCTTTACACGTATAAAAAAAAGTACTTTAACATTCGGGGAAGTATTATTTTTTTTATTTTTGCTCTCTAATATTTTGAAACTAGTATGATTTTGTCGTCAATGTAAAGAGCACGTTCCTGACACCCCACAAATCGGGTATTGATTTTTTTTTTAATATGGAGAATTTGATAATACCCAATACCAACTCATACGATAATTTTTCTTAGGCTTAGTTGCTTTTTACACAGGACAGACTAGATTTGGTGTCGGAATGGTAGGCATGGTGAGGTAACGACTAAAATTGTGTGGGAGGTGCCAAGTAAAATCAATGGAAAGGAAAAGTCGCTCACATGGAAATCGAAACTCCAAAACAAATATTCGGAAATATGGGATGCGAAATGGAAAACCAACAAAAGTTAGCCTCTAAGAGTGATTCATTCGTAATGAACAATCATGAAGAATCAACGTCGTCGAAGCAAGTGTAAACACCATTTGCCTGAATTCCGTATTATTCTACGGCAAATGTAAAGTCTATTGTTGTGAGTAATAGAGGTGACGTGAGAAAGACGGCCGACAAAAGACAAAATCAGCAGCTAAGGTGGCAGAAAGATGGCGACCAAATGCTGAATCGAATGTTGATATTGCGCTGGTGACGTGAATTGATAAATTGTTTTTTTTTTTAACTGAATCAAAATCAGTGATATTATTACGAATTGAAAAATATTCATTGTTGTCTTTATATATATATATATATATATGTGTGTGTGTGTGTGTGTGTGTGTGTGTGTGTGTGGGTGTGTCACAGAACAAAATACACACCGCTTACTTGTTACGTATTCTTGGCTTTGCATATTCAGTTCTTGTGTTTTGATTGGGCATTGAACATTTTCTATCTATTTTCTGCTAGTCTAACCAGCACCTCTTTTAATAATAGTTTCAGAAAGGATTTTTTGTTGCTGAGGTGATGTGTTATCCCCGTTGGGATTTCATATCGAAATGGTCATTCAACATCATTGAATTAATGCTTTTTAATTTATATTTGCTCTGTAATATTTTATTACATGGAGCTCTCTTCCTGTCTCATTTTTTAATATTAAAATAAAATTTTAATATTAATTAGGATCGGGTTTTTGGAATTTACCTACCTGCTTTTTCCGCTTGGATTAAAGTATCTGAATATATATATATATATATATATATATCAGAAAAAAATTAGGCAGACACATTACATGGTAAATCGGTAGTAGGGGCCTATTTCAGGCGAACCATTATCAGCTTCCGTCTCTATTGTGCAATAAAGACAGAAGCTGATGATGGTTATCTTTTCTTATATAGTCTCTATATGTATTTATTTACATATATTTAGACCTCCCTCAGAGACTTATCCTACCACTGTCTGTACAGGATACTCCTTTGGATTCTTCTATATCTACACCGCATGCTTATATATATATATATATATATATATATATATATATATATATATATATATATATATATATATACAAGTCGTAGTTAATAAGAGAATTTTGTTAACCTTCTCCTCTCCACGCCTTTGCATTTTTTCCATTCCCCCTACCACTTCTATCCCTGTGACACGTCCAAATTTTAACTGTTGAACACTTGACTCTTTCAGATGAGGTCTAAAGTCTTCTAATTTCGATCCAGGTATCTCTGTCTGCTTTCCCTCTTTCTCACATGTGCGGACAAATAAATAAAATTGTTAATCCCCTCCATTTTTACTCCCAGTAATATATATATCCACTTATATATACATATATATATATATATATATATATATATATATATTATCGACTTTCTGCACTATTGTAAGAACTGCAACCTTGAAACCTCTGAATATCGTTTCTTATGTCTTTGTCTTTGTCAAATTTGATTAAAATCGGACCACTCCTTCTATAACCCGATTTTCTCGATTATCGATTTTTGATATTTATCCGGGGTACCTCGATACAAAACCTAGCTAAGAACACTCGCAGACTCTTATAGTAAAACTGTGTAAATTTTCAAGAAAATCGGATCAGCCGTTTCGGAGTCTATAAGTAGCGGACACACACACATAGTTCCACTTATAAATAAGTTTAGATTTAGATTTTATACTTGCCTTCATTTAAGTTGCAGATGTAAATCCTTCAGTTTGGTTTCGAGCTGAGTCTCTTCAGAAATTTAGATTTCAAATATATTATTTGAAGGCAAATTTGTTTATCGATCGGTCTGGAAGTGTACAAGCAACTCTTTCTCTTTTTTCCTTTCTCCCTCTCTCTCTTCAACCCATCAAGGTGATTTGATTTGCAGATTATTGGTATGTAATCTCAAAGAAAGCCTTACTTATTAACTGGCACCAACTTACGAGAAACCGAGACATTTGACCAAAAATAATAGTTTATCGTTTTTAATTTTAATTTTATACTTGCCTTCATTTAAGTTGCAGATGTAAATCTGTCAAATTGGTCTCGACCTGAGTCTCTACAGAAATTTAGATTTCAAACATATTACTTGAAAAAAATTATTTACAAATCGGTCTAGACGTGTACAAGCAATTCTCTCTCTCTCTTCTCTCTCTCTCTCTCTCTCTCTCTTTCTCTCTCTATCTCTATGAGCCTCAACCCACCAAGGCGACTTGCTTTCTGGATTATTGGGACCAAGTTACAGAAGCCAAAATGTTTGAACAAATATAAAGTTCATCAGGTATATTTTTATTTATATTTATTCAATTTATTTTTCTTCTCTCTTTTGATTCATTACTTATTTATTTGTTTAATATTTTTTACATCCTAGTGTATATATATATATATTTATATATATATATATAGTCATCCGCAGACAGATCTGTTTCGCTGTATCACAGCTCATCAGTACGGTTAGACTCCGATTGCTTTTTTAACACAGGATTGAAACCCGACCGAATTGGCGTCAGTCGGTGATTCTACCTCTGGGCTATGGGCGTTCGGTAGAAGAGGCAGACCTTTTAGCGTGTATATTATCATTATACCCGCCCAATAGCCAGCCAGAGTTATCTAATTCATTTTACTGAATGAGCGATGCGTACAGGCCAGAGAAGCTACTGTTTTTCAAAGTTTACCATTCTTTCACAGTGCTCAATCAGGGTGTGTATATATATAGTATTTTAAACCATGAAAATTTTAGAGATTTCCGATTTTAATATACTTATAAAGCTGAATTATTAAATTAAGTTTAGAATACTGCTGTTATATATGGTCAGGCGCCCCGCTGTTCAGCTCAGTGTTCCCGACAGGCTACAAAGGAGAATCTGTAACGTGATAGATCCAGAATTGGCAGCTAGACTCCAGGCACTTTCTCTTCAGTGGGATGTGTCTTCCGTCTGTCTATTCTACCAATATTATTCATGGCTTCTGCTCCGACACTGCTTAAGTCACTGGTGCCCCGGCTATTAGAATTTACTCGTGCAACCAGACTGGCAACATGTTCTCATCCATTTACAGTTACATCAACCAAATGCAGCCGTCAATTCTACTCCATCAGCTTTTTTTCTCGCACTTCTCACCTGTTGAACTCCCTTTCATATACATGCTTTCCTCACAGCTACAACCTCCAAAAATATGAATGCAATATCAATACCCATCTCTTATCCACTTAACTCCAGTTCTTTCTACATCACCCTGTATATCTTTTTCTTTTCCTTTCTCTTTACCTTCGCAACTGTCTTCACATTTGTGTTCTCATCTTTCTCTTGTCCTTTCTCTAACACTCCCTGTAACTGGTACGTCTTTCTCTTCAATCTCCTCTTGTTTATACTTTTACTCTTATGTAGCCCCTTGCGCATCAGTGGCGGTGTCGCCTTACTTGGTGTGAAACGAATAAAAAATGTTAATGATTATATGATCTCATGGCGAGTTCTGCGACAATAAAACATCTGTAAAAATGCCCCACTCGCATCGAGAATTGTTATTTTCTAAAAACAATCATAATGTGGATGCTCGTCCTTAATTTATAAAAGGAGGTACAAATGATAAGTTTTTAAATTGACAGTTTGTCTTTTCCCACTTTCACCAGATCAAAACGGAGTAGTCCATTATTTATGCGATACTGGCAGAGCGTAAAGGTCGTGCAAACTAACCAACATCAGTGGCGTTACCGCCTTCCTCAGGGTGATATGATTAAAAGAAAGAAATGACAGAATAATATTATCGACATACAATGTGCAAACTCTTTGGAAAATATTTAAACAGACACTGGTATGAACATCATTTAGCCGCAGTTACAGAAGATAACACTATTCTGTGATTACAGTATCTCCCCAGACAGGAAAATTGAAGCAAATAGACCGGACATCACTGACAAAGACCGAAAGTCAAAATAAACTTGCCTACTAAATGATATCTCCTGTTCAGCGGATTGTAACATAGCAACCAAGGAATCTGAAAACCTATGAAAGTATAAAGACCTGGAGATTGAAATACAAACAAAATGTGGAAATTGAAAACAAGAATAGTACCAGTGATAGTAGGTGTACTTGGAATGATAAAAGAAACAAAACATAAAAGAATTCCTGGAAACCTCAGCTTATGTGATATACCAAAAATTGTCTTGATAAATAAAGTCCCGCACATTAAAAAGAATTTGTCCAAGTAACGCCAGAGATGTTACGGGAGATACAAAAATGAATAAAACGCAGCTATAACAACACACTACTATTCTGCCTTAAGTCTCTCAGCAGACTTGGTAGGTAGTTTGACCATAGCAGAAATCGATTTAGGATGACAATGACATAATAATAATAATATATATACATCACTGTTATTACTGGGGACATTGCTGTCGATAATAGTAATAAATATTCTTGTATTTTCTTCAAATTTTCTCTTTTCTGAAAAAAAAACAACATTGATTCTTGGCATTGTTTACCTCAAATTTGTCTGCGACTTATAAAGATGCTTTCATAAATGTCTGATTGAATTTACAATTTTTGATGTCACTCACACCATCACAGCCGAGAAAGTTTTAATGAAAGTCAAATCTTAATAAACTCCCCGTGAGGAAAACATGACTTCCTTATTTCGATCAGTTTTTATTTAATCTTTTTTCTAACATTTAATTCTCTCTTCCTTTCATAGGTTTTTATGAGTTTTCATTTTATTCCTAGTTCGTTCTTTTGCTAATATTTTTTCTCTTTCGATTTTCTTACGTCTTCCTTTTTGCTTTCTCGATTAGTTGCGTTTGTATTTTCATTCCTTTGAGTTTTTCTTTCGATTTTCTGCTTTTTTATTTCATTTTTCATTCAGTTATTTCATCATTTATTTGAGACTATCCCTTTTATTATATTTTTTGTTGCTCGTTTATCTTATTTCGTGTGATCTTTTGAATTCTCCTTCTTTCTATTTTTCATTGATTTCCTGTGTTCCAATTTAATATTTTTCAAACACTCCTTTTTTAGTCGTTGTTATTCCTATTAATTTCTATATTCCTATCCGCTTATCTTTCTTTTCTGTTCTTTCTTTCTGTCTGTCTGACAGTTTGTTTTTTATTCATCAATTATTTCTTTTGCTAAATTTTTTCTGTCCTGCTTTCTCAATTACTCTCTTTCATTCTTTTTCTTTTATCTCTGCTTATTTTTCCGTCTGTGTTCCTATTTGATTGTATTTTCTCTTTTTCTATATTTCTTTCTGTCTGTCTTTCTTTCTTTTTCACTAATTTTCTCTCTTTCTTAACGGAAGTCTTATGATTTGCTTCTTTCTCTTTGTTTTTCGAATTTTTATCTGAATTTCCTTCTTTCTGTTTTTCTTTCTTTCTTTTTCATTTTCTTTTGTTTTTTCTGTCTTTCGTTTTTTCTTTCCATTGTTCTTTCTTTCTTCCTTCCATTTTATTTATCTTTCTGTCTGTCTGTCTGTCTTTCGGTCCTTTTTTCCTTCTTTCTCTCTGATTTTCTTTTTTTCTTTTTCTATGATTTTTTAAAATTCTGTCTGCATCTTTTTCTTTCTTTCTGTCTGTCACTTTTTCTTTCTTTTTTTCTTTCTTTTTGTTTGCTTTTTTCTTTCTTTCTGTTTGCTTCATTTTCTTTCTTTCGATCACTTTTTCTTTCTTTTTTTCTTTCTTTCTTCATCTTTTATACTTTCTTTCCTTTTTATGTTTCTTTTTCTTTCTTTCTTTCTGGCATTCATTATTCGAGATTGTATCTATCTACATTTATTCTTTTCTTTTTGCTTCTTTTTTCTTCTATTTCTCTCTCTCTCTCTCTCTCTCTCTTATAACTTTTCCATCTTTTTCTCTTTCATTTTGTTGTTTCTCTATTTTTCTTTGTTTATCAAAAGATGTCTAATCTCTTGTTAATCATTTTATTCAATCGCATTTGTTAACTGCTTTTATTTACTATCTTCTTCTATGTGGCTTGTCCTTTAATGACGCAGATGATCATGTCTTTCCACGTCTACCTATCCCTGGTGGCTCTTAGCACGGTTTCTCCTGTAACACCACGCAACCCCCGTTTTGTCATCTACCTGCTCAGGTCCTTCAAATATGTTATCCACTGTTTTCCCTGTCTCTTTTCCCCTCTATCTGGCCTGTTAATATCAGATTATCCAAGCCCTCCTACCTCGTTGCATGTCCCAAGAACTTTAGTTATCTCTTCCTTATATTTCTTGATTTTCAATTCTTGTTTCTTGGAAGAATTGCATTATTTTATTCTCCATTATAAAGATTAAAAAGATATTTGCAGAAGTCTGATGGATTAAGGTAATAAATTAATCCTCTTAACGCTGCATGAATCTATTTTACTTAACAGTATTCCGTTAATGGACGTTTTCATAACATAACTCCACATTCCCAGGCTACTATAGATAATGAACACGAGTGTGGGTGACTGATCACTGAATAATTCACCCTATCAAGAATGTAGATAGAAACAGTAAAATGCTGATATGCCTATAGACCAGCGGTCGGCAACCCCCGGCCCGCGGGGCACATTCGACCCTCGAGTCAATCTTGGCCGGCCAGATACCTTAATTTGGACACGATATAAATATAGGTAAACCAAACCAAAGTGATAGTTGATAGTCTGAATATACTGCGGCAAAATTTAAAAAAAAAGAATTTGATTGCCCATATTTGTATGATCGCCCAAAGCGTGTATCACGTATGGCACTTAACTGACTGACTGAATATAATAGTTGGAAACATGATTAAGACTTCCACTGGGCATAAAGTAGGGGATCGGTTATCCATTGTTATAAAGTAATAAACTGATCCCCCACTAATTACTACTGATTAATACAATACATCTCTTCTTCCATTCAGCTATAGTTTAAAGAGCAAGATAGAAAATCTTCTGCCGAGTCAGTCATGTCTCTTTCGAGACATGATCACCTAATCGTGTATCACGTATGCAACTTAACTGACTGACTGAATATAATAGTTGGAAACATGATTAAGTCTTCTACTGGGCATAAAATAGGGGATCGGTTTTCCATTGTTATAAAGTAATAAACTGATCCCCCACTAATTACTACTGATTAATAAATACATCTCTTCTTCCATTCAGCTATAGTTTAAAGAGCAAGATAGAAAATCTTCTGCCGAGTCAGTCATGTCTCTTTCGAGACATGATCGCCCAAAGCGTGTATCACGCATGGCACTTAAGTAACTGACTGAATATAATAGTTGGAGATATGATTAAGACTTCTGTTGGTCATAAAGTAAGGGATCAGTTTTCTATTGTTATGAAGTAATAAACGGATCCCCCTCTAATTACAACTTAATGATATAATACATCTCTTCCTTGGCATACTACAGTAGATGAACATTTTTCTGACATGGATTTTAAAAACATGAAGCAGAAGAAACTGTTGTAGCTAGAGACAAACTTGGCAGGGTTTATTATTTTTTAAGTTTTTTTTTTTTTTTTAAGTCAGCAGGGTGCCCTACGTAAGACACACTTGGGTGATCATTCCTTTTTCAGGATATGACTGACTGGGCCGAAAATAATTTCGCAATAGGATGTCATTATTTTCTGTGGTAGACTGGTTGCCAACTAAAGCTTCTCCTTTTATGTGAGATGTCCTTTCAGGACGTAGGCGATCATGGCTTTCCACATCTCCCTATCCCTGGTGACTCTTAGCACGCTTTCTCCTGTTGCACCATGCAACCCCCGTTCCGTCATCCACTTGATCAGGTCCTTCAAATATGTTATCCGCTGCTTTCCCCTGTCTCTTTTCCCCTCAATCTGGCCTGTTAGTATCAGGTTCTCCAAGCCCTCCTTCTTCATTGCATGTCCCAGGAACTTTAGTTGTCTCTTCCTGATGATCAGTATAAATTTCTTTTTTGTTTACATCCTTTCCAAAACCTTGTCATTGCTCACATGCTCGGTCCATGATATCCTCAGCATCCTTCTGTAGAACCACATTTCAGCTGCTTCAAGGTTTTCCTTCATCTTCGAAGATATTGTCCAACATTCACTGAAAGAACGGACATCACATAGCAATCCAATACAAAGCTATGGAACACATTTTGTCCTGTTATTTAACACATAGGTGGATGGGGAAGAAATGGATTAATACGCTCCCAAAAGTTATTTGCGCTGAAGCGATTGCAACGAATTCAACTGAAATTTGAACTCGACCCTCAGATTTCTCGTTCCGAGCCGATATCAACTGCACCACGACGCACATAAAGTATTACTTTTCAAATCTGTTTTATTTCAGTTTTTGAACTTCGTTTCATTTTTCAGATAATTGATATTAATATTTATTTCTTATTATAGATTTACATGTGGTTTAGTTCTTTATTCCTAACTATTATTTCAATATTATTTTTTGTTTACAGTAGGATGGTGAGGATACCGTGGACCAAAAATGTGAGCAACGAAAAAGTTTTAGGGAAAATAAAAACAAAATGCAAGCTTGTACTTAATATCAAACAGAGTCAGTTGAAATATTCTATGATGCATATTAGGAAAAGAGGGCTTAGAAAATATGATATTCAAAAGGCAGATTGAAGGTGAGATGGACAGAGGAGAACAACACCTAAGGTATCTAGTGAGCTTGAGTAAATTGTTGGCGGAACAAGCTTTAGAAGAAATAACAGAATGATACAATTTATAAATGAGGATAGAGGGTTAGAAAATATGATACTTACAGGAAAGATTGAAGGCAAGATGAATAGAAGAGAACAACGTATAACGTATCTAGCGAGCTTAAGTAAATGGATGACAGAACAAGCTTTAAGAGAAATAAAATAATCACACAATTTATTAATGAGGATAGAAGGCTTAGAAAATATGATACTTACAGGACAGATTGAAGGTAAGATGAACAAAGGAGCACAGCGCATAACGTATCTAGCAAGATTGAGTAAATTGATAGCGAAAGAAGCTTCAGGAGAAATAACAGAATGACGCAATTTATTTAGAGTTATGGAGAATATGAAATTGTGAAGAGCCATGTTTGCGTCAGTTTTGGAAGGACATGATAGAATATATATATATATATATATATATATATATATATATATATATATATATCATATTTGTATTTTTTTATTTTTTTTTAATCATCTCACCCCAAGCAAGGCATTCCACTGCACTATTGCGCATGGGGCTACATAGGGGAAGGTAAAGAGAAGGAGTGTATAGACATAGGGAATGTCAGGAGGCGTGAATGTTAGACATAGGGAATGTCAGGAGGAATGGGAGCAGGTTAGTGTGTTAGGAGGTGTCTATTGACCTTACATTTAAACTCCTGGATATTGTATCCGTCGGGGAAGCAATCATGTGGAAGGGAATTCCACAGTCGGGAAGTGCGAGGAAAGAAACTGTTGGAGTAGAAGTTGCGGTTGCATTTTATCGGTTTCACTGTAAAAGGGTGGGATCTAGTTGCTAATCTAGTATCTCGTGCAAATTCGTATGTAGTGGGCACCAGTGATCTAAGTTCATCGGAGCAGAAGCCGTGAAAGTATTTATAGAATATTGATATATTAACTAGTGGGACATGTGGAATTTCCACGGAAGGATAATTATGATTTCTTGGAAAAAATTACTTTGTCCTACTACAAATGATAGTAAGGTCATCAAACGTTAAGTTATTGGATAATAAAATAACGATAACACAGAGTGAAATTTTATTAAAATATCTATAAAAGTAATGTCTATAGAGCCTACGTTACTATAGAGCCTAATCTTATATCATATTAAGCGGCGTCTTATATCATATTAAGCGGAGTATACACAGACCATAACCAAACTAGTATGCTATTTTTTGAGAGATTTTGAAAGAGAAAATGTATTTTTTTTACTGAAAAGTCATGGCTCCTCTGTCCATTGTAAACAGAAAAGACCAGTTGAATAACGGCCAAGAAATTTCGTTATTAGGTCGCGGGATACGACAACAAACTTACCTATTTTACTATATTTTACAGTACACATACATATACACACACACAATTACTGCTACAACAACCAGCTTAAGCTGCTTCTGATAGGGTAATGCTATAGGCTCTCTCCTCCTACTCTCTCACTCTTTACTACCCTTCCATTTGGTGAAGGTGGGAGAAAGGCTGAGGAGAGTAAAAAGATAGAGAGGAAAAGAAAAGCTTGTGTAGAGAGTGTGACTAACGGACGAATTAACTAAGTAACTAATGAACAAAGGAAGGAACAAGCAGAATTATTATATGATATAAATCCTGATCATTTGTGTCTGTTTTCACTCTTGAAAATATTCACGTTCCTCTCTAATTTTATCGTTTCCTTTTTTTTCCATTATTATAACTTATGTAGATGTTTCTTCCTTTCTTGAGTGGAATTCATAGACTTCATATTTAGTCTTGTTCTCTCCTCCTATCTCTTGTATCTATTTTTCACTGTTTTTAATGTTTAACTCTGCGTAGGTTCTGAACTTTCACCAATCTCGATGAACGGATTTCCCTCTGGGAGGCAACTTGCCTTGAGCGTGTATTCCCAAGCCTCAAGTTGAACACGTGCATTCGTTGCATCGTTAGAGATTCTGGAAAATGATCAGTTCCCACTACCGCCCCTGTGTATACCTGGTCTCCTCCTATCCTCTAAGTGACAAGGCCAAAAATGAACTACTACAGTAATATATGTGCTGGAGCTATCAAATATTGGTTTTCCAGTTTTGGTCAAAACTAAAAGTGTACTCGGGTCATGATAGAAAATTATTTTGCACCCTACAATAGTTTTTCCAGGGACGAAAATACTTAAGCTTCTAGCTGTTATATCGTTATTTCCAGGGAAACTATTTAAATGAATTTCTGAGTTCCACCTGTTATAACCTCCATGACTAAGACGAACCATGTAACGCACTTTGTAACGAATCATCCTCATTTCATTGGAATTTGATTAATGAGATATATATTTCGTCCAATCAGTTTGCTCGAATGAACTACAGTTTTGTAGAGCCGACTCAAAAGATGCTTCCCTAATTACTACTATGTTAAACGTTTCAGTTTTAGGGTTAACTGTCATGTTGCCATCAGCTCCCCGTAAATTCTTACTATGTAACATTGTACCTCGCGTGTTCCTTGAGCGTTTTACTGGGGGAATATTATTGTAATAAAATTCGTTATTTGTATGCTCTATGAATTCCCCTACGCACAAATACCCTTGGGAAAGGTATTAATCCGTCACTTCCCTCCAGTTATGGGTTAAATAATAGGATAGACTGGGTTCTGTAGCCTTAGATGGCAACCAGTCTACCGTATAAATCAACGGCAACCTACTGCAGGATAATCTTCAATCATGTCTCTTTCAAAACATGATCGCCCAAAGCGTGTATCACGTATAGCACTTAAGTGACTGACTAAATATAATTGTTGGAGACATTATTAAGGCTTCTGCTGGTCATAAAGTGGGGGAACAGTTTATTACTTCATAACAATAGAAAACTGTTCCCCCACTAATTACTACTTAATGAAATGCCGGAGAAATCAATGGCAACCTCCTGCAGGGTAATTTTCTGCCCAGTCAATCAAGTCTCTTTCGAGACATGATCGCCCAAAGCGTGTATCACGTATGGCATTTAACTGACTGACTGAATATAATAGTTGGAGGCACGATTAAGGCTTTTGTTAGTAACAAAGTGGGAGATCGGTTTTCTATTGTTATGAAGTAATAAACAGATCCCCCTCTAATTACTACTTAATAATATAATACATCTCTTCCTCCTCTAGCTATGAGTCAAACTACAGGATAAACTGGGTTCTATAGCCTTGGCTGACAACCAGTCTACCGCAGAAAGCAATGGCAACCTACTGTTATTTCGAGACATGATCGCCCAAAGCGTGTATCACGTATGGCACTTAGCTGACTGATTGAATATAATAGCTGGAGACTTGATTAAGGCTATTACTGGTCATAAAGTGGGGATCGGTTTTCTATTGTTATGAAGTAATTTGATTCATGAGATGTACATTTCATGCAATCATTTTGCTCTAATGAACTGCAGTTTTGTAGAACCGACTCCAAAGCTTCTTCCCTAATTACTGCTATATTAATTTTTTCAGTTTTAGGGTTAACCAGCATGTTTTCTATTAGTTCCCTATAAACTCTTATTATGTAACATTGTACCTTGCGTGGTTCTTGAGCGTTTTACTGGAGGAATATCATTGTAATAGAATTCGTTATTGGTATGCTCCTCTGGATGCTGTACTATTCAGGTTCGGTATTGTTATGGTGCTCTCTTACGAGGAATAGACTCTTCTTCTTACTATAAATTACCTGCAATTGACAACAGTTAAGTACGGCAATTAACGACGACACCTAGTGCGCAGTTAAAGCCAGATAATAGTCCAGGCAATAAGTAGCGTAACTGTACCGTTCGGACTTAACTTGTTCTATTTACTTATTATTAACACTTACATGTATATATTGTTTTTGTTATGCAAATACACTGTTTTGAACCTACCTCCTGTGTTTTGTGTTTTACTTCCGACTAAACAATTCACTACAATTTTGCAGCGAAGTTTCGCCACAACAGCTCCACAACAGGTGTTTAATAGGTTTGGTATTTAATAGGTTTGGCATTTAATAGGTTTGGTATTTAATAGGTTTGGCCAAACCGCGGCTTGTTAGTTACATGCGGTGGTTTGGATTTTAATACGCGACTCATGGAAATATATTGGCTGAAATCTTTTTTCCTATGAGTTCAGACTTCATTTAATTAAAATGTAATTTTTAATGTGAATGTAACAAATACGTATTTGTGATTTTTTTTTGGGGGTCTTGCGTCTCTCAAATATCTGAACCTTATCGTAGGTGGCACCTACATTAAACAAGTTAATAGGTGTATTTTGTGATTTATATGTTGGAAAAAAAGTTTTGTTCATGAGTATACAAAGAACGAGAACCTTTCCTGGAAACAAATATAAATTACTTACTTGATATTTTAATATATTACTTTGAACAGCGAAGGGAACTGACAGGTACATCCGGCTGTACGTAACGTCAACAAAAGACAAGGGTGGTTGACAGATATATTCGGCCTCAGATGATGGTAACAAAGTAAATAACTGGCTTGAAAAGCAATCGAACGCCGGGTGTGACTGACAGATACAACCGCTCGTAGATAAGTCAACAATGCGAGAACCCGAAAGGCAAATATGTGTGTGAGTTTAAAGATCATATAAAGTCTGGAATTTTTGGCTGAAGACAGAAACTGAGTAACAATTACCGACGGCTCCTTCGTGTGCGTGATCTTTCTCCGGCTGCCTTTCGTCTCCTCCACTGCTCCACACAAACGTCACCGAAGAAGAATAAAAATATAAGATTATATTTTTATATATGCGTGTTCCTCGTTGTTTGTCCAGATTCAGTGTCTGTATGTAACAAGTGAATCCTAATTATAAGTGGAATGTAAAAGCAATGAAAAACATAATTCACCTCACTTCCTGCTCAACACAAATGTCACCGATGGAGAATAATAAAAATATAAGATTATATTTTATATATACGTGTTCCTCGTTGTTTGTCCAGATTCAGTGTCTGTATATAACAAGTGAATCCTAATTATAAGTGGAATGTAAAAGCAATGAAAAACATAATTCACCTCACTTCCTGCTCAACACAAACGTCACCGATGAAGAAGAATAAAAATATAAGATTATATTTTTATATATGCGTGTTCCTCGTTGTTTGTCCAGATTCAGTGTCTGTATGTAACAAGTGAATCCTAATTATAAGTGGAATGTAAAAGCAATGAAAAACATAATTCACCTCACTTCCTGCTCAACACAAACGTCACCGATGAAGAATAATAAAAATATAAGATTATATTTTATATATACGTGTTCCTCGTTGTTTGTCCAGATTCACTGCCTGTTATAACAAGTGAATCCTAATTATAAGTGGAATGTAAAAGCAATGAAAAACATAATTCACCTCACTTCCTGCTCAACACAAACGTCACCGATGAAGAATAATAAAAATATAAGATTATATTTTATATATACGTGTTCCTCGTTGTTTGTCCAGATTCAGTGTCTGTATGTAACAAGTGAATCCTAATTATAAGTGGAATGTAAAAGCAATGAAAAACATAATTCACCTGCCTTCCTGCTCCACACTAGCGTCACCGATGAAGAATAAAAATATATATACTACATTTTATCTAGTAATGTTTGTTGAAAGTGTAGGTCATTCCACGTGTCGGTTCTAAGAGGAACTGTTTTTTCTGTTGGTCTTGTTTTGGCTGAGGAGTAAATGACGTAGGTTGTTTCTTATTGATCGCTTGCAATTTCAGTATCAGCAATGGTAGTTCTTGATGGATAGTTGCTTCAAGATCACCTACTTAGGGTCACTGAGTAAACAGGTATAAGACCCGAAATTTGTGATAACCCGAATACATAACATCACTGATGAGGCGATCCTGTGCACCCACTGGAGATTATTTATAACAGATCAGGAAGAGAAAGAGCTGCTACACATATGAACACCCTTTACATAATTAATTATTTCTCAATAAAATTATACTTCTTATATTGTTTTCTGTTTTCACTCGGCCATATACTTCTTTTATATTCTATGTGCAGAATCTTCTCACTTTGGTTACTTTTTTTTTTTCAATTGGAGTAGATCTATCTATCGCCCGGTTCACACTCCACCCACGTCTATTGAACAGGTTAAGAGGCTCATCCGTTGTTCCCTGTTTAGGATGTGGTTTCCGACTTTTCTCTTTTCCAATCTTCTCACTTTGGTTGCTTTTTTTTTCAATTGGAGTAGATAGATCTATCTATCGCCGGGTTCACACTCCACCAACGTCTATTGAACAGGTTAAGAGGCTCATTCCTTGTTCCCTGTTTAGGATGTGGTTTCCGACTTTTCTCTTTTCGAATATTTTCACTATTACGTAGCCCCCTGCACATCAGTGGCGTTACCGCTTTGCTCCGGGTGATACGATTAAAAAAAAAAAAAAAGATATGTTCGTATTTTTTTTTTTTTACTGATCCCACTTTTAAAATAAATGTCACCACTGAACTGATTTTGCTTGTCAAAATCAGAAAATAAAGACAGTGTTTTAATCCAACCAATAAATTTATGGTATATAAAAACAAATAAAAAAGTATAATACCAAGAATTTATAGTGACTTGGAGCAAATTAGTACAAAACTATTAAAAAAATTGTTATCAAATTAGTACTAAACTAATCAGAATAATGCATTTTTTACAAAGACTATAAAAAATAGTTAAACTGAAAAACATAACCTGACTTTCAAAGTGTATTATCTGCCTTTAATGTATATAATCGAATGTCAGCTTATACGCTCTGTCAAGAGAGAGGAAAAAATCCTATTTTGTCAGCTATATAGAATATAAATAAGATGTGAACATTATACCAGTTCATTTCCAATATCCTGGCATTAATTAAATAAATCCTTATACAATTATCTCAGTTTAATGAAGCAATAATTGTTACCCATGACGGAATTGTGCTAAAAGATTTCTTTCTAAAATAATTAGAAAATCAAAAAGGAAAATGTCAGAAATGAAAATGGTTTTCGAAGATTATTTTCACCTAGAATAGTAGACCATTCACTTAGTAGACCATACTCTCTATAATGTATTTTATATTAACTCACCTACATAATTTTATCAAACTGTTGTAATATAACAATCTGGCCCCACCCGAGGAAGTGATGCAAGCAATGGTGTTTCCCGTCGGTGAAGGGGGCGGCGAAGCGACAAGACAGGTGTTTGTGAAATACATCCTGTCACGGCCGGAGCGGATGTCATTTTGACCTTATTTCCGACAGCGGCGGAAATGGCTACAGAGGCAAACAGATCAGGTGTCTCTTAGAGTTACGTGGGCGTTGCGTGGGCGAGGCAAAACCGGAAGGAAAGTCCCGGTTCTAGAGACTATAAAAAGACCTCGACACACGGATTCGCCAGCAGAGAACGGCCAGTGGAAGCAGACAAACACCACGGCAAGACTACACTCCCGTCAACCCTTCTATGTGCCTCTCACCCTTCCGTTCTCTATTCCACACGGTTCGTCGTTATTAATAAAAATATAACCTTATATTTTTATATATGCGTGTTTGTTGTTTTGTCGTCGTACGGCGATATATAACACTGTTATAATGGAACATTCTATCACCCTCGACAGTTGATTTGCCGAAGAGATTAAGGAGTATCGATGTAAGGAATTACGAGATGGTTCGACTCCCGCTCCAATTCCATCTTGACTTACTATTTTATTGAACTCTCTGTTACTTGTACTTTTCCGTACAATAAACTCTGTTATTTGTTTACCCATTGCGTATTGTGTAAATCTTTCCACTTTACCCTGTTATTTACATCGTTCCCGCGATATAACAGAATTTGAACTCGGCTCCCCGATTTCTCGTTCCGAGCAGATATCCACTGCACCACAACGTATAAGTCCTAATAAATATGCCACAACTGCTCTGGTAGAGAACAGACAGATTCATATATTTTCCAATGGCATTTGCACATGAATTAATATAAAGAACTCGACTGGAATTTGAACTCAGGTATCCGACTTCAAATTCCCAACCGTCATTTATTACATCACCCACATATCTAAGTTTATAGCATCGCGTATTTTCAAGCTGTCATCCATTTAGACGTTGACCAGGCTCTTTGCGCTTAAGTGTATGCAACAAATTCAGTTGGAATTTGTTATAATGAACCATCCTGTCACCCCCGACAGTTGACTCGCCGAAGAGATTAAGAAGTATCAAAGTAAGGGATTACGAGATTATTCGACTCCTGCTCTCATTCCATCTTGACTTACCATTTTATTGAACTCTCTGTTACTTGTACTTTTTCGTGCAATAATCTCTGTTATTTGTTTACCCATTACGTATTGTGTAAATCTAGGAATTTACTTTGTTGTTCATATTGTTCCCGGGATATAACACAAACATTGCTGAATAGGCAAAGGGTTGCAATATAAGCACAACAATAACACTCGTGTCCTAGTATTTGTTGCCACGTTTACAACGTTTCGGCTGCTGTATTCACCAGGTTTCTTCAGATGCTAGAAATTTCGAAATAAATATTTCGGTTCGAAATTCTTAGCAACTGAAGAAGGCCGGATTGTACAATGGCCAAAACGTCATAAAGATGGCAATAAAAATGAGGACAACAGTCCGAACAAGGTAAATAATATAAATACTACCTCATCTCAGAGACAAACAACACTGGTCGAAAAAAAAATTGAAATGGTGCCAAGACACTAAACATCTATTTTATATAATTTGTGGGAGCTGAATCTGAAAATATACTCATTTTTACTTGGATAGCTACTGTTTTTTTTGTACAGAAGTGCCTCATTAAAAAAAAGCAATTTTACTTGTTTATATGATATTGGCTGATGGCAATTTTTCTCAAAGTGAAATCGTAGAAACCTCTCAGTTCGTATTTAAACAAACAGAAATTTGTCTGCTTGTTGAAAAATACTATTTTTTCAATAACCATCAGATTCTTAGTCTTTAAAGATAACACGATTGAATATATCATGATTAAGTAGTATTTTCATCAAGTCTTTTAATAAACTAACAACAGAAATAAAACCTTCATGAACATAAAAACTATGGTGAAAATGTTCTTTCTTGATTGTCTGTTAATTGTTCAATGTTTTAAGTCACTTTTGATACTGCAGCAGTCGTCAGCCATCATTCATTTGGATGGAAATCACTAAAGAGTAAATGGCGATGACGTTGCATTTAAACTTTTGGAGATTGCAGTTATTAGGGAAGCAAGCGACTGGAAGTGAGTTTCATAATTTTGAAGTGTGAGAAAATACAATCTCTCAAAATCAGTTTTCCCCGTACACTACAATCTTAAACTGTTCAAGTATAGAGTCAACCGTTATATTCACCATTAAATACGTATAGCTACTCTTTAATGTACCCCATCACATCAAGTAGCACCTGACTTTGTACGTAGCAAAACTTACTGTAAAAAAAGCAAAATTGAATATCAGATTTTTCATTAAGTTTTTCAAATTACCAAATTATTTGATTTACATTACCGGTATATTTTTCAAATTGAACAAAAATAAACAGAATTAAATATTCTTGTATATTGACAAAAAACAGTCCTTAAAAACAAGTTTAAAATCATATGAAAGTTCTCCGGATAAACTACATCTGTCAGTTAAGTGCCACATGCTTGAGCAATCGTGTCTCGAAAAAGGTATGATTAACTCGAAAAAAAAATTTCCCGCGATGAATTTCTGTTACTTTCTGCGGTAGACTAGTTGCTAACCAAGGCTACAGAACCAAATCTGTCTTGTTATTTGACCCATAGCTGGCGGGAAGAAACGGATTAAAATATTTCCCAAGGGTATTTGCGCTAAAGTGAATGAAATGAAACTAACTGGAATTCGAACTCGGCTCTTTCTTTTCTGATTCCGTGCTGATATATTTTTAACGCAAAGCAAGATACAAGGAGACACAAAAGAAAAGTTGTTACATATTGTTGGAGATACTTTTGATTTGTGAAGCGATTGTTATAAATCTGGATTTTAAAGGCAAGATTCCCTAACATATCTCAGCGGGATGGCTCTGTTGGAAGTTGTTTATTCATGTTCCAGCGAAAAGAAGCTGGGAGGTTTGTGGCTGTTTGTCCGAGTATAAAAGAAAATAACAATAAACCCTTTTTATACCAATTTGTTTCAATTGTTTATATATATATATATATATATATATATATATATATATATATATATTAATCATTTCACCCCGAGCAAGGCGGAAACGCCACTGATGTGCAGAGGGTTACATAAATGTAAAAAGATTAATTAGAAAAGAGTGAGGAGTACAAACTAGTTAGAAAGAAACAATAAAGAGCAGGTGCGATGACAGATACATAGGTGGAGAGAAAGGGAAGGTTATACAGGGATGGGGAGAGAGCTAGAGTCCAGTGGTTATTAGATGAGTATTGACTTTGCATTTAAATTTCTGGAGGTTATATATATATATTGATTTCAGAATTTCTTAGTTTGCAATATAATGCTTGAAAAACTTGTGTTCAACTATTTTCACAAAGTTTGTTGACAAATTTTTTTACTGCTAGAAGGAAAAGGAAAACGTGGTCCCCTACGCCCTGAAGGGACACGGTACAATAAAGAAGTTAACCCCGAAAATAAATTGATTCTTGCTTTTGTCAAGTACAAATGTGCAAAGTGAATATGAGTGGCGAGGGCGGAATTTGAACTACAATAGCCGATTCTCTTTTCCTACCTCAATTACAATTTGCCACCCAAATATTCTTACCAATTATAGCCGGTTAATATAAATCTCACAGTGCAAATATGGATGTTTTTATAAGATCTGATATAGTAAACGCAATTATTTTAACATATCTCGCTCAAATATTTTAAGAACAGTTTTTTATCGTTTCTTTTCTGATTTAAATAACAAATAAGTCTATGCAAATAAATGAAGAAAAATACATAAACATTGAATAAACGAGGTCGTTGTCCGTAATGTAAAATAATATTTATGAAAGACATTATTAATAGGAAGACTTATTGTAATTTTTTTATACTCGCGTAAAAGTAATATATTTAAAAGGTCTGAAATGTTTGTTGATTTATATATAAACAGTATAATTATTTATTTCTACCGGTTTGAATATGCGAGGAATCTTATTAGGAAAATGGGCTACCGAAAAGTATATGTTTTTCTAATAAGATTGTTCGAATATTAAGGGCGGTAGATGCAAAAAAACCTTCTTTAATTTACAGAGAATATAATCAATACTAGTATCCATTTAAAATAACATTTAATCAATAAATTTATATACATATATATATATATGTGTGTGTGTGTGTGTGTGTGCGTGTGTGCGTGTGTATGTAATTAAATATTCTTTGTATTTATTAATTTAAAATTTTATTTTTTGGGTTAACATTATGTAATTTTTTCAACTGCCGAAATAATTTCTGGATTTATAACAGTTTAATCATGTAGTGAGTTTTCTTCTCTCTCTCTCTCTCTCTCTCTCTCTCTCTCTATATATATATATATATATATATATATATATATATATATACGCTACCGGTCATAACCATTAGGCCATCCTAGTTTTTAAAAGAAATGTTGTACTTCATACTATTTTTTTAGTATTGCATGACAAATGAATAATTGTAAATGAAAATAGAATGGTTCTTTTGTTAATACTGCACAATAAAATGCGCATCAAATGAATTTGTAAATATTTAATAATTACCTATATTGCAGTTTAATCAATGAAAGAATGAAGAAAATTTAGGGTGATACGGACAAGTTCATGTTTGCTTCCTTGCCTTGTAAAATTTTGCAAAGTAATAATAACAAAAGAACCATTCTATTTTCATTTAGAATTATCCACTTCGGAATAAATACTAAAAATAGTATGAAATAAATCATTTCTTTTAAATAGATTGGAGTGGCCCAATATTTATGGCCGGTAGTACACACACACACACACACACACACACACACACACACATACATATATATATCATAGTCTATAATAACCCAACAGGCACTAAACTAAATTCTTTACAAAAAACCAATGTAGTGTACCAATTTACATGCCCATTCAGAGATTGCATCTCTGATACTAATCAAAAACCTAGTACATATATTGGTTTTACCACAACCACGCTCTCCCGTAGACTTACATGTCATCTTTCTGATCAGAGTACTATTAAACAACATTTCTCTGAAAAACATAAACATGTAGGTAATATCAGACAGATTTTGGTCAACAATACGGTGATCCTTACTCATACACACAGTAAGAGGAACCTGCAGATATTGGAGGCCATGTACATAAAATCAAAACAACCAACACTCAATAAAATCAACTTTAAAACAGTAAATAACATATTACATTGCATTTGACTACATGGTTTTGTTGTCATTTCGCGCTATCCCGCGGTGTGACGTCATAAAACCGCATCGCAAACTTAAGAACTGCGTTTATTATTTTTGGTAACTATTGCCGTTGCCAAGCGGAGTTTTATGTCAACACAAAATAAAATCGTCGGTGATGGTGGATTTTATAATATTTCAGTTTAAACTACCTCTCTGAAGATGGCTCATGTGAGCCGAAAGCTTAGAAGAAAACCAATAAATAATTATCCAAATGTTGGAGAATTTTTGTCTTTATTTTCAACTGAAATTAAAGCAAAAATACGACGTTTAGAACGGCTCATGATTAAACATAATAGACATTCATTGTCTCTTATATTTAATAGCATATGTCTAGAAAATTACTTGCTGCCTCGATATACTAAATATATATATATATATATATATATATATATATATAAGGAATAAGAACTAAGAAAATAATTGCAACGTTCAAACATTAATTTAAAATAGTGTTCAATATAAAAATAGACAAATGAATATTTATTTCCTTTTGAAACAATATTAGGATTTTTCTGAGCGACAAAACGATGCGCAAAGAAAATTCCTCATGCAAGTATGAAATAGTAAACATCCTCTCCTGTACATTGGCATTACTTCATCAGATGTCGAAAGTAATGGTTTAAATTTGTGGCAGTAGTTCACTTTTTTCAACGCAAACTAGTGACTTGAGAAACTATTAGCCGCTTTAATGTGCTGTTAGTTCAAGTCCCATTGCCTGTCACCATTCAAATTTCGGCATGACATCCTCCAACTAAGATTGAAATATATTAAAACTAATTTACCCGATATAAATATGAAAATTACTTGCATATCCAATCATATCCACAGCGCCTAATTAAAAGGTTTCTTCTGACCTGTGTTTTCTCCCCAGTAAATTGGCTTTGCAGTCGTCATTCCCAATCATCAGATGACTAATTGCGTTCCATAAAAATATAGTTTTATTAGACATTACAAGAAATTAGAAAATTATTCCTAGACAGGAAACAAAAATTGCCGTGTCCCTTCTGAACGTAGGCGATTATAGCCTTCCACATCTCCCTATCCCTTATACCTCTTGAAAACCTCTCTCTTGTTATTCTTCCCAAACCCTGCTCAAGCCCACAAATCTAGAATATAAATGTATAGATACTAGCGAGGCAACAAAGTGAGGGATCAGTTTATATATTGATTATAATATAGAATTAATCCCCCACTTTATATCCATACTATAATTTCTTATTTGTGTGTCAAATTCTGATTAGGCATGAATCCACCTCTTCTCATTACCGATTAGTTATTTATAACTCTTCTTCTATATGTCGCATCCCTCCAGGACGTAGGCGATCGTGGCCCTCCAATCCCCCTATCCTTTGTAGCTCTTAACACACTTTCTCTTGTTACTCCTCCCAAAACCTGATCTGTAATCATTAAGGTCAAGCCCATAAATCTAGAATATAAATCTATAGAAACTAGCGAGGCAAAAAAGTGAGGGAGTAGTTTATATATTGATTATAATGTAGAATTGATCCCCCACTTTATACCCACAATGTAATTACCTTTTTCGTTTATCAAATTCTGATTAGGTATGAATCCACTACTTAATACTGATTAGTTACGCAGATACGTCTTTTAGATTTATTTCTTCATCTTCTATGTGTCGTGTTTCTCTAAGGCGTAGGCGATCATGGCTCTCCACATCTCCCTATCTCTTGTAGCTCCTAACACCTTTTCTCTATTATCCCTCCCAAGCCTAACTCTGCCATCCATTTGCTCAAACCCATAAATCAAGAATATAAATGCATAGAAACTGATGATCACAAAGTGAGGGATCAGTTTATGTATTGATCATAATATGGAGTTGATCCCCCACTTTATATCCACATGATAATTTCTTACTTGTTTATCAGATACTGATTAGGTATGAATTTACCTCTTCTCAATAATGATAAATTATTTATAACTCTTCTATGTGCAGTGTCTCTTCAGGACGTAGTCGATCATGGCTTTCCACATCTTCCTCTCCCTATTGTCTCATAACACGCTTTCTCATGTTACCCAACCAAAACCTCAGTCTGCCATCCATTTGATGAAGCCCATAAATCTAGAATATAAATGCATAGAAACTAATGATCACAAAGTGATGGAACAGTTTATGTTTATTCTAGCAATGGACTGAATAGCAAGATAGTTTATTTGCTAAGCGCCGCTTATATGTGGCACAAGGCTGAAATTATGGGGCACCCAGTGAAGATCAAACTCACTACTCAGTTTTAACAGGTTCTAGCGAGAAAAGCATGCTAACCACTATACCACGACGAGGTGCGCAATTTTCTTAGATTTTCAGGTTAGTCAAAGCCGAAAGTATGGGACACACAGTGAGGACCGAACTCATTACTCAATTGCAATGATTCTAGCCAGCCAAGCTTGCTAACCTTAACAGCACTTCAAGGTGCCCTTTTTCAGGTTAGATGTGGCACAAGGTCAAAAGTATGAGGCACTCAGTGAGGATCAAACTCACTACTCAGTTATGATGATTTTAGCAAGACAGGCTTGCTAACCATTACCCCACGTCGAGGCTCCTCTGACTAGCAGGATAGAGTGGATTCTGAAGCCTTGTTTAGCTACCAATCTACATTAGAATGAAATAGCAAACTATGTCTTTTAAGACATATGTGTCAATGACTTCCGCTTACCCATGTTTCTTGTCACTTGTAATATTTCCCCTCTTAGCATCTCTCCCAAATCAATGCACTTGCTCAAGCTCATCAAGTATGTCCCGCACGGCTTTCCCCGTCTCTCCTTTCCTCTAAACGTTATGCGAGTATTAGATTCTCCAAGTCCTCCTTTCTCATTACGTCTTCAAGAAATATTATTTAAAGTACGTTTTCTTTTCGTTTGCCCCCTCTCCAAAACCTTGTTGTTGCTCAAATTTTCGGTCCATGTTATCCTCAGGATCCTTCTGTATAACCATATTTCTGTTGCTTCCAGTCTTTCCTTCATTTGAGGAGATTGTTCAGTATATTCTGCCATATATATTTTATATCTCATAAAAGTCCAGTAAAATTTTCTTTGTTCCCAAGGAAAACTTCTTGTCTCTTAATACTCTGCTTAGGTTTTTGAATGTGTCCTTTGCAATGCAAATGCGCCTTCGGATTTCAGCGGAAAAAAATCATTGATTGAATGATACATGCCCGATCAATCGTTTATCCCGTATGGTATTTAAATCACAGAATGGATTTGAGTAAAATTGCTAACATTTGTTGCTAAGCAATTTGTCAAGAAAAAGAATTTGCAGTAATGTTTAGCAACAAAGTCTTGCAATTATCTTTTGTTACCACAAATCACGACCCTGAAGATAAACTCGGAAGAAGATTGAAAGTACTTGGAAACATCGAAAAGTGAATCATAAAATCAACTGTCACTTACAGTTCATTTCTTACATCTTTCAATTGTAATACTGGAAAAATTATGCGTGAGTATGAACGGATTTTTTAAAAAAATAAGCAGACACAATGTTTGCACTTTATTTAATCTGACATATATATATATATATATATATATATATATATATATATATAAAATAAGTAAACATGATTTTTTCAATTTTAAAAAGTAAAAACGAATTCTTACACTATTTTATCTTTCATGGTTCATTTTAATATTCATTGAATTTTGAGAGTAGTCGAATTCCCCTTTTTTGTATTTTAACTCTTGGACGCGGTCAAGTACATTGCAGTTAGTCTCATTTTAATACTCATCTCTTGCTATCGCTGAGTTAATGTCTGTATTACCTTAGCAGAGGTTCCCGAACATTGAGTGCCTTTGTTAATTCTGATGATGTGAGAATTGGTTTGCTACATAATTTACTGAGCTCTGAGATGATTTCCCAAAAAATGGGGTCAACCTTCTGGAGATGACTTTAGACCACGGATATAAACCCTAACAAAATGCAACATACAAATTCTAAGATAAATTGATTCTTAGCTTAAGTTTTGGTGTAACTCTAACTTTTTGATTCTAGTGTAAACTGAAACTAGATCTTCCGTTTGATTATAATGTGAAACGGACGTATGTTTGAATTGTTTACGTTATTCGAACTGTTACCCACATCTTTATTGCCATTTTTACGGCGTTTCGACTTTTGTACGCTCCGACCGTCTTCAGGTAGTAAGAATTTTGAACGACCCCTTTACTTCGATCACATATAATAGAAATAATGTCTCCAAAGAATACTGTCAGATCTTTTTTTTCTCGACACTAATACTTATTATGTATCCACATATATATATTATTTTTACAACGTCACGTCTTCCCAGTAGCACGATTACTCTAATTATATCAAAACGAATTCGACTATGTTTGTTCTCTGCCGATCCCTGTTCAAAATCAAATATCGACCGCACACTTTATTCATATATGACACCTCCCGCTTTGAGATAACTTCCTCTGGAGTCTATATTTCTTCAGCTTCGGTTTAATTTTTAGAAATTCTTTTTTTTTTTTTGTTCTTGTTCTCTAATTGCAAAACCTTGGTTAAAAATTTTCTGATGGCGTGGGTATCTCAAACGTGTCATACAATATTTCCATAGATACCTTTTTCGGATCTAAACTTATTTTATAAATGGAACTTTGTGTGTGTGTATATGTGTGTCTGTGTGTGTGTCCGTTACCTATAGACTGCGAAACAGCTGAACCGATTTTCTTGAAACTTTACACAGTTGTACTATAAGCGTCTGCGACTGTTCTTAGCTAGGTTTTGTGTCGAGGTACCCCCGATAAATATCGAAAATCTATAATCGAATAAATCTGATTATAGAAGGAGTGGTCCGATTTTAATTAAATTTGATACACTCATAGACAAAGACATAAGAAATGATATTCAGAAGTTTCAAGGTTGCGGTTCTTAGAATCGTGCAGAAAATCGATAATATATATATATATATATATATATATATAGAGAGAGAGAGAGAGAGAGAGAGAGAGAAGGCAAGATGTTTGTGTGTGTGTCTGTTTATCTGCCTGTATGTCTGTAATTTTTTTCAAGCTTTTATTTTAGTTTTTGCTTCAGGTTTGGCTCTAAGTAGGTATAATTGTAGTTCTTAGTCTCAGCCATGATACCATTTACTCAGAGGACTTATTTAGCCTTCAAAATTCAGTTTACGACGAAAGAAACTTTTTTGATATCGATACCAGGACATCAAAATTTGACTTACATCCATTCATTTTTCTTTCAGTCTACGGTTTCGCTTTAAATGGAAACAACTATTGCATTTTAGTCCTTCATGCCAACGTCCAAAGAGTCTGAGCTCCAGAACCATGGATTAGTCTTAAAGCTTTCAATACACCCGAGCAACGCCGGACTACTGCTAGCACTTTCTAAATCAGTGAATTTTCGTCTCAACGAAAGTGTCGCTTATCTTCATGCCATTGTCCCTGTACCATATATGCTAATTTTTTTTATAGAACCATTTTCCCCAAGATTCGTTTCCACATTGATACATTTGAAGAAACTCCTTATCTCTAGGTTTGAAGCATTTTAGTATATTATTTTTTCTTGATGCTCTTGCCTTACGTATATTAAAAAAGACTCAATCTTCTTGGAGAACATCGACTCTGCAAGCGACATTCCAGGCACGGTGTTTGAATTTGGTATTATTCTGAATAAACTTAGATATTGTTATAGCATGACTTCATTTGACTCATCTCCCTTAGACTTTTTAGTGCCATTTTATATGTATCGAGAAACGTTCCGCTTGTCCGTTTCATCGTGGGTGACAAGAGGATGTTGTAATGTGTCAGGTACACCGAACCTTTCAAGAATCTCGTGTGAAAAATTAGTCTGAATTCTATATTTTAATATTTGTGGCCATTTTGGGTAACTATCGACTATCATTAAATTTGTTTAACGATCCTGCGAAGTCTATATGTATTTTGGACCATGGAATATCAGTTTCTGGTCAAGGTTAAAAATTTTTAGGCAGTGACTTCGCTTCCAGAGTACAACGTCGGCATGATTTTACTATATTTTCAATAGTTTGGTCCATTTTTAACCAATAAATATTATTAAGAATTCCATACTAGATATTCCTGGATGTCCTATATGAAATTCTTTCAACGTACGTTTTTGCAACTATGCTGGTATTACAATCTATTTGCATACGTAAGAACATTATTACATAATGAAAATGTGTTCTTTCCACTTTTCAATTTTCTTTTTTACTTAAACATTACTGTGTCCTCAACTGGTTCGCAGAATTTGGAACTAGACGATATAGTCCATCGGCATGACGAAATTTTTTTCATCGTAGAAATTCTATTTTTTAACTATAGTTTAATAGGATAGTTTCTCAGAATAACGATGGTCTGTCTGTAGTATGAATTATCTACCATTTATAAATTTATGAAACTTTTCCATAGAAAATATGATGGCCAATGTTTACATTTTTCTCTGACTGTAGCTTTTTTCACCTCCAATTAATGATCTTGAAGCATGAGGTATTAGTTTAGTCTTCCTTTAGTTTTATAATTTGTGTAATATCCCTGCTCCAATACACGAATCACTTGCATCTGATGCAACCACAATCTTTATTTTAGGGACAAAATGAGCTAGTGACAATTCCGACGGTAAGACTTTTGTAATCTTATTGAAAGCATTTTAACATTTATCTGACCAATTACATTTAATATTTTTCTTTAGGAGGTTATCCTACAGCACAAATGCTGGTGTCCCACAGGGCTCTATTCTGCGCCCGACGATCGTTCTTATTTTCAACAACGACCTCTCTGATGAGAGCAAGGGCCATGTAGGCATCTACGCAGATGACACCACAATATAATCCCCTACCAGTAAGAAACCTATCGTGGCGGATAGATATAATCTCGCTACTGACCTTGAATGGGATCTACACTGTGTGGTGAATTGAGGCAACAAGCAGCTTGTCAACTTCAATGCGTCTAAGACCAAGCTGTTGTCTGTTAACCATCACAGGCAACCTCTCCTGCTTCCCATAAACATGGACCAAGCGATTCTCCCTGAGAGCAATACACTGCGCCTCCTCGGCCTTACCCTCTCTTCTGATCTCAAATGGAACCACTAAATCGAATCCATAGCTACATCCACTGCTAAGAAGGTTGGCTCACGGTGTCGGGCCATGATGTTTTTTTCCGCCTGAATCCATCCTGCATATATACAAGTCAACCATTCGTCCGTGCATGGAGTACTGCTGCCATATATGGTCAGGCGCCCCTGCCGTTCACCTCAGTGTTCTCGACAGGCTCCAAAGGAGAATCAGTAACGTGATAGGTACTGACTTGGCGGCTCGACTACAGCCACTTCCCCACCGACGAAATGTGGCCTCCCTTTGTCTGTTCTATAAATACTTTCATGGCTTCTGCTCGGACGAACTTAAGTCACTGGTGCCTCCACAACAGATGCTTACTCATGCAACCGAATTGGCAACTGGGTCCCACCCATTCACAGTTAGGTTAGCCAAATGCAGACGACAATTCTACTCCTGCAGCTTCTTCTCTCGCACTTCCCGCCTGTGGAACTCGCTCCCATACTCTTGCTTTCCTGACGGCTACAACCTCCAAGAAGTTAAATGCAATGTCAATACTCATCTATTAACTACTGGACCCTATCTCTCTCCCCACCCCCGTATATCCTTCCCTTTCTCTCCACCTATATAACTGTAATCACACCTGCATTCTCATCTTTCTATCGCTCCTTTCTAACTAGTTTGTACTCCTCACTCTCTTCTAATTAATCTTTTTACAGTTATGTAGCCCCCCGCACCTCAGTGGCATTTCCGCCTTACTCGAGGTGAAATGATTAAAAAAAAATTCAATCCTTGCATGTTTGGTATATATACATGATAGTAATTAGAACACGCGAAAATGCTTGTGACATTGTTACATTTGTTGTGACGGGCATATTTTTCTTGAACTCGACCTTGAATGATCTCGTCGTCTACCATTTGCATCGATAATCTGTCCTAAATATTTAATTTAGGACATAAACAATTTGCATTATTCTTCTCTTGATACTCCTTAATTCTCTCAAATACATTTTTGTTACATTTTTCGTATGTTGATATCGGATATCACTTTTAATAAGTACATCATATAAATACGCTTGCGCACAATCTAAACCGACAAGTATATTATCCATAATTTGTTAGAATATTGCTTGATATCCTTTATATAGCCTTTATATTGCTTGATATCCTTTATATAGCCTTTATATCGAAAGGAAGGTGGTTAAATTTGTATAGCTTCCTATGAGCTATTTTTATAATATCTCTAATCCGTTATTAACTGGTTCTAAAGCAGCAATAGGTAGCCTCATTTTTGGCTTAAATAATCAGTGTTACGACCTCTTTTAGTTCACGTTGAATACACCGGTTCTCGCTCGATCACCAAAGTTAAGCAACGTTGAGCCTGGTCAGTACTTAGCTGGGTGACCGCTTGGGAATACCAGGGGCTGTAAAAGTATAGTGACGAATGTGCGTTGTGCTGCAGTGGATATCGGCTCGGAAAGAGAAATCGGTGAGCTGAGTTCGAATTCCAGTTGAATACCCTGCATTCACTTAAGCAATAGTACCCTTGGGAAAGGTATTAATCCGTCCCCTCCCTCCAGTTATGGGTTAAATGACAAGGATAGGACTTGGGGACACTGCCCTTAAAAACAAATTCCAAAATTCTTGATACTCGAAAAAAAAATGTATTACTAGACACAACACTTATATAAAAACAACAATAAATTGTTGAAAGAAAAAGGTATTACCAGCAATAAATAAATAAAGTTTAGTTGGTATTAAATTACCCGCCGAGGTTTATTTGCCATAAAAACAAAAGCAAACAACCAACCAACTTCAATTTAGCGTTTGTTTTTGTGCATGTCCCTGGACCTTCAGAAAGACTTCTGGATAAACCAGAAAAAATAAATAAATAAAAATAAATAAAAAATAAATAAAGAAATAAAAAATAAATCTTTGCTTCCTCAGTAGCTCTATAGCCACTGGAAGTAATAATATTTATTTTGCTGCAGAAATATTGAATTAGGAGGTCCCAAAGATCAAATAATGCGACATAATCTATTCCAAATAAATTGGGTGAATTCCTTAATACAAACACCAACGCATTTTTAGTTTTTTCAACAAAAGAATTGATACAGGTAAATTCACACATAAATTCTTTTTTTTTTCCCTGAAACTCCATGAAATATTTTATTAGAATTAATAAACTGGGTTTACCTATTTTTCTCCATGTCTGTTCATTTATTATGATGATATCAGATCCTGTATCTACTTGTAGTTTTATATCTTTGCAGCCAGTCTCTCGTATGAAGTAATGGCAACCTACTGCGGAAAATGAGTGATGTGGTGCAGTGGATATCGACTTGGAACGAGGACTCGGAGTGCCGAGTTCGAATTCCAGTTAAATACCTTGCATTATACTTACGCGCAAATACTCTTAGGAAAGGTATTAATCCGTCTCTTTCCTTAGGTTATGGGTTAAATAGCAGGGCAGATTGGGTTCTATAGCCTTGGCTGGCAACCAGTCTATTGCATAAAGTAATGGCAACTTACTGTGGGAAAATATTTTGCCAAGTCAGTCATGTCTCTTTCGAGACATGATCGCCCAAGCGTGTATCATGCATGGCGTTTAACTGACTGATTTAATCTTTATTTTTTTGTTATAAACATATAATTAATATCTAAGTTTTAATTAATTTAAACTATCGAATATATTGGTGACCATTTATAGCTTAAATTAGACAACTTGATGAGATTTTACTTCAGAAAGAGAAGGCATTTATTTTGCACTCTAGCAAATACTAAATCTGTTCAATGAGATTTTATGGGGACATTCAAAACTTACTAACCTCATATTTTTTCCTGCCATCCTTACTGCATTGCGAACCATGCATACATACTGAGCAAATCAGAATATTCAACTGAGCCACACATAATTTTCGAAATTCGATTGACGACGATTAAGCCCGTCTTGTGCTTGTAGTCGCCATGCACATCAAAGATATTAGCTAACTGAAGAGAAGCTATTTGTTATGGTAATATTCCCCATTCTGTTATTCATAAGCTAAACCGATATTATCTGAGAATGTTGCTCAGCCGCAGATGCATAATGGAAATCGAGGAACACTTGCAGATTCTGCATTCCTGTGATGTGTGGTGATTTTGTGCAATTTGGAAATCTTCCTCATGTTCACATACGCGAACACAAGCTTGTAGATAAGAAATCCCAATGGCGGCTTTTGCAAATGAATTGATGCAAATGCTTTAAAGCCTACAATAGGAAATAACAATTAGAAATTAAAATTCCACAAGATAATTCCGACTCAATTTTATACTAATCCCTGTTTAATAAACATTAATATCCCAAACAGACTTCCTTCAAAAAATACCTGTTCATTAAAAAAGCGAAGAAGATAAATTAGCATGTTTATTAAACACTAGCAGTATATCCCGGCATTGCTCGGGTGTAATGAAAGCTTAAAAACTAATCCATTGTTCACTTGGCAATAAATAGTAAAACATACTATGAAATACTTAATTTTTTAAAACACTGGCGTGGCCTAAAAATTATAGCCGGTATATATATATATATATATATACTAGTAGTATAGCCCGGGGTTGCTCGGGTGTAAGGAAATGGTTTTAAACTAATCCATGATTCTGGAGCTCAGACTCTTTGGACGTTGGCATGAAAGACTAAAATGCAATAGTTGTTTCCAGTTAAAGCGAAACCGTAGACTGAAAGAAAAATGAATGGATGTAAGTCAAATTTTGATATCCTGGTATCGATATCAAATAAGTTTTTGTCGTCGTAAACTGAATTTTGAAGGTTAAATAAGTCCTCTCAGTAAATGGTATCATGGCTGAGACTAAGAACTACAAGTATACCTACTTAGAGCCAAAACCGAAGCAAAAACTGAAATAAAAGGGCTGAAAAAAATACAGACATACCGGCAGATAAACAGACACACACACACAAACATCTTGCCTTATAAAAATATATATTATCGTTTTTCTGCACTATTGTAAGAACTTCAACCTTGAAACATCTGAATAATGTTTCTTATGTCATTGTCTATGAGTGTATCAAATTTGATTAAAATCGGACCACTCCTACTATAACCCGATTTTTTCGATTATTGATTTTCGATATTTATCGAGGGTACCACGACACAAAAGCTAGCTAAGAACACTTGCAGACGCTTATAGTACAACGGTGTAAATTTTCAAGAAAATCGGTTCAGCCGTTTCGGAGTCTATAGGTAACGGACACACACATAGACACACACACAGAGACAAAGTTTCATTTATAAATGTTTAGATAGAAGAGGAAGACTTCTTAATATCGTCCGTGTCTTTTGAAAAAACTTACCTGCAAGCATAGGTACAGTAATTCCGGTGCAGAAACAATCTATCAATAAACACTCGATCTTTCATTACATCTTCTGAATCCATGCACATGTATTCCATGCAAAAAAAAAAAAAAAGTGATAAATTCTTATGATCTAACCAGCCGGTTTAACTGAAAGCATCGACAAAGTAATAACGGTGTAAAAACAGTGCATCAATAAACACTTATTTTTCTATTGAGGCTCGAGGTTGTTAAAATTATCTCATTATTTCTGTAAAAACTTAACAAAGTGACGTAACGACAGCTTTTTTTTAGCTTATAAATGGACTTAACCCCAACTTTGGGCCTTATTAGATACCCCAGTGTCAGTTTTTTTACTTGGCTTCGGAGGTGAATTTTTCGGTATTAATTATAGATTTATAGCATAAGAAAAATTAACTAAAATTTATAAAAATTCCTGTAAAAACGATTCTCAAGAGGATGTTTCAAGAGTCACTACAATCATTCCCAAGTGTCCACTTAAAATGTTCTTACTTGGGGTGGCCCCGGGCCTTGTACAAAGTGAGTCTCATTAAATATATTGTATTGAAAACTATGTTGCGAAAATAACTCATTTAAATATAAATATAAATATAAACATATATATATGTGTGTGTGTGTGTGTGTGTGTGTGAGAGAGAGAGAGAGAGAGAGAGAGAGAGAGAGAGAGAGTCTGTGTGTGTGTGTGTGAAGTGTGTGTGTGTGTGTGTAATTGTGTCGCCCCAAGCAAGGCATTTTACTGCCACTGTTGTGCCGGGGTTTATATAGGAGAAACGTTATGCCAAAGAGTGACAGGTTACAGGGGGTGTCAGGAAGAGGGTAAGAGACGGATAAGAATGCTGATGAGAGTGGAGTGGACGGATAAAGGAGTATCAGGGAGAGGATGCAGATTAGTGAGATAGGAGATGACTATTGACGTTACATTTGAATTCTTGAACATTGTAGTTGTCGGGGAAGCAATTAAATGGAAGGGAATTCCACAGGCGGGAAGTGCGAGAAAAGAAGCTGATGCAGTAGAATTTGCGTTTACAATTTATTGGTTTGACTGTAAAACAATGGGACCTAATTTCTTAATCTTGTGGCGTAAAATCATACATAGTGGGTACTAGTGATTTAAGTTATTCGGAGCAGAAGCCGTGAAAGTATTTCTAGAAGAGACACAGGGAAGCCACATTGCGTCGGTGATAAAGTGACTGTATCCTAGCTACCAAGTTGGGATGGATCACATAACAGAGTCTCCGTTGGAATTTGTCAAGGACACCTAGGTGGATAGAAGGAGTACCCAACCAGATATGGCAGCAGTATTCAATGCACTGACGGATGGTAGATTTGCATAGGTGCAGGATTATTTCCTGCTCTGCTCAGAGAACCGACCTTCTTAGCAGCGGATTTATCTATATCTTCTATATAGTCATTCCACTTGCGGTCTGATGTGAGAGTTAACCCGAGGAGGCGCAGTGTTTTGCTTTCAGGGAGACCAGCCTGATCCATGCTAATGGGGGCTAGAAGCGATTGACTCTGATAGTTAATAGATAGTAGCTTCGTTTTGGAAGCATTAAAATTCAGGAGCCATTTCGTACCCCAGTACACCACCGATTAAATGTCCTTTTCAAGCTCGGCAGCGATGTTTGCTTTTTCCACCTCGACAGATCTTGGAATGTATATATATATTCAATTTGAAATGAGTAAGTTCCGCAACCTAAAGTCATTATTTCAAATCTTTAAATGATGTATAATAAACTGATTTTTTTTTTCATTTTTCACACGTACGAACAGGGATTTTTTACGAAAGCGCGACTGAAATTTTCAAACAATCGAACATTTTCAAAATTAGGGAGGATTTTTTTTTTAAGGATCTTAGAACATTTTCATCCATATTTGTATTGATACTAGTGTTTATGATTACATCTGAATATTTTTCAGATATTTTATTTTGTAATTTATTTTGTTCTGGGAACAACAAGATAGCTAACTTTTTTTTCCTGACACAATATGTATACATTGCCACCGTTGTAAGGTTTGGCTATTTTCACTATACTCCTATATATATATATATATATATATATATATATATATATATATAGCATAAAGATGATCCACGTATACTGTCTTAATATGTATCGGAAAAACTACTAAAAAGTTGTAAGTTTAAAAATATATTTTTTGACAGTATTTATTTCTATTATTATATTTGATATTTCAGACCGTCCTCGGCCTTTCATCAGAAACAAATGATTTTCAAATTTAAACTGATTTTAAAATTTAAATTTCTGATGAAAGGCCGAGACCGGTCTGAAATATCATATATATATATATATATATATATATATATATATATAATAGAAATAAATAAATAAATACCGTCAAAAAATACATTTTTAAACTTACAACTTTTTAGTAGTTTTTCCTATATATGTTTTTTCTATGTCGATTTTATGCGTTATGTAATCATCTAGTGCATATTACAAACCGACAGTTTAATACATTTGAATTTATGAGAAATGAGGTAAATGTAACTTATGCGTTGTCATCTAAAATCATAAAAACAATTCTAATCCACTTAACAGAAAAGTGAATTAATGACCACAGAAAAAATGCGTACTTTTATTCATAGACCTTGATTGCATGTTAACATTATTTTATTTTAATTTTATAATTTTACTTTTAAAATTATCATTTTTATTTTTTAATTAAATTTAGTCTGAGCATATTCAAACTTTTCCTTTTGTTTTGTAAAAGCAGTAATCTAACTTTATAAGATTATAAAATTAAGCCTACTTTCACTACTAGTTAACTCTAAAATTAAAATAATTCCGCTTTTAGTAATTAATTTTATTGCTTTGCGTCTATTTCTTTTATTTTTATTGTTCAGACTGTTGTCCTCGTCTTTATTACCATATTTACAACGTTTCCGCCGTTGTACGTTCCGACCTTCTTCAGCTGTTAAAAATATCGAACCATACCCTTTATTTCGATCACTTGGGTATATCATTTTCTAAAATAAGGACAATAGTCCGAACAATGTAAATAAAGTAAATACTCCCTCATCGCAGAAGTATAGGCGAATGTCTAATTCTTTATATTAAAATTGTATTTTTATATTAACAACGCCCTTTAAGACAATTTTTTATGGTTTAAATTTCAATCTCGTAGCAACTAAAATGATATATGGGCTACATATTTGTTTGATCCCGATTTAAACTGAAACAACTGACACTTTCTGATATCAATACAATACAATTCTACACTCTAATGTCCCAATATTCATTGATCTACACCTACAACTTTTTAAAGGTATGGTATCCTCTTACTCCAGTACATTCTACTAACAAGAACGCATTTTTTGTTTAAATTTTCTCATCAATTTATATATATATTTTTTCATATTTTAGAGACGCTCGATACGTGTCAAAGAAAACTAGCGTTTATAAATGGGTTAAAGTATTAGAAAAAATATTTTTAGGAAAAACTTATTTAGGGGAAAAAGCTGATATATGATTTAATTAAGTTTAATTGGAGCAGATAGACCAAACTATCGTCCGGTTCACATTCCACCCACGTCTATTAAACAGGTGTAGAGGCTCATGCTTTGTTCCATGTTTAGGATGTGGTTTCCGGTTTTCTCTTTTCCAATCTTTTCACTCTTACGTAGCCCCCGGCACATCAGTGGCGTTACCGCCTTGCTCGGGGTGATATGATTAAAAAAAATAAAATAAAAAGTTAATCTAATTAATAATAAATCTAGATTTAAATAACTAAAATATGGAATTTTTTCTTTTTTCTTTTCTTTTTCCTTCTCCTTCTTCACCCTTCCCTCCCTCTTTTTCTGTTTTGTTTAAGCCACTTCTCAATCAAACACCACTTTCTGTTCCATCCGTTAACCCCTTTCCCTTTGTAAAGCTAGACAAAGCCAAATTTTCAAATTTTTTCACTTACAACTCTATCTAAAAGTAAAATTGTCCAAAATCTAAAAATAGACATTGATTGCTAACCTGCCTTTTTTTTTTGTGACATAAATTTTTTACTTCCGCCGGTGAATTCTTAACCTACAATTTTTTTATTTCTTTTTTATTTCATTTGAAATATGGTAGTTGCTGATGAGATGTGAAATCTCTCTTAGGTATTTCATGTTGAAATGATCATTCAACTGTTTTGAACATCGAAATTTATTTTATTTTATAATTGGCTCTGTAATTTTAATTACATGGATCTGTCTACCTGTATCATTTTTAATATTAAAATATTAATATTAATTAGGATCGGGTCTTTGGGATTTACCTTCCTACTTTGCCTTTTGGATTAAAGTTATTTTAATATATATATATATATATATATATATATATATATATATATATATATATATATAACTCCGTAACTAAAAACATTTCACTGTCTGATGATGGTGCAATGAGTACTGAAACGTGACAGCTTTTGAGTTAGAGAATTGTATTATAATAACAATAATAATAACTATATATCTATAAATGCTATACATCTGTATTAAACACTTTTTAAAAAGCAAATTTTTAACTATAGAATATATATATATTCATTAGTTTAAACCACTTATATATATATATATATATATATATATATATATATATATATATATATATTGTCATCCGCAGACAGATCTGTTTCACTGTATCACAGCTCATCAATACGTTTAGACTCCGATTGGTTTTTTACCCAAGATTGAAACCCGACCGAAATGGCGTCAGTCGGCGACTATATATATATATATATATATATATATTTCTTTTAATCACATCCCCCCGAGCAAGGTGGTAACGCCTCTGATGTGCAGGGGGCTACATGAGAGTGAAAAGATTGGAAAAGAGAAAAAAGCCGGAAACCACATCCTAAACAGGAAACAAGGGATGAGCCTCATCCAATATACGTGGGTGGAGTGTGAACCTGGCGATAGTTTAGTCTATCTACTTCAATTGAAAAAAAAAAGATTGGTAAAGAGTAAAAGATTGGAAAAGAGAAAGCCGGAAATCACATCCTAAGCAGGAAACAAGCAATAAACCTCTTCACCCGTTCTTTAGACCTGGGTGGAGTGTGAACCTGGCGATAGTTTAGTCTATCTAGAAAGAGAAAGAGAGAGAAGGGGGGAAAGAGAGAATCTTCTCTAGGTTCGGAATCACTTAAATAGTGTTATATTTTTAAGGAACGGTCTCGGATTAAAATTTTACATTGTCAAGAACGCCGGATGAGCGCTTCTTCCTGCCTCTCAGAATATACCCATCTGTCTCTTCAGTAACATTAGAAGAATTTTGAGACTATAATCACCAACAAGGTTGTAGAACACCTAGTTACTGAGTGACAAGAAATAAGATTTTCAGTTTGCCTGATCCACTGCTAGAGCTAATTATTATCACTCTCAGAATCAGTGAGGCACTAGTCAACGGATACATGCCATTGTCCGTAGAGTTATATATATCGAAGGCCTATGACAAAGTATGGTACAAAGGATTGCTGTTCAAGCTCCCTTGCTATGGAATCACTGGAAGTTATCCCTAAATATTAAAGGCTATCGTAACTAGTTGGCCCCTTGGCGTAGTTGGTGACGGCCGCTTATCGTTAACCCTAGCAATCAACGCATGCGTCCTACAGGGTCAAATTCTCAGATCAATCTTCTCTGTCTCAGATATATACTCAAATGATTTATTAATATTTATGCTGATGCTATAACGCTATATAGGGGCAATTACAAAATTAGAGATGGCCCGAGATTGGTAGCTGATCAGATTTAACTAATCATCCGATTTCAGTAGGGTAAAACTTGCTGGTTACAATCAATGCCACGAGAGCAAAATTAGTTACATTTCATCATTGCTGATTGGGGCCCAAACTACCACCAGCCACGATGAACAAATGCGTTCCTGGAGTCGAGATCCCGTGACTTGGGCCTCTATTTGGCCTGAAAATCACCAGACACCTCAAGTGAAATTCGTATATACGATCCATCACTAAGGATGCAGGAAAGATTTTCGATTCTTTATAATGCGCTAGTATATACCAGACTGCTCATGCTATACACTATCTTTACAATGGTCAGATCAAGCTTACTATGCTGCTATATACGGGTGGGGAGCTACCGAGTCTTCATTTTTCAGTTTCAGTTTTAATCTCAAGTGCATCTAATTCGGTCAGGGTTACAAAATATTTTTTTCACCCTGCAAACATTCTTTCTCTAACAGAGGTGTCAAGCATACTATTGTTCTATTTCTGCTATTGCGGAAATTGTTCAGATGAAGGAACTACCGTGATTTTGCCAGTTCATGGTTAACTCCCTTCATGTTATTCTTTTGGTAATTTTTTTCTTTTGCGGCCTGTTTTCATGGCCCTCTGGTTTTGCCACAGATTTTTGCAACCGGTTACAGGCTTTGTAAAACCGTCTCCTAGGGAGATCTTCCCAACCTATTGGTATAAAATATGTTTCTCATATATAATACTGCACCTCTCTGTACATCTCTATTTCTCTGTCTGTCTGTCTGTCTCTTTCTCTCTCTCTCTCTCTACACATATATATATATATATATATATATATATATATATAGATAGATAGAATTAAGCGTGTATAATGATAATATGCACGCTAAAAGTCTACCGCCTTCTACCGAGCGCCCGTAGCTCAAAGGTATAATCGCCGACTGACGCCAATTCAGTCGGGTTTCAATCCTAGGTAAAAAGCAATCGGTTGTCTAACCGTACTGCGAAACAGATCTGACTGCGGATGACTATATATATAACATGAAACAAAGTTTTAATGTTCAAATTCGTTGAATAGGCATGTCTACGAGGATATCTTCGCGTCTTCAGAACGAATTATTATTCATTCATTCAAATGAGAAAAGACTTTATACCAGCAGAAATCAAAAACAAAAAAAAAAATTCCGTCCACAAAAAAATAAAAAGGGGTGGCATTAATAATTTTGGAATTTAAAGAAGTAAACAGGGAAGCAGAATTTGATTGAATAAATAATAATTCGTTGCTGACGACTCGAGGATATCCTTGTAGAAATGGCTATTCAACAAATTTGAACATCAAAATATTATTTTATAATTGGCTCTGTAATTAGAATATAGTAATTGCATTGAGGCCTCCACCTTGATCAATTTTAATATTAATGAAATTAATATTAATTGTGCATTTGGGTACCTCCAATATTTTGGCATAGAGACTTGATGTCAACGCTGAATATTAAAAAGATTTCAAATAAACAATCATAAAGCCCTTTTTTCATTATACTGTTTATTAGAGAGTATAATAAATAATAATAACAATCCTATAGGATAAAAAAATATAAAAAATAAAAAATAAACAAATAATTTTTCGCTATGCACCTCGGCAAACTACACACACACACACACACACACACACACACAAAATAAAGTAGAATAAATTGCAATAACTACGCGCACATAAACACGCACACATGACACACATGACACAGTCACGGACACGCACACACCACCAGATAGAGCAGATAGATAAAAAAACAGTAATGAAATAAATCCTCTTCAACCCGGTCAAAAGTCAAACCAACGGTCATGTCACACTTAGATAAACCACACATATAAGCAGACTGATATCATCATACCTAAAAAGGCTCCAACTATAAATCACACATATATACCATAAGCACCCCCCACATAAACACACAGTAAAATTAATGACAGCAGCAGCAGCAGACAACCAGCCAGGCAGGACCATTCTTTGAAAGGCCAGGAACACATTCGGACAGACACGCGCTTCTTTGCCATTCTGAAGATGAGATTTTGATCTCGAAATATTAATGTTTAATAAATATGTAATACCCAAAAACTCCTTTACCTTCCTTTATTTTACTCAACGCATTGTGACAGCCTGAAGGCTGTCACAATTATAACCATATAATATTAATTAGTATCGGGTTTTTGTGATTTACCTCCCTGCTTATCCTGTTGGATTATATATATATATATATATATATATATATATATATATATATACTGGAGACAAAAGTATAAACGGGAACAATGATTACCTAGTGTCTCAGGAATATGCAAGACTATTGTTTACATGTTTATTTAAGTGTAAATTTATGAATTCAACTAAAGACACGACATTAGAAAACTGATCGGCTCAAGTATATACAGTAACAATGTTTATAAATTCAATATCATCAATGTTCTTCTATAGACACAAGTGTAAACAAATTTAAATGCAACATCCATTGCCATCTGTTATCTCCTTGAAAGACATTATTTCTTATTTTTCCCCGACATCCAATGAATCTTGTTCTTCTCATTTTACACTCAAGTAACTCTCTGCAGATCAGTATTCTCATCCTTCTCTTGCCCATTCTATACTGACATAACATTTCCCTCTCCACTTCTGTAGCACCCTGTGCACCAACGGCATTAAAGCCTGGCCTGTGGTGAAACGATTAATATATCTATAAAAATTAAAAATTTGTTTTTAGGGGTGGCCATTTCAACAGATATCTAAAAGCACCAATCTTGTCAGCAGTAGTACACACACACACACACACACACATATATATATATATATATATCTATATATATATATAGATATATATATATATATTGTAATAGTTGTTACAGTGGTTTATAAATTCATAGTATCACGACACAAATATTTTCGCGTTTCGAAGCTGACCATGTGTTTTGGTCGCCTCTTCTTCGGTGTAACGCTCTACGTTTGTATGGAGCACTCTTTATAAAAGTAAATGCATGAACAACAGGTTAAAATATCTACGAGTTCTACAACTTTGTTACAATATATATATATATATATATATATATGATTAGTTATAATTTTGAAAAAACAAAAAAGCCCAAAACTAACAATTTCACATTTGCAGAATATGTTCAGTCAGTTAGGTGCCATACGTGAAACATGCTTAGGTGATCATGTCTCGAAAGAGATATGACTGACTGGGCAGAAGATTATCCCGCAGTAGGTTGCCATTGCTTTCTGCGGTAGGCTGGTTGCCAGCCAAGGCTATATAACCCAGTCTGGCCTGTTATTTAACCCATAACTAAAGGGAAGAGACGGGTTAATACCTTTCCCAAGTGTATTTGAGCGTAAGTGAATGCAATGAATTCAACTGGAATTCGAACTCAGCTCCCCGATTTCTCGTTCCGATCCGATATCTACTGCCCCACAACGCACATGTTCACAATAGTGATATAGAGGAATATCTGGCACACTCAAATCTGGAATCCTAAGTATGATTCCCCAGAAACACAGAACAATCTCCGGTAGCTCCAGTTCCTGTCGAGAATTATTATAAGTAAAATTCGCTTTTCTAGAGGCAGTTTTTGCTATGCGCACAAAAAATGTGTTTCAGAAATGATCCCGTCAATCAAAACGTTCCTGGATAATGCGTGTAGGTTTTGATGGAAACTACTTCGAATGATATTAAATACCGAATTGATATGTGTTGCCGTTTACTTTAAATACGATTATTTACGATATTTGTTGTTCAGCCTTCGTATTCATAAGATAGGACTTGATCCTGTTTTTATGAAATACGTAAACATTTATCACGTTTACACATAATCCTAATTAAGTATTTGTTCACTTCATTTTTTGGCACATAGATATATAATGTTTCTGTTTATAATTGAGCTAAAAATTGGTCGAGTCTGTACTTGGATCAATAAAAGTTAGTACTATTTTTACTTGATTCAACTGTAAACATTAGTTGTGTCTATACCTGAGTCGATAAATATTCGTTCAATATACACTTGAGTCAATAGGTAAACATTGCTCTCCTCTATACTTGAGTCTATAAATATTGGCATTAGTTTACTTGAGTCAATAGGACAATATTGGTCTTGTCTATACGTTAATCCGTAAACATTGGTAATATTTATATATGTGTCAGTAGGTAAATATTGTTCTACTCTATACTTGAGTTCATAAACATTGATATTATGCCTAAGTCAATAGAAAAACATTGAACTTGTCTATACTTGAGTCCATAAATAGTGTTACTGTTTCTACCTAAGTCAAATGGTAAATGTTAATCGTATTTGTACAGGAATTTAAAATTTTTGGTCCTGCTTATAGCTAAATCAGTAGGTAAACATTGATCTTATGTATACTTGAATTTATAATTTTAGGCACTGTTTATACTTTTGTCAATAGATGAGCATTGATGGTATTAAATTTATAATGATGGTTGCTGTATATACCTGAGCCAATCAGTTTTCAAATGTCATATCTGTTGTTGAATTCATAAAGATTTGCAATGTTTATGCTTAAATAAATATGTAAACAATTGTCTTGCATACTCCTGAGACATTAGGTAGTCATTGTACGCGTTTATACTTTTGTCTCCAGCAGAAAGGTTCTCCCGTTTACACTTTAGTCGGGTTTATGGATGAGTCAAATAGTGGCCGACTTTTTCTTGTCTGTAAATATTAACCAGCTAGACGCTGTTTGTTAAGACATCCACGAAATGAATGCTTAACAAACTACAAGAGATACAGACTTCAAACCGTAGACATCGCCAACAGGGCAATACAATAAAAGTGTGATTATTGTGTAAATAATGTTTATTGTAGTGAAGTTTTTGTCTGATTATATCAGAAGGTATGTGGTTGGAAGTATCTGTGTCGATATGCTTTAATGTAGATGTTCTTGTGTTACGTTTTTATATTTGTATATGTATGTGTGTACGTTTGAGTGTTACTCTGTGCTAACTGTAGTCTATATATATATATATATATATATGTGTGTGTGTGTGTGTGTGTGTGTGTGTGTGTGTGTGTGTGTGTGTGTGTGTGTGTAGATATAGAAGAATCCAAAGGCGTATCCTCTACATGAAATGGCGGGATAACTCTCTAGGAGAGCTCTAAATATATTTATATAAATACATATAGAATAAATATATGTAAAGATTAAGACAGACACATTATTCCATGGTGAAGTGGAAGATAGGTCTATTTCAGGCGAACCGTCATCAGCTTCCGTTTTTATTGTACAGAAGATTTTACACGAATTAAATTCACAAATAGAGACCCCGAAAAACTATACACACACACACACACACACACACACACACACACACACACACACATATATATATATATATATATATATATATATATATATATATGAATGTCGTTGTCAGAGCCTCTCTGTTGAATTATCTGTAACTAAGTGTTAGTGCGCTTATTCACCATGCGCTTATTCACTAAAGACCATTGTGTCGTTATCTGCATATATATATATATATATATATATATATATATATATATATATACTGTTAAATCTAAGAGACAATGAATGTCTATTATGTTTAATCATGAGCCGTTCTAAACGTCGTATTTTTGCTTCAATTTCTGTTGAAAATATAGACAAAAATTCTCCAACATTTGGATAATTATTTATTGATTTTCTTCAAAGCTTTCACCTCACATGAGCCATCTTCAGAGAGGTTGTTTAAACTGAAATATTATAACATCCACCATCACCGACGATTTTATTTTGTGTTGACATAAAACTCCGCTTGGCAACGGCAATAGTTACCAAAAATAATAAACGCAGTTCTTAAATTTGCGATACGGTTTTATGACGTCACCGCGAAATGACAACAAAACCACGTAGTCAAATGCAATGTAATATGTTATTTCCGGTTTTAAAGTTGATTTTATTGAGTGTTGGTTGTTTAGATTTGATGTACATGGCCTCCAATATCTGTAGGTTCCTCTTACTGTGTGTATGAGTAAGGATCACCGTATTGTTGACCAAAATCTGTCTGATATTACCTACATGTTTATGTTTTTCAGAGAAATGTTGTTTAATAGTATTCTGATCAGAAAGATGACATGTAAGTCCACGGGATAGCGTGGTTGTAGCAAAACCAATATATGTACAAGTTTTTTTTATTAGTATCAGAGATGCAATCTCTGAATGGGCATGTAAATTGGTACACTACATTCGTTCCTTTGCCATGGCAAAATATATCATTAATATAATAATTTCTTCGGTTTTATGCCAAAATGCATCACTTATATAATTATTTCATCGTTTTTCATGCTAAAATATAATATTTATACAATACTTTTTTCATATTCCTTGCCAATTATATTATGTTTGGAATAATTCTTTTGTTTTCGTGCCAAAATATCTATTAAAAATGAATTTAAAAATTTAGTTATTAAGAATTAAAAAAATTTCCCCGTATATGATATGAAAATCAATTTTTTATCTAAATCTTAAATAAGTTTCGCAGAATTTTCATGAAAAGTAATGTTATTTACAAAAATTAGTAAGAAACATATCAGAGAAATTATTCTCCTAAACACTATTTTTCTGCATTTTTCTGGCAGAATTTGGATTCCACGTCGTAAGAACAACATTCAGATACCCACGAATTGACCCATTTTTTGGCATCTTCATAAGAATGAATGTGCCGCTCAGCCAGGCCATGTTCCATCGATCGGAACATGTCATAATCGATCGGGGTAATATCTGTTGAATATAGCAGGTCGAGTGAAACTTTCCAGTTAAATTTTATCAAAATAGGTTTTACCGGTTTTGCAACATGTAGTCTAGAGTTGTCATGTTGCAAAATTACTTTGACGTATCTCTGCTCGTTTTGGGGCTGTTTTTATCTTCAGTGCTCCACGCAGATACATAAATTGTAGTCGAGAGCGATTTACCGTGATGGTTTCGGTCGGTTTGAGCAACACAAACTATACCCAGCTGATCCCAGCAAATGCAGAGCAGAAGCTTAGAACTATGGATATTCGGTTTTGCCCCCTACGTTGATGAATGGCCGGGCTTACCTCCAACGATATTTTACGCTCTGGGTTGCCATAGTCTATGCAATTTTCGGATGTGCGTTGTGGTGCATTGGATATCGGCTCGGAACGAGAAATCGGGGAGCCGAGTTCGAATTCCAGCCGAATTCATCGCATTCACTTACGCGCAAATAACTTTCGGAAATGTATTAACCCGTCTATTCCTTCTAGTTATGGGTTAAATAACAGGACAGATTGGGTTCTATAACCATGGTCGGCAACCGGTCTACCGCAGAAGGCAATGGCAACCTACTGCGTGATAATCTTCCGCCCAGTCAGTCATATCTCTTTCGAGACATGATCGCCCAAGCGTGTATCATGTATGGCAGGCACTTAACTGACCGACTGATGCAATTTTCATCGCAGGTCACGTTAAAATGCAAAAAACATTTTCATTTTCTGCCGTTGAACCAGTTGTTTACGCGTGACACGATGCCGTTCGACGTATCTCGGTTGCAATTCCTACGGCACTCAATGTCCCTATTTTTTAATCATTCCTAATGCTTTCAAACGTTTCGAAACTGTTGTGTTATCAGTTTTCAGTGATTCTGAAAGTTCCTCTTCCGCGTAACGTGAGTGTTCAAGAAGTAATGCCTTCAATTTTTCGCCTTCAAACTTTTCGCTGAGCGTTTTTTTTTAAACTTCAACATTAAAATCATTATTTTTGAAATGTCTAAACACTTTATGTTTTCTTTCCGACAGAGTATAGTCGGCGTATGTTTCAACTAGACCTCATCTGCAGTTTACTTTTGAATGAAGTAGCGCAGTAAAATTCCACGTTAATCTGATAAATTTAACACTATGAAAAAGAGAATTGTTTACACTTCGTTGAAATAACATACATTCTTTATAGATGCGTTATCATCTGAAACTACACGGAAGCAGTTCTAGAACCGCCATCTGTTGAAAAACAGCAAGAATTTATTCAAGATCCTCATATATAATAATTCCTCCATTTTTTCTGCCAAAATATATTATTTATATAATAATTCCTTCGTTTTTTATACCAAAATATATTATTTATATAATAATCCCTCATATATGATTCAAAAAGATATTACTTTTATAATACTTCCGTCGTATGAATAAACCCAAATATATTTTTATATTATAATTCCTTCGTATATCATACCAAAGGCTAAAATTTATATAATAATTCCTGCGCATTTAATGCGAAACTATTTTATTTATATAATAATTCCTTCATTTTTTATACAAAAAAAATATTTATGTAATACTTCCTTCGTATGAACATACCCAAAAACAAATCTATATAATAATTCATTTGTATATCATACCAAAAGTAATTTTATAATAATTATTTTGTATATCATACGAAAGGATATAATTTATATAATAATTCCTTCGTATATCATACCAAAGGATATAATATATATAATAATTCCTTCGCTTTTTATACCAAAAGATATTATTTATATAATACATGATTCGTATGAACAAACCCACGGATATTCTTATATAATAAATCCTTCGTATATCAAACCAAAGGATATAATTTGTATAATAAATTCCTTCGCATTTAATGCCAAACCGTATTATTTATAAAATAATTCTTTTGTATTTTATGCCAAAATAACAATGTTTAACTGTTCAAATATTTTTAACCATCTTAATATGTTAATCTTTTAAACTACTTCGTGAATTGGCGTCAAAATTTTCATAGGACTTTTAATTAATTAGATACTACATCATTTCGAAATATATCACATTTTTGTTTTCTGTCATAATTTAAATTTTAATATAAAAAAAGCTAAATCCTATCTTGATGATATTATAAATCCTCACCTCCAAATGTCTGTTTTCTTCCCACCGTCTATCGATTTAATTTTCAAGATCTTCAATAAATTTAATTTAGAACAAGAGAAAACAAAAACATTTCTTAGCAAGCTAAATTGAGAATCAGATTGAAGGTGCCAGTCGTCAAACAATGTATTAGACGTATGTCTCACGGGTCTTTCTTGTGTTTTTAATTCCCGCTTGTTCTCCAGAAATATGTGATTGGGTCAGGCACAAAAAATAGAATCCATATCGTTGAAGACGCAAACATAAATCTTCACAATTGTCCTTGTATTTATAATTTTATTTATCTCTCGTTAGCTTCTTCGGTAGGTCTAGCAGATCCTGTATCTTCCACTGCCTTCTAAATGGCCAAAGCTTAAGTCTAATACGTTTACTTTACAGGTAGGAGTTTCTACCCTCATGCACTTCTTCTTCAGTACGTATGCGATCATGAACTTCCAGTTTATTAACATTTTCCTCTTGGTCTGTCAATTAAGTGCAATACATGGTATACTCTTGGCAATCCTGTTTCGAAAAAGACATGACCGACTGCTTTTTGCATTAGACTGGTTGCTAGCCAAGGCTATAGAACCCAATCTGCATTGTTATTTAACCCATAACTGAGGGGAAGAGACGGATTAATAGGTTTCCCAACGGTATTTGCGAGTAGGTGAATGCAATGAATTCAGATGAAATTCGAACTTCCAGATTTCAGGTTCCAAGCCGATATCCATTGCACCACAACGCACATCTTGGTATCTCTCCCAAAGCCCGCACCGACATCTATTTGCTCTAGTTTATTAAATATGTCTCGTGCTGCTTTTTTCCATTTCTTTCTATCTACCGTGTGAGTATTATATTCTCCAAATCATCCTTCCTCATTACGGATCCCAGAAACCTCAGCTGTCTCTTCTTGATGCTAAGTATAAGTTTTCGTTTCCTTTGCATCCTTTCTAAAACCTTGTCGTTGGTCAAATGTTCGGTCCATGTTATCCTCGGCAACCTTGTGTACAATTATATTTCTGTTGCCTCGAATTGCTGCCATTTATGGTCAGGTGCCCCTGCCGTTCTCCTCAGTGTTCTTGACAAGCTCCAAAGGAGAGTCTGTAATGTGATAGGTACTGATCTGGCGACTCGACTGCAGCCACTTCACCATCGTTGAAATGTGGCCTCCCTCTGTCTCTTCTATAAATACTTTCATGGCTTCTGCTCGGATGAGCTTAAGTCACTGATGCCTCCTCAACAGATGTTTACTCGTGCAACCAGACTGGCAACTGGGTCCCACCCATTCACAGTCAGGTTAGCCAAATGCAGACGACAGTTCTACTCCTGCAGCTTCCTCTCTCGCACTTCCCGCCTGTGGAACTCACTCCCGTATTCTTGCTTTCCTGACGGCTACAACCTCCAGAAATTTAAATGCAAAGTCAATACTCATCTACTAACCACTGGACTCTAGCTCTCTCCCCTCCCCTGTATAACCTTCCCTTTCTCTCCACCTATGTATCTGTCATCGCACCTGCTTTCTCAGCTTTCTATTGTTCCTTTCTAACTAGTTTGTACTACTCACTCTTTTCTAATTAATCTTGTTACATTTATACAACCCCCTGCACATCAGTGGCGTTTTCGCCTTGCTCGGGGTGAAATGATTAAAAAAAAAAAAGTTGGTAACTGATGACAATGAGAAGGTCGTTGATGACGATAAGAAAGAACGTAGAACCGAGCATACAGGTCTGCGAAACACTTGCATTGATATGAAATGAATTAGAAGTTGGTCTATTCAATACAACTGCCATTAAACTATTTGTATAGAACGAGAGGATTAAGCCAAATATTAATCCAGAGACCCTGGATTGTTCATAAGGCCAGCATACCATAGTGCGCCGAACACATTTGAGCTAGATAAGGCGACGTCCAAAGAATTAGCCGTTCTTATACAGAACTATGTAGAAAATGTCAGAGATGGTCGTTAGAAAATCGGCAGTCAACCTAGGGAAACGGAAGACATATTGTTTATTCAAAATTATTTCATTTGAATATTCCGAAAGAGAAGGACGCCTTGAAAGAAGAAGAGAAGAGAAAGAAGAAGAAAGCTTGGATTAAAAAGTAGAAGTAAAAGAAGAAAGTAGTCTTAGAAGAAAAAAAAATCCTTAAATGAAGAAGAAAAAAAGAAATCTATAGTAGAAGGCGAAGAAGAAAAAGAAGAAGAAGAAATCAGAAGACGAAGAAGAACTTAAGAGAAAGAGAAGAAGAAGAAAACCTTAGCAGAAGAATAAGAAGAATTAGAAGAAGAAGAAAAGACGAAGAAGAAAAAGAAGAAATCCTTAGCAGTGGAATAAAGAAGAAGAAGAAGAAGAGGAAATCCTTAGAAGAAGAAAAAATAGAAGAAGGATAAGAAGAAGAAATGCTTAAAGGTAGAAGAAGAAATCCTTAGAAGAAGAAGAAGAAATCTTTATAAGAAGAAGGAGAATTAGAAAAAGAAAGAAGCTTAAATTAAAGAAGCAAAAATCCATTAATAAGAAGAAAACATTGGACTAAGAAAAAACTAGAAGAAGGAAGCTTTGGAAAAAGAAGAAAAGCTTGGGTAAAGAAGAGAAAAGCCCTGGATTAAGAAGAAGAAGAAGTAGAAGAAGAAGGAAATTATGGAAGAAAACAAAGAGGAAGGAAGCGTTGGAAGAAGAAGGCGTTGATTAGAGCCTCTAATTATTGGCCTGTCCGGAATGTTCGTTTTGATTTTCAGTCGTTCGTGTTCCAACACATTAGAACACGTCAAATTTATCGACAGATATAATATGCTTACATTTCCGATTACAGTACACTTCAAACTATCTCTTGAGAAAGAAAATTTAAAATTACTTGATTAGTGTCAATTCTGCATCCCTATAAATATAGAAGGTTATAAAGTACATTTTAGACATTTGATGTTTTTTTTTTGTTACTGTAAAGGCAAAAATGCCTCGCAAGCAAGAAAAAAGGTATGGGCTTTGTACGGTGAAAATGCGTCAGATGACAACATTCCCCAGAAGTGGTTAATTTTAGAGTTGGTGAGTGTAGCCTTATTAATAAAGAAAGTTTAGAAAGACCCATTGCAACTACAGCTGATGATCGAATAAAGATAGTGATTGAGAATAACCCACAGTACACAAATCGTGAATTCGTAGACACAAAAAATTATCAAAATACAACATTCACGAAGCCTGTGTATTTGTGGTGATATCGACCGAGCAAAAGCGATGGACCCTTTTTAAAGCAGAATGTGACGAGTGATGTGAAATAGCGAGCGGCGGTGACGGAATCCCAGTCATAGTACTGAAGAAATGTGCCCCAGAACTCTCCTCTGTCCTCTCTAAACTCTATAACCTCTGCCTATCTGCTTCCTGCTTTCCTGCCTGTTGGAAGTCCTCCTGCGTAGTACCTATATTAAAGAATTCTGGCGAACCCTCGGACCCCGCCAATTACCGTCCTATTAGTCTCCTTTCGAAAGTTTTCGAAGCCATTATCAACGCCGAGGTGATTCAGCACCTTATGACCAACGGGCTTCTCTCTGACAAACAGTATGGGTTTCGCTTCACCAGGTCTACTGCTGATATGCTAACGACCATTACCGAGTACATATACCAGGCACTCGACAAGAATGGTGAAGCCCGAACCGTTGCCTTGGATATCTCCAAAGCATTCGACAGGGTCTGGCATGCTGGCCTCTTGTGCAAACTGCGGAGCTATGGGATAACTGGACATCTGTTTGACCTCATCCAGTCCTTCCTCTCTAACCGCACATTAAAGGTGGTATTAAATGGGCATGCCTCCCAAAACTACCAGACGAACGCGGGCGTCCCACGCTCTTTCTGATCTACATTAATGATCTCCCCGACACCATTAGATCCCAAGTTGGCATGTATGCCGACGACACAACGATCTACTCCCGCATCGATCGGAAACCAGGTCTGGACGACAAAGTGAACCTCGCTGCCGCACTTGAAAGGGACCTCCAATCCGTAGTGACCTGGGGTAGGAAATGGTTGGTAAATTTCAATGCCTCCAAAACAAAGCTGTTATCAACTAACCACCATAGACAATCGCATCTACCTCCCATTAGCATGGGACAGGCTAGCCTCCCAGAGAGTAAAATACTACGCCTCCTTGGCCTTACACTCTCGGCGGACCTCAAATGGAATGACTATATTGAATCCATTGCCAAATCTGCTGCTATGAAAGTCGGCTCTCTGTGCAGGGCCCGGAAATTTTTCCCACCTGAAACTATTCTGCACATATACAAATCTACCATCCGCCCGTGTATTGAATATTGCTGCCACATCTGGTCGGGTGCCCCTGCTGCTCTCCTTGGGCTTCTTGACAAAATACAAAGGAGGATCTGTAACGTGGTTGATACTGACTTGGCAGACCGGCTGCAGCCGCTCTCACACCGGCGTGATGTAGCTTCCCTGTGCCTCTTCTACAAGTACTTTCATGGCTTCTGCTCCGATGAGCTTAGATCACTGGTGCCGCCTAAGCACGAATTTACACGAGACACTAGATTAGCAACTAGGTCCCACCCTTTTACAGTTAAACAAATAAGATGTAACCGTAAATTCTACTCCAACAGCTTCTTTTCTCGCGCTTTCCGCCTGTGGAACTCCCTTCCACAAGTCTGCTTTCCCGACAGTTACAATCTCCAGGTGTTTAAATGTAGGGTCAATAGACACCTCCTATAACACTAACTCCCAACTATTCTCACAACACTCTCATCTACCCAACCCTCATTCTCGGTATCCTCACCCGCCTATCACCCACCCTCTGTTATTTCCTATATTTAATCAGCCTTTCTCCACTCTACGTAGCCCCCTGCACAGTAGTGGCAGTGACATGCCTTGCTCGGGGTGAAACGCTTATAAAAAAAAAAAAAAAAAAGATCATTTAAAACAATTAATCGACATGATCCAACTTGAGCCACCCGTAAAGCAGTTCTTCATCCTGAGAAAGTCAGGATGTGCATCTGGTTGGATTGGAAAGGATTCCTGTACTATGAGCTTCTGTCCAGGCATCAGTCAATTGATTATGAAAAGCACTGGTCGTAACTGGACAAATTAAAGGCAGCAATTCCAGAAACGAGGTCAAAACAGGAAAGGTATTTTCTCCATCAGAACAATGCCAAACCCGACAGAAATTGTTGCGACATCGCTGGGGGTTGTTGCTTCACCCAGCATATTCACCAGATATTTCGGATTTTCATTTATTAGGGTTCTTGCAATATTATCATAAAGGCAAACATTTTAAATTTTTCGATGACAAAGAAAATGCCTTACTATATTCTTTGCCGAGAAAGCACCGAAATTGTGGGAAGTCGAATTCTTTAATTTAATGTAAAAAAATGTCGTGCTACACAATGGTTCCTATTTAGTCGAATAAATAACATAATTTTGTTCTGTGTTTTAATTTCCCTTATAAATTGGTATAAACTTTCCAGACAACAAAATGCTTTGCCAAATATAGGTCAGATACTAACAGGGAAATGACTCAAGGAATCACCTGGTTTCTCAGACATCGTTTTCAGTGATGATCTACGTGACATGTTGGGCAGTGAATTCACTAAACCGAAGATATTTACGGACGATTGTACAGAGAATGATTTATCTCTATTACCAGGACATCTGCCTAGCATGCAACAGTCATAAGAGGAATGGGAAAAAATAAAAGATAAAGAAGAGATAACGGACTGAGTTTATTAGTGTAAATAAGAACAACATGTAATGACAAGACAATGATTCAATTAACTGTTCCTTTGTCAGTTGGAGATGCTAGCAAATAGAGTCGCCAAATCCATTCCTGTGGACACTAGAGCATTTCTGAAAAAAGAGAAAATAACCAGAATCGGTGAATTCAGTGGATTCAGAACAGATTGGATTAAAAGACCTTGGATGTCTGGATATTCCAAGGGGATTGATCCTGCACTGAAGACACCGAAACGAATATTATAAATGTTACAGTAAGAAAAGTTGAGGAATTAAGTGCTTTTGGCATGTTGGTTTCGATTTAATTTGTTATATAGTGTTGGTCATAAAGTGATGTCAGCATCTTCATCATCATTTATCCATCACACCCAGATGGTAGATAGGGCAGCAACTTTGTTACTGTTTCTGTAACAAACTGTTTTTTATGGGGCAGGGTTGTTAGCCCTGTACCCAACCCCCAAACCTGAAGGACCGGTGGACCTTTCTTGGTCCTAATGTGATTTAAAAGTGAACAGTTCCAAGAATAATATTCGTTGACGATCGTCAAATTCAACATCATTTTTTCGGGGAATCCTTGAAGATTCTTGCCGAGTGTGGTCTCAGGTTTGTACACCAATACCTAGGAAGTGTCCTAACTGAAGATGGAAAGTGCGACACGGAGAGCCAAAGGCGAATTGGCATGGCAAAGGACACGTTCCAGAAGCTGAGCAAAATACTAACACACAGGAAAATCTCACTGGAAACAAAGAAAAGAGTGCTGGAAAAAGAGTGCTCATCGAAAATGAGAACAAAACTGGAAGCAGCGGAAATGTGGTTCTACAGAAGGATGCTGCGGATGTCATGGACTGAGCATGCAAGCAACGATGAGGTGTTGGAAAGAATGGCAACAAAGAGGAAATTGATACTGAGCATCAGGAAGAGACAACTGAAGTTCTTGGGACACGCAGTGAGGAAGGAGAGTCTGGAGAACCTGATACTGACTGGCCAGATAGAAGGAAGGAGAGACAGAGGAAGGTAGCGGATAACATATTTGCAGGGCCTCATCTGGTCTGACGGAACGGGGGTTGACAGGAGTAACGGGAACAAACATACTAGGAGCCACAAGGGATAGGGAGACGTGGAGAACCATGATCGCCTACGTCCTGAAAAGACAGGGCACATAGAAGAGGAAGAAGATCTATGGAGGACATGGCTTTGCAAGAACACCGACATAATGCATGATGTTAAAGTTAGCTAGAAATTAGGGCTTCTTACTGCCAGACATAGTGTCAGAACCAGAAAACTACCGACACAATGTCATCAGTATGAAGTGTCTAATCAGCCATATTACAAAATATTCAGAATAAACATCCTTATTAAGAACGCAGAATGAACCGGAAAGACCAACCTAAACAAGAAAAAGATATAATAATCTACAACTGTTCGAAAGATGACGGTAATATATATATATATATATATATATATATATATATATATATATATTATTTCATTCAGCAATGAATTAGAACACTCTCAGCTATTAGGCATGTATATATCCGCTAAAAAGAATGTCTCCTTCTACCAAGCGCCCGTAGCTCAGACGTAGAATCGCCGACTGACGCCAATTCCGTCGGGTTTCAATCTTGGGTAAAAAGCAATCGGCTGTCTAACCGTACTGATGAGCTGTGATACAGCAAAACAGATCTGTCTGCGGATGACTATATATATATATGCGTGCGTATACACTACTTATATATAACGCTAAAATTTCCTTTTCCTGATTCGACGTGCCTTTGGCTTAATGGGTAGCGACTCCGGCTGACACCAAATTAGATCCCGGACAGAAACAAATGGATGTCTAGCTACACTGATGAGCTGTGATATAGCGAAACAGCCTTTTATGGGGATGATTATATATATATATATATATATATATATATATATATATATAATGTAAAATTGTAATGATACTTAGTGACAAAATTACTTGTTTAAATAGTTTCCTGGTAGAAATGAATTTTCA